>JAODJU010000001.1:5757200-5798070 GCA_026776725.1 Gnathonemus echidnorhynchus
CCCACCCACCCACAACCGCCCCACAACCCCACAATGGAGTCAGACCTGGTCTTACTCAAGGGGTTGCCACTGGGAGGTGGGACATCAAAGTGTTAAACACAGCACCGGGGGGGTGACAAGATGCAGCCGGCGCGGTTAATGTAAAGCACTGGATCTTCAGCGAACTGGGAGTGCGTAATGAGAATGACTTAGGGGAGGGGGTTTCGGGGCACACTGAGGGGATGGGCCAGAGGAGCCGAGAGGGTGGACGGCTCAAGCATGCAAGGAGAAGAAGGCACAGAGCAAGCATGGGAGGGGGGAAAAATGACCAACTAGATAATACTTGCCCTTTTGCCCTGTCGTGAAAATCCAGCAGAAAGAGAGATTACCCAAGAGAGAGACAGAGAAATTAGGGTAAAAGCAACAGGGGATTCAGTCAACAATATTTTATTCAGTCTCTTGAATAAAAATATTGTTATTCGATCAAATGGTAGAGTATACAGAATATACGACAGCACAGAATATATATAATAATAGTTGGAGTATACAGGAAGTGGGCATAGCATTTCTGGGCTGCTTGAGGCATTTATGTGGTCGAGAAGGAATGGTGTCATACATAAGAAAGTCTGCTGTGCAGTTTCATGTGCTGCAGACATTCTGGATACCAAGCATTAAATGTCAGTGTCCAGCACACACTGTGTTCCTCCCATTTTCCCTTTGTCCATCATTCATCCTGGGAAGCACACATTCCTCTGCCCAGAGTCAGCAGTCATTGCTCCACCATTCCCCGGGAGTCAGCAGACCCCTCTGCACGCTGTGGTAAATGTGACCTCAGATACAGCATTCCTTTGCTGTCTGCATCAAAATTAACACAACAGACACTGTCGGGTACAATGGGACCCCTTGACTGTACGATAGCAGACAACGATGAGACCAGGGGCTGGAGGGGTTGGTCAGACTGGAGCAGACAGGAGGAGTGAATGGGAAGGTGCTACACCCATTAATATTGGGAGAGGCGTTTCAGCGTTTGATAGCAGGTGTGTTAGACGCTGTGTGGGTTCGGGTAATTCTACTTGGCGTAAAAGAAATAAACAGTTTAAACAATTTAAACATCAAAGGACCCCAATATAGATGAACCAAAACCAATTTCCCATGCAAAAAAGCAAATATCTGCTTTGACATTTTCATATTTATATACTGGGACTCAATACTTCTTAAATCACACTAGACTACAAGCCGTAAAACAGTTCAGTCAGATTATAGATCTTAAAGGTGTTACTTAAGCAAACAAGGCAATAAACCGTCTCAGCAAATTTGCTAGCTTTAATCTAGGTTGCCATGGAAACAGCACTGAACAGAGAGTTGTGAACACAGGAAACACATTTGTTCTGTGTTACATATGACTTTCTGGTGGAAAGCCACTCATACGTATGTTTCACGGACATGCAACGGATGTTTAAAATATCACACACAAACGAACAACACAGACATCAAATGACTAAAGCATCTATCCTAATCAGGGTGATTGGCTTTCACATTAACCTCTTAAGCTGTCTATCAGTTTTTAGTTATTTATAATGCTTGAGTTTATGTTTTCATAAAAGACACACATAGCCAACTGGAACCTGTTTGGGGTAGGTAATCCATTTTTCCTTCCGAAGCAGACTAACATCACTAGAAGATGAGAATTTATAGGCCTTGTTACCCCACCAATCCCAGGTGAACATTTCCTCACATCTTCTCCTGACCCACCTCAGTTGCACCTACCTGACCTGGCTCATGTGGTACACTCAGTTTCAGTTTCCTTATCTCGTCTGACTGAACATACCTGAAGACCTCAGAGAGATCTAGAGAATTCCAAAAAAACCCAAAAAGTCACCACAAGTAATCCCTTTTGTGATTCACGTGGGACCTCCTTACGGACGAACCACTCTCAGGGGGGCCATAAAGGTCCCACAGACAGATAAGCGGTTTGCACAGAGCAGCGCTCTATCAGGAAGTCCGGAAATGCCAGAGACAGAGTCTTTCACGTCCAGAGCAGATACCACAAGCATTGGTGCCCTCATTCCAGACGAGGGTCTGATCCTGTGCACTGATGTTGAAGGGGGGAAAAAAATTGTGTCCATTCACGGGAAGCTCAAAGTCAATATTTTACCAACACCCAAATTTACTCCGTTCGCTTCCAGCAAGAAACACAGGAAACAAGTGGTTTGGTTATATGAATAAAAGATTTGGCTTAAATAGAAAAAGTAACTGAGTGGGGGTGTAGGGAGACATCAGAGGAGGAGAGGAATAGATTGTGGAATATTTATAATAACCCCAGGGAAAGTAGGAGAAAGGAGATAGGAAGAGAGGCAGAATTAAAAAAAAAAAAAAAAGCTAGAGAGAGTAAGGGGGCAAAATACAAAGAGCTAAACTCTTTAAAGAGAACAGTAAACATTAGAACAACAAAACATGTTTGTGGCTTGTCTTCTCAGACGTGGGATCTTTGTTGAAAAGGATAAATAAATTTATTTCAGGTTACAAAGGCTCAAATGAAGTGTCAAATGAAGCAGGACTCCAAGGGGGATGAGGAGGCGAATTGACCTGACGTCAACATTACGGTCTTGAAACATTACGGTTGCTTGTCCACTGAGGCCTGATCATCCTCAGGTTCAATTGGATAGAGGTATTTGTGAAATCATCGTAAAGGACTGAGGATCTCAGGTAGTCCCCTGAAGTTTTCACCATGACCACCTGCCCCAATCTTACAACCACAAGCTACTGCATTTAGGTGCAAATAGAAGCAATTTCTCCCTGGTAAACAATACACTAAAACCGTTCACCAACTAATCTACATCATCTTAACAACTTCTAAAATGCGATGAAAGCATTACACCTAGGACCACAGTTAAGTGTTAATAACCATCTAGTTCACAGTAGTCATTTGTCTGCTTAGACACGCTTATTACTTTTTGTTTCAGTTATAGTGTAAAATGATGATTTGAAGCCTCAAATTGGTACAAACAGGGAATAAATAATTGCATTTGTCCCAGTTTGGGAAGAAGCTGGGGGAGAAGTCCAGTGCTTCAGGGACATCATGCTATCAGGCTGGAGAAACAGAGAGGTGGAAACAGATTTACAGGCCCAGAAACCCAGCCGGGGCAACTGGGGTTACACCGGGGACCATGTTTCATCCATCAGAAATATCTATAGGAGGAGCCCATTGGAGAAATCTGAAGCAAAGGCAGACTGGGGGCGGCTGGACCCGATTCACCAGGCCCCGTTCTTTCAGCCCAGGTACTGGAGAGCTGCCAGGCTCTGAAGGCAGGCCGGCTGGGCCGCTGGGGCTCGGTTTGTACAGGAACGCGGCACAGAATTTTGAGGTCAGAATGTGCTCAGCTCTTTGCGAAAGATTTCCAGACATGCTTGGCTTATATTCCTAATGATAAAATACCTGCAAGATCAAGGATAGATTTTACTCCCCAAGCACTTCCATCGTCTGGGGAGAATTTGAGCAATACCATATTTCCACAAGTCAGGGGAAAGGTGTGAGTTTAATATGCTTGAGCTTTTCGAGGGGTGATCACATAGACACAAAGTATCATTGACATAAATGACAAATACGCAGTGGTCATTACGCTTCATTTTCTGCAACAAATACTAAGAAAAAAACAAGATGAATACCTAAGGACATGTACTGTAAAAACCTTTGCTGTTAAATCTAACTACAAAAACTGCACAAAGAATTATGCTTCAAAACCTCAGTTGTACTCACATTGTGCTTGCATAATTGTATCTCCCATTTTTGCTTGAACGTAGTACTTGCTATACTCAGGCATCACCACCGCCAAGCTAAAAGAAAAAAAAAAACAGAAAGTACCCATGAATCTTCATAGCATTCTTGCTGACAAAGTGCTGATGGAGGCCTTCAAAGTGCAGTGAGCATCACACTAGCTCGGACCGCCAGCTCTTAAGCAAATATTGGCGCTGTGCACCAACATGTTTTCATTTACGACATTTCTTTGTCCTAGCTACCTCAAAGTAACCAAAATTTTTTTCAATGACTGATCTGATTATGATGATTAACGAACTATAAATGAAGATTCAGTTATGTACAACCATCAGCAGTGCCTGAAAATACATATGCTTTTCATCAGTCAATGTCCGATGGATGAGTAATTATAATGGTGTTGTGTTACAGAGACACCGCTTTATAGGGGGTTTGGCAGTTTTATGGCAGCTAGCTATATGTTAGACAGAATAAAGCGGCAAGGTTTCAGCCTGGGTTCCCATTAGTCAGGACCTTTGTTACATTGTCTTTTTTAACAAGGAAAACAACCAGCATTTTCCCTCCTCTCCATTCTTGCCCCCTGCTCCACTTGTTTCCTGTCAGCTGGCCCATTGGGTAGCCACACCGGCACACTGTTGACCTCTGAGGTCAGCTAACCATGCACAAATTCGATAACATGCAGGACAGATTAATTTGCGAATCGGCAAGTGGCACACATGGATGACAGCAAAGCACGAGAACGGTTCATTATTAGAACCGGATCCCCTTCCCCTCCACTGTCATACGTATTGCATTTCAAAGTCCACTTTGCGTGCCCCTCATGCAAAAGTATGGTTCTCAAATGTTTCGGTGCTGTGGAAACTGCAGCCCCAATGTATGTCTTTTCAGAGCACAAAACCCTTCTGCCTCGGGCCAGATTTGCCAGTGCTCTCTAAAGATAATTAAAGGTTCTGCCTGGTCTCAGCATCAGCACAGAACACATCTACCCAATTGTTTATCCAGGCTTAGTTCACTCCCTTTGAATCCAGGGGCAGTCATGTCTCTGCTGAATTTCTCTACCACTATCCATTTTTTCATGTACTAACCCTGACTCTCACCAGGAGGGGCCATAGCCTGAAGGTGAAGCCTTCCTTCATTTTGCTAGTGTCCAGTGTTTAGTCTACAGCTATAGCTGTATAACGTGCACAATACTTGTCCAATAACTCCAGTCCTCTGCAGGTGCCTTTCCACCTTAAAACACAGGACCTCACAGCTATCTTGTACACAACACTGGCATATTCCATTACATCAGGGTGCAATTTGGGTGCACTGCTGCCCCCAGCTGGTTCCAAAAGGTGATACCTTCTGTTCTCGAGCATTTTGCAGGTGGTTTTCTGTCTGGCTTTAACATTTAACACATTTAACAGACACTTTTGTCCAAAGTAAATGTACAATAGAGGTGAATGGCACATTGCAAATATACAGGCTATCAAGGAGTCAACTAGGGACGAATGCAGCTTGGCTGAGCTTCTGGTGAAAACCCAGGTATATGTATAAGCAGTACTGAAACAACTTCTAATGAAGGTAGAACCTAATAAAACTATTGAAGGACCTGTGTCTCGAAGGTACTGTCATCCACAGGCTCACATAGGGGTGTTTCTGTTCTCAACTGATGGCCTTGTCCCTCTCTTCTCCAACAATGACAAACTCCAGAGCAGTTCTGACACTGCCCCAGCTGGTGCGATACCTCACTGTTTGTGTTTCCTACCCCACTGTTCCACCACCACTGTCTAATTGCACTGGCTCTGCCGCTGCTTTGGATGCCAGCCTACTCTGACACTGCCCGTCGAGTGACGTACAAGCTTGCTTTGTCCCCGGTCTTGGCTCGCATCACCTCATAACCCCATGTTTGTCACTTTAGATGCCTCCAGCCCTGTTCTTGGAAGTCTGCTCTCCCAGAGGTTATGAAGATCGCATTCACCACCCACATCTCCCTGTCAGCTCGACAGAACAAAATAGCCGCTGAGCGTGAGGCCCTGGCATGGAACACTGTGTGTGTGGTCATGCTCAGGTCAAGCCACCAAGTTCTTACTGCCGTATTTTTCTATAAACCACTGAAGCTGTACGTTGTACATCTGTAGCCTAACTTGTGGCTTCAGTTTAGTCCTTGCACACATCTGCAATTCTATTCTTTTCCTCCACCGTCCTTTAACACTAATCAAGGTTACATTGAGCCCAACATTTGTATACATGCTTCATGGTCCCTCTGAGGGTCACCACATCACCCCCCACACCTTCTTCTGGATGTGTTGTCCCAGCTGAATTGGAATAGGAATGACACCAATGTGACCAGATTTGTCAGATTTGTATAAATAATGCCATTATGGTGCATAAGGGTTATTTATACAAGTCAAACAGCAACACCAGATCCTTGTTTATTGGCCAGGCAATATCAAAACCTTTGTCAAACGCAAGACATGACATTCAACATGACCAGTGGATTCTTATTGAGGGTCACAACCAACATTCAAAATAGCTCCAAATGCTTCCTGATGTCTCTATTACACCTCAAACATTCCTGACAACTACCACTGCAGCACCACTGACGACAGGCCCCACAGTCTCGACAGAGTTATCCAAAAGATATTTGTGATTTAGACACTGCCAACCTCAGGCTAAAGGAGTCAAAAGCTTCATGCAGATGGAGGATGGAGTGAAAGCTGAACCGTTCACAAGTGCAAGTTCACATGAGAAAAGCTAATTCATCACAGAAACATCACTGTACTTCGGCATCACTCAGCCTGCCACTAACATCCCTCGTGATTGGTCCTTCCGGTCTGCCCATGGACCTCCTACCCACGCAGCTGCCAGCCACCCACAGCAGCGTTTCACGTGACGTCAAGTCATAATGTGACGACCCCATCACCGCCACATGCTGGCCGCTTTCTGATCACCAGGTCTCCAGTTCATCACCCAGCCGGGACCCTGGCAAGCTCCGTCTCAGACAGCTCCTGCTGGCGTTCTGAGCCGCCTTCCTCGTGGCAGTGCCGCGGACTAGCGCTGACGCAGATGTGCATGCATCGTCAGGAGGTCCAGCGGACTGGCTTGGAACATCTGGGGTTCCACCACATGCTGCTCCGGTTACAGCTTCGGGAAGGTTGCCCCCTGGGGGAAAGCCCTCTGGGTCGGCCTGCATCCGATCACGGCTGAGATCAATGGCTCCATGATGGATCCTTTCAACCATCCTGAAAAATGTGCCGTCTTACCCCTTGTTGAATTCTGAACATTGGATTTTTGGACATCTTCCTCAACTCCTCGTGGCAATGCATTTCATTGTTGGGATACTGTTCACCTAATTGCATATTGCAAAAGTGCAAGGGAAATGCTGTATTTTGGGTTCAATCCCGAGGGAAGTACAAGTTGACAGACTAATTACAATGGTGAATTTAAAGAAGCCAAAGTCTGCAACTACTAACTGGGGACTTACTGAATATACTGGTCTTTAAATCACCCTGGGCAATCCTTGAGTGCATTCAGAAGAGCAAAGATTCAAAAGTATGAAGCTTATTCAGTCTGTTTAGGTTTGCTTGTCATTTTGAACTCATTGATGCATCATGTAAAAAAGTCCTCTGATATTCTTATAGATAAGTGCTCTGATCCATGAGATACCATGAAGTAACTTCAGAGACATGATGTTTTTAATAATGCCTTAAAGATACCCTCTCTTGCAGCAGGTTACATTTTTTTTTTAAATCTGTCTCTCAGTTGAATATGTTGAGTATTTGACAATAGAGTTGCCATAAACACTCCACCCGTCTGTGACGAGCTCAACTGGCCAAATGTTTGGTGGGTTGGTGTCTCAACAGTACCCCCAATAAGAGGGCAAGAGAGTCACCAGTAACAAGTCTGAAGGTTTAACCCGGAACAAAAAACTATAGGCGCCGAGGATTACAAACACCTTCTCTGAGGCCAGTCATTCAAATGGGTGGACATACTCCTTAACACATGGTAAAAGGATGGGAATAAAATACATCCATTAGATAGGAATGCAAGGTATCCACTCTGTCGATATTAAGAACTATGCTACTGTATATGAAATCATCACGCTTTTTCATGACACAGCACGGTTTTGCTGTGTCAGTCCATGTGCGGAGGAGTCAACACCATTATGACAACGAGGGCCACATGTTCCCAACCAGGATGAATGCTGTGCCACTAATGGTTTGTGCCCAGGCGAGAATTTCAAAGCAGAATGTCCTGTGGTTACCTGTAGTCAGTGCCATTCACCGGAGCCCACGTGTAGATCCTGGTTCCTCTGTCAATGTACCTCTGTCAAGGGAAACCAATAAAGTGCCAATTCAAAAACCTAAGGCATGCAGTTACCACCCAAGACATTTAGCTCAAATTCTGATCTAGAAAAATTAAGCCCAAAAAATAATCAGCACTGCTTTACATTAACTGTATATAACTTATACATAATACATTCATAACGCATTCATGGAACATTCAAAAGCAGCATGGAAGTATGCCTTAGCATCCTAACATACATCACCAGCTTTAACAAATATTCATAACAGACATTATATAACAATAACAAGCATCATATTCATATAATGCTTTTCATTAATGTATATTAAAGCTGTTAAGGTATATTAGGATATTAATTTCAGCTTAGTCTCTGTTGTCTATACAGCTCATAGATTGTAGCTGCTGGTAGATTACAGTGAATGTGGTGTGAACACAAACAAGTGCCAAGAAGCTGTCTAAAAACACGGATTAAGAAAGAGAGGGGTGAAATCAACACCTCATCCCAGCTATATGGGGCTTACCTCATCTTGAGACTTCACTAAGGTATCTACGGTATTTTCTCCCGTTTCTCCATCAATCATCATCCTTCTGATCTAAAAAGGGGAGAAAACTGATATTCCATCAAGTGGATCAACAACAAAATATAAAATACAGGAGACAGAATAGGTAATAGTTTCAACCTGTGACATCCTAATAATAAAAACAGAGCAGTCGGTTTGACTGAGCACAGAAGGTGGATTGTTCTGTCCAATCCAGGCAACTGTACTATGTAAGATCTAACAACATCAAGCACAACAGGTAGGCAGAGGTCATGTGTAGCATTACAAGGAACCATGAAGACAGCCGAAACCCGTTCATCAAGCTCCTTTGCAATCTGAGGAGCCCCACCCAGGTCAGGAGAACTCTGCATCACAGCTGGATGCTCTCTGACTGCAGCATGGGTAGAATTCCGCTCTTTGTTTCTAGGCTCAGGAGATCCCCCAATGGCAGCTCCCAGTATCTCTCACAATTATATTCTGTTCAGCTCTTGTCTGTGTCTGCTTCAAAGCTATTTTTAAAGCAGAGGGAGGCAGGAAAGGCTTACTGTACCAAGCATCCATGTTCCATCATCACATGCAAGACATGAAGCCTAGGCAATTAGCCACTGGGTTAATGGTGTCCACCCAATGCAGTGGGCCTTCACATGGAGCCAAAACTGGGCCAGAAACCCAATGAGATGGTCAGCGAAACTGCTTCTACATACCTCCACTTTGATGTCATTCTCAAATTCGGCATCAAGAAAATCCAACGTAACCGGCTCCTGGAATTTGGGACTCTGAGGTGGGAATAGACGTTGGACTCATTAGTCGTGTAAAGGTTCAAGACATGGGATAAAGTTTTATATTTAGGATGAACCGTGTGTAATCTATAAACATGAAACGACATAGAAACCTCAGAGAACAGACCTTTGGGGCATATTTACTGAAATGCAGAGCTATACATGTAATTCAAACGGCTTTGAACTTTTAACCAGAACTGAAAATAAAGGGGGATCCTGAAATGCACTTCAGTATGGTGTGTATTAGTTCCAGTTGATTTCAAGTTAAATAAAATCTGAACATTAAGTTCAAAAACAGCTGGATACAGCCGGGTGTAGCTCTCTATAGAACAATATTTTAACTACAAAAGAAAATTAAGGACATAGTCTAGAATCTCTTAGACAAAAGAATCATCTGACATGTTCAATAATTGATATATATAAATTCCTTGAACAATGCAATTTCCCATAAGTTTTAATTAAATATAACCTAAATTGTTCTTCCATACTGTCTAATATGGATGAAAAAGCTAGCTGAAGCTGATGGTGTGGATTTCATCCTTGTGTTTAGCGAATATTGACGTTCAACCTTGACCCCTCATCACGGAACTTGCAAATAAGGCAAGCAAAGGTATTGGCGAATGCTAATCTGATGAGACATCGAAGGGCCCATTTTCTCAAGACCCAGAGCAAGCCCTCATCCTAAAAAAAACCTTAGAGGGTAAACGTAAAAACAAGAAGAGTGACAGCTGAATTTCCTGCACTGATGGGAAACAGGTGGGGGGCATGGGGGAACGAGGAAGGAACAAAACTGGGCTCTTATGAGAAATGGACAAGTAAAAGAAGGGTCTGGCCAGTGCAGCATGCAAAACATGACAGGGTGACAGAGCTCGAGAAGACAGGTGAGGTTCAGAGAGTAGGATCTGGCCTCAGAACCCGGACATGAAAGAGACAGGGAAGAAGTTAAAGACAGCAGGCCTTCAAATCATGTCTGCAATTATTAATCATGACAAACTCTCTCGATTTCACTCCGTGTTATAAGCATCATGTTTTGCAGTAGGCGTCTGCCACATATTTAGCCTTTATAAATAAATAGGAATTTTAAACATACGTAAATAAGTAAGACTGCTAGCATTCAGTACTGAATGCCTCATAGGCGCTTCACAGCGCTATGCTAATACAACACACCAGTGCTAATATGGTCAAACCCAGAGGGTCACCAGCTTCGATGAGCAATGTGAGCTCCCTCATTTCCATGAAGCACCAAGCAGGGCTCAGGGTGTCTGGGGACAGGCAGGTAGCTGTCGGGAGGGCAGGCAAAACTGGGCGCTAGAGTCAACATGGCACTGCAGTTACTGACATCCGCACAGCTCTGCTGGCGATTCCCGCTTCACCTTGCATGCACAGGATGGAGGGATTTGTGCAGATCTCCCGATGAGCCCTTATTACAAAGAATGATCCCTGCTGGTCCTGCTTTGGCTCCGGAAATCCATCCCCGCCTGTCTAAAAGCTTAAACCATCTCCTACCAATGTATTTGACAAATGTACACAGAATAACAGCATCACGGCACGTTTTCACTTTTTACATGACTTGTAGTGTAGAATTGACACTCATTGTAGCCTTTTCTGTTCAACATCTACACATATTTACAGGACCACAATAAAGGATAGTCTTAACAGTGTACATAAAAGCTGACCTTTAAATAACCAGGCTACTAGCTAATACACTACAAGCTAGAAAACAGCATTGACCGAAACTAATAGCTAATACTATTAAGTAACACAGTAAACTTACTAAAGGGGAATGACACTTCAGGTAATAACTGGCGGCGAAGTAGTGAAAGCAGCTTTTCACCTGAGAAAACACTGTGCAGGAGGATCTAGCAGGGTTACAGGAATCCGACTGATCATCCCCCAGGGTTTAAAAAAACATATCAGTACGGCTCACGGTGAGAGTGTTCAGTCAGCCGCAGGAGAATGGCACGCCTTTGCCCCCAGACATCAAAGTCAGAACATGCAGAGCTGCATAGAGGCTGCATGGAGCTTGAAGAACATCCAGCAGAGAGAAAGACTGCTGTTCTCATTTCACGCTAAATGAGGAAGGTGAAAAGGAGACATCAGGCCCAGGAAAGAGGACGGCCGAATGGTTCTGGTAGCACTTGTGGGACTTGTTCTGGAAGCCATATTAAGTGAAAATGAGCTTTCTTTGTGCAGGATCTCCCACAAATATGAGCAGGACTCTCTCCACCAATCATCCGTAGATGTGTAACAGCCAAACAACATAAAGATATATTTTTTTTTAATGATTAACTATTTACATCACTCTACCCCCTGTCCCGGGCCAGAGGAGGCTATGATAATGAATGCTGTTTATTTTGGGAAGACTGACTTCTGTCATCCTGGGCCCTGTATCAGAATGCCGGATTTCTTGCTTAGTTGGATAACTTGTCAGATTTAAGTTATCCTCGTTTAAATGGACTTTATCTTCTATCACTAACATGTAGCCCAGTTAACCCTAAATCTAACAAGTTATGAAATCTGTCTTTGTGATACTGGCCCCTGGCCTCATGGGGGCCATTTACCATCGAGGATGTTTACCATGGGGGGCCTCTTGGACGGTTACGTTATATTTGGATGATAATGGATTCTATGCTAGCAAAACAAGCTGGTCAAAAACGTAATTAAAAAATTACAAAGAAAACGTCTTTGTGTGTGACTAGTTCTAGTCCCGCTTTGAGTGGTCATAAAACCCGGCTGACACAAACTGATTTAACTCCCTTAAAGCAGGGACAGGAGTAACGACACCCTCTTTTCTTTCTGTCTGTGACAACATTCACTCCATTCTCACATTCGATAGCCTCTCAGAAGTTCCAAAAAAGAGCAGAATTGTGATTCATTCACCTTTTTCACCACAAAACAAAGATTGATTTTTATTCAGAAAACAGAGCAGTAAAACAGACCTTTAACAGACCACAGAATAAATCAAACCTTGTCTTGGAATGTTTTACATTGTAGATCTGTCTTGTATTATTTCATCGATTATGTTACGGTTTTGAATTTCGACATGCGAAACATGGTATATGTAACATTAATTCGCACATTCTGGAAAGCACGTTATAGTGCATACTCAGGGACATGTACTTGGCTTATGTGTACTTGTTTGGCGCTATTCTCCCAATAACCAACAGCCAACTCAGGGTGCGGCTCTATTGGCCAACAAAACATACAGTACGTGCCCCATAACACTGATCAATGAGGGCAATGTAAAACCAACAACAGACAAGGGGAACAAACAAACATAATCAGCTCTGATCACATGACCCCCCCAGGCCTCTGGACACCATACCAATACTAAGCAAAATGTATCTTAATCAAGAAAAATGATACACAGCTGAGTATCCTAACTGAGAGATAGAACACTTGGCATATACCCTAACCGAGTAACAGGACACTCGAAATGTAGCTTAACCAAGTAACAGGACAAGCTGAATGTATCCAAACTAAGTAATGGGACCCTTGGCACATACCCTAGCCATGTAATGGGACACTTGGTCCATACTACAGCAGAGTAACTGGACAATCGGCACGTACCCTAGTCGAGTGATAATACACTCAGCACGTATCCTAACTGGGCAATGGGACATTTGGCACATGTCCTGACCGAGTAAGGGGACAACTAAGCACATATCCTAACCAGGTAACGGGACATTCAGCCTGTGCCCTTGTGATGTAATGGGACACTCAGAATGTCCCCTAATTGAGTAGCAGGACACTCAAAGTTTACCATAACCGAGAAACAGGACAGTTGGCACATATGCTAATCAGGCAATGGGACACTCGGGACGTGTGGTCCATGTCCAACCCCCATGTTTGCACTCGTGCACTTATCTGCACTTTACCCCTGTAATTGTGTACATACAGCCTCCCATGTGTTTTATGTTGCACCGTGGTCCTGGGGAAATGAAGCCTCATACCACTGTATACTTGTGTATGGTTGGCATGACAATAAAGTTCACTTGACTTGACAACTTGGTACGTATCCTAATTAGGTAATGGGACATTCGTTACATTCCCTAACTGAGTAGTGGGACACTCAGTCCGTATCCTAACCTGGTAATTGGACACTGTGCCCTAGCCAAGTAACGGGACATTTGGCATGGAGCCTAAGTAACGGGACACGCATCAGGGTCCCTGGGTAATGGGACATGCAGCGTATACCCTGAGTTAACAGGACACGCATCATAGACCATGAGTAACGAGACATGCATCATGTACCCTAACTGAGTGAGCAGACAATTGGTGAAATGAATCGTGTCCTTCTGATCTCCCTGAAATCAACACTGCGAACACTGTGGCTCTAACGTCCTCCACCTGCCCCCTTGCTTCATGGCGACCCCCCATCGTTACCCTCGGCCATGTGTCCAGAGGAACATGTGTTTCACATTTTTACTCTTTCGGTGCTTGTGTCTGATCCGTATTACTTTTCAGAACAAAATGTGGAGAGAGCGTGACACAGAAGGTATGCAAATGGTGCAAATGCCCCCCCCCCCCCCCCCCCCCCCCCCCACACACACACACACACACACACTCTTCTGCGACGACGCAATAATTAAGTTGCGAGTAGACGTTTGCGCTGGCCTGGTCGGGAGGGAAGGGGGCTGGAGCTGTTCCACGGTGAATGGTTACATTTTCAACACACAAACATGCCGCTGTTGCCATCTTACAGGGGGAACGAGCCGGAAAATGAGGACGAGAGCAACCATTGTGTTGCTATTAAGCGGAAACACATGCTAATGCACGCTCGCTCCCCCAATGACAAAGTCAGAGGACTGGAATCATGTAGTCGCTTTCAAATCCATGGCTAGTCACGCAGGAATTCCGCAGAGGGTCCACATGCACGCCACACTCCGAGCAGAATACCGTCAAACACGCAGCAGCCGGTCGACTAAGAGTACATATATCCAAGAGGCGTGGAGAGGAAGAAATAAAAGCCCCCTACCTTTGGTTGAAGGTTGGGATGGAGCAAAACGTAGCCGTTTGGATCGATCGCGAAATAGTATCCATTGGGCCCAATCTTGAAAGGGAAAGAAAAAAAAAATCTGAAAAGAATTGAAAGTTACCACTGTGCTGGCAGATCGGCATGCATCTCTAATGGATCGGGCCAATGGAAGACTTTTATTTTGACACAGCCCCTTAGAGGAATAAAAACGCTCATCTGGAACCATGTAGCTCATACTGAACACTATTATTTATAGATGAAATATAAACATATAAAGATGCTCGCCACGCTGTGTAGTCCCGTAAGCGCAAGCCGGTTCTCATTTGGCTCTGTGGAGGAGACTCACTGTCATATCCGAACCACTTAACATTGTACACTGTCGTGACAGGTGCCCATGGCAACCCCAGGTGCTGAAAAACAAGTCGGATCATGGGAAAATGAGGGTTATCCCTGCTCAGGTTCATTCGTCACTCGTAATGGAAGAAAGGTAGCTTTCATCCAGAGTCCGCTTGCTGCTTCGATTTGTATCTGTTTTTTTTTCTTTTTTTTTTTAAATGGAAATTTTAAGTACGGCTGAATTTGACGAACAGGCCAGAGGCCACGGCTAATTGGCGGCGAGTTTCAGCAGACTTACGGTGAAGCGCGGGGTCAGCCTCTTGATGTCTTCGAGCGACACGTCGACCCCCATCACTCCCAGGATGAGCTGGTTTTGGGGCTTGGGGGGGAGATGCATGGAATCGGTAAGCGTACGTGGGAGGTTTACGCTACGGTTAGGGGTTTTACAGAAGCTCCATCTCATTCAGGGTACTGATGCAGAGAACAAAAGGCAGCTTCCCACATCTACAGACATGCTGCCTTCTGGCAGTTAGTACAACTTTGATTTCAAAATGTCCAATTTCACAAAAACACTTTTTTTTTGGTCATAAGGTTATTGGCTAAAGCTAATGGAATGCTTCATTTGACACTTTCAAATAATATGTCTAATCAGCTTTAGCCAAAGAATCTGTCCAGTGAAATATATAATCAGCTTTAACCATAGACACTATGAAGGGAATCATCCAATCAGTTTTAGCCAGAGGCACTATCAAGTGAAGCATCCAATCATTTTTGGCCAGAGGTATCACTCCTCTGAATGAGGTACCTGTCTCGGGGTGCCATCTTTGTCATCCTTTACACCTGTCTTGTTGAAGACTGGCAGCGTTCCCGTAATAACAAGGCCCAGTTCCTGTCATCCAGATAAGGAACAGACAAATAAAACAAGAACTCACTCTGAGTGTAATATTCACTATATTCACTATATCACTCCATGCAACCCTGTAAAGTGTTGAAGTGCTACGTCCATCTAAAGTATTTAATATTCATCCATCCACGCATCTCCCAAAATGTCCCTTTCTGTGTGCCTTTGTGTGTGCGCAGTCTATCATTTATAAACTTAATTAAAATATCATTTTACCTGTAGTAACTTCTTGTAAAGTTTATTATTATGGCTCATCTTCACATATTCCATTCCCATAAGACTGTCATTGGCCACAGGGGGCCATTTTAACGACATCGCATCTGGTCACTTGGCAGTAAATAAAACAACAAACATGCGCAGCCTGCATAGCAACCGATGCATGCAGGAAATGTGGCAGGCTGCCGTGGTAACCGCTTAGGCTAGATCATTCTGCAAGATGGGTGACTGATGCTTACAAAATAAACTCAAAGTCATCATCAGGCCAGAAGCTAATACATAGACATCCTGGAAATCACTTCCATAACCTTGACTGGTCGTTTTTTCCCCCTGGTTTGGTGGCAGCAGGTGACGTCACATACCAGGGCGTCAAGGTAGACGTTGGTCCACTGGACCTGCTTGGCCTGCTTGTCTGCCAGGACCATGGGCCTCCCCAGCACATCCAGGTACTCCTGCCACGGTAATGGTGCGTTTTGAACTCCCTGCGTATTTATGAATGCGCACTTTGCACACTGGAAGAACAGTAGCTGTGCGCACAAGCTCACCTGAGTGTTAATCCTAATAGCTCCGATGGAGGGAATTTCATAATAGTAGCCTGGGAATAAATGGAGAAGAGGATCAGCTCATCTGGGGGGGGGGGCATGAACAGCATTAAATACACTAAATAACCTGGAAGAGGGCCACTGCAACTTCATCACTAATGACTACATTTCCATGCCTCAAATGGGGGACCAATCATGTAATATTTACAGGTAACCAGGATTATGCTTAAATATTTAAAAAATTTCATCCCTGGGCCAACTGTGGTACTTATCCGGTATTTGCTTTCCACTTGCTAATTGCCCAGTGTGAGTAGTGACCAAAGGATGGCACTAAACACTGTGGCCGGCAGCATGAAGAAACAGATGGACCAAACCATCCAGAAAATCGCCCAGGAGCTTCCCCGGTGACTCTGAAATATCGATTTTCCTTTCCTCACAAAGACAGTGCTCAGAAACAGCTTGGTAAAGATGTACGTTACCAAAACCTGAAAATGGCTTTTTGGATCATGGTGGACGTGCCTGGGGGCACTCTGAACACCTAGCACGAGAGTGGGGGGTCACCCACCTTTGTTGGCGCAGGCCATCCACTGGATCGGTCCTTTGTCGTAATTGTGCTGACCGACGGAGAAGGTAAATACCCGGACCTAGAAAACCGACAGCAGGGTCACAACCGTTCTGCTCCATAGCTGACGTGCTAAAAAATGTACTCTCCTACTCATCACTTTATTCATAAAATGTGACCTTTTACAAGCAATGGCAATGGCGTTAAGGTGAGTGAGTATCTATCGGAAAGAGGTGCTATCTTGCCCTGAAATTAATGTCGAGAGAGAGCCGTGAGTGATCTGCACCTGAAGCGGCGCTAACCCGGGCCTGTCACGCTGCCAGCCTTTGACGCCGTACCTCCTTGGCAGATGTTCCAGGCCCTCAACACCCAACCAGCACTGGGGGTGACAACCCAGATTCGAAGGGGACGGTGGCACATCTGTCCGTGGGACCGGAGGGCCCCGGTTAAGAACTGGGAGAGTCCAGATGTTACGGCACTAATGGGCCCATACTGCAAGGACGGGCAGAGATGGGGCGAGACGGCCGGCCGTGCCCATATGTAGGGCCCGGTTAATTGGCTGGGGTGCGGGGGGGATTCCGGGGGTGAGACCGGCTGCTGGAGGCGCTAACGAGGGGGCGTGGCCAACGCTTCAAACGCCACGTCTGTGTGCCTGCACATCAAACACAGCCCACGCTGGCTCCCAGGTACCGCACGCCAGAGCAGAAGGGGATTATGGGTAATGCTTCAGAGACATGTGGATCGGAACCAGGTGCGACACCAGGTGTTGAAAGGAAAACGGCATGAAGATGCGCTCACAGACAGACGCGTACTGAATATTCAAATGGGACAGGTGAAAAGTGCACTCCGACCGCAGAAGTCTTAAAAACCCAAAACTTAAAACTGAACACGAATGTGTTTATAAGCACCAACAGAAGTGCGTCATTTCCCGCGAGTTACGAACCTGGGTGCATCACGTCTGTTAATGACTCATACTAATCATTTTTACAGAAATATAAACCTGCTGTTGACATGACCGCACCTCTGCTGGCAGTGGACAGGGCATGGGCAACACTCTGCTCACCTTCTTGTCGAAATTGTACTCCTCAAAAATCTCTTGAGCTCTATCCTCCCCTGCGTCGGTGAACAGCATTATAATCTTGTTGCAGTTTGCACGACTTACGTTCATCTGAGGAGGATACGTGAAAAGACATCTTTAATCATTGTATAAATCTGCAGAAAAAATTTGCTCTCTCCATTGAAGTGAAAAAAAACAGGCATTTTTATTTTAAATCACTGATGCAATGGTAATTTTAAAGCTGAGCAAGCAGTGCAGCCTTCTTTACGACCAGCAGATGGCGATATTTAACAAGCATGCCATACTGTCAATTGCACTATAAATACAGCATTTCCCCGCATTAACCTGAGTCCAACACTGTGCTAATGAGTCATTTTGAGTTCATAATACAGGCATGACAAATGAATGGCAGGTTTCCTTTTGCCTATGTGTTAAGCTTCTGCCAGGTTGATGCAACGAAAAATCACAGAAGGATTTGTGGTGAGGACAGGAAGGATGGGTTGCTGACAGAAGACTGTAAGCAGGGTGCAGAATCGCCAGAGGTAGAAAATTCAGGTCCATAAAGTAAAACTCCAGACCAAGATTTTGTTGCAACTAACCAGTTGAGTACTCTGTGACTGTGACTATACTCCACTGGCTGGTTGAAACAAAATCTTGGTCTGGATTTTTACTTTCTGGAATTGAAATTTCCGCCTCTGAGAATTGCCTCATTAAGCAAACACGCAGGTCATGTCAAACTTACATTGTTAAGCTGCTCAAAAGCAAACTTCAGACCCCTTTTGTAGTTGGTAATGCCCTTGGCTGAGATGGCCTGGACGGCATCTTTGAAGACCTTTTTGTTGCGGCTGTTCGCCTGCACCAGGTGGTCAAAGCAGGCCGAGTTCTTGACCCCTGTGTTGAACTGGAAGAGAGGAGGTGATGGTGAAAACACGAAAGACGGAAGGATGGAAGGTGGCTGTGAGCTTAATGGATGCGAGTAGCAAAGAATAAACAGGACTGAATGTGAAGGTGTGAGGCAGTTCTGCCTTAAAAAGGCATCCCATTCACTATCAAAATAAAAGTACCCGGCCTGGACTTGCTTAGCTGGGCAAGACCCAGATTCGTGACTGTAAACCAAGAGAGATTTAAAAAAAGACACAGATGGTCTCCAAACTTCTTCAGACCAAATCTGTAAATTGTGCAGAGTCATTACAAAAGACTTGATAAACAATCGAAAGAGAATCTATTTTGTTAGCCAGTAACAACAAACAAAAAATATACACAAAGCTCACATAAATCCTGACATAAAAGTCACCTGTATTGATTGTATGTGCAGAACAATGCAGGTTCACTGATTTAATTTGATTAATGGATGGCACCACTAGATAGCTAGACCACACACGTTGGTATGTGCATTTTTACATTCAACTGGGTAACCTGAAACTAGAGCAATCCTTGAGATTCTTGTTGTATTATGAATTTACCAAGTAAAGCTGGATCTATTTTGAGGCTCAGACTAAACGTCCTTCTGTGTCTGATCTCAAATAGAGGCTCTGCTGATATTTATAACTGCTGTTGCTTTTAACCAAAACCACTTATGAAACAGCCTTACATCTCATTCTTTTATATTTTCAGTCCTTGGCGTGTCAGTGGGGGTCTCCTTTTGCAGCCTATCAGTTACAGCTTCTGTGCTGCATTCTGCGCATAACAGGATCCATAACACTCCACCCACCGACCGACGGACAGATGGACACAAGGGTAACAAGGCTTTGATCTGCTCCCATGTCCCGGTCTGGGGGCCTACTGCAGGACAGCACAGCAGAAGAACCTAGAGGACCATGGAAGCACCATTTTGACCAGGCAGTGATCTGTGGCAAACCTCCTCCCTGACCACTACAGAGGTCCTCACTGGAAGCGGGGAGAAGCTGATTTTCCAAATGGCAACGAGAAGCTGAGAAGGTCTGTAATGTCAGACCATCTAAAGCCCTATTATTCAAATCACGGTCCTCGAGGTCCAAGCACTGCTGGTTTTCCAGTCTTCCTTTACCTGTGCGCCAGGTGTAAAGCCTCTGACCAATCAGATTCAGTAATTATTAAACTAACTACCTGGAAGAACTGAAAACAAGGCCTGGATTTGGAATTGAGGTCCATATTTGAAGAACCCTGATCTAGAGAATGAGAGAAGCAGTCTCAGGTCAGCCAGTCTGCTAGCGATCTGAAGAGCTGGGCTGATAGCTTTGTGCTAGCGGGCACAAGCCCATTCTGAGCACAAGCCCGGATTTGGCGCTGAGCGTGACGCTGCAAAAAGGCACGAGGAATGCCGGCATGACCAAACGGTTTCAAAAATGGACAGATGGGTATAGAAACACATTGGAATGTAAGAGAAACCCCCCAATCTCATGTGAGCTGGACACAACCCAGGAAGGTGGAAGGGAATCCTCCCTAAACGATTAACGTTTCACCCGATGCTGTGCGTAATAGTGGGTGCGAATGTCGATGCTGACTTCAGACCAGAAGCAGACCAACTTGCCCTCACTGCTTTCACCCCAATTAAGGACCAATCATCAGCATCAGGGCATCAGAACACGCTCCAAGCACAGTGGCAGGAAAGATAAGGCGATCATGAGCACTGATTTCTTCCTCAGAACATGCTGGGGATTTTGTGTTATTGTATCTATACAGATTTAACAGGTTTCTAAATTACCTCATTAAAATGAATTCTTCATTTTAGAGATGCACCGACTGTATTGGTCAACTATAAAAAAATAAGCCGATATTTACTGCTGATAATTCCCTTTAAAATGCTGAACCATATTGCACTGCACACCTGAGTACTAAACAGTTACAAAAATGTCTGCTTTGTGGAATTATTTTGTTAGTGAAAACAACGTTAGAAATGCATTTTTCAAACATTGCTCTACTAAAATTTCAATTTCAATTACTAATTCAACACAATAAATTTGATTACTCACCTTAAGGCAACACAGTAAAGAATTTGAAGAGTTTCTGAAAAACAAATCCATTCCAGTAAAGAAGGCTGCAGTTTGGCTAAATAACGTTAGCCCGTCAGTAACGCTAGCCCGTCAGTAGCGTTAGCCCGTCAGTAATGCTAGCCCTTCAGTAGCGTTAGCCTGTCAGTTACGCTAGCCTGTCAGTAACATTAGCCTGTCAGTAACGCTAGCCCGTCAGTAATGCTAGCCCGTCAGTAGCGTTAGCCTGTCAGTAATGCAAGCGTTTGATAGCAAAATAAAATTCAGTGCAGGCAGTGCGAAATCAAAAGGTTCTACTCTGAATATTAAGGACTTTATCACACTTGATGATCAGCCTTTTCTGTTAGTTGTGTTATATAAGATGTGTTCAGTTATTTGCGCCTGTAGCCTCCAGGATAGGCTCTGGACCCCCGGTGACCCTGGATATGCGGTTACAGAAAATGGATGGATGGATGAATGGATGGATGGTACACAGTCATGAAATATAGTGCTCTATGACTGTTGTTGTATGCCAGAGTTAGAGTTTTCCTATCAAAAAATAAATACTGCTTCATATTTTTGGAATGTAATTTATTTATTTTTAAATTTATTTGGGTGGAGTGTCCCTTTAAACTAACTTACGCAGAAACTCCCAAACAGTTATTTGGTATTGGTGTCAGTTATCGAAATAATCGGCTATCGATATCGGCGGGAAATTTCCTTATTGGTGCCTCACTACTTCATTTACTAGACTCTCTCAGGGCTTAGCTTCCTGCTGCTACTCAGAGGTGGAAAAGCAGGAGGAACGACATGGAAATGCGGTTCAGGAGAATGATTTTGGGATGCGTCACAGAGAACCAGGGCCGCGGTGTGTGTATGTGGTGAAACAGATCCATTCGGAATACAAATTCTGGTCAAAACAAATGTATACATCATAGGCCATGAACATGGACGCAAAAACACTTGCTCACCCAACGTCAGCAAACTACCAAAAAAAAAAAAAACTTCCTACACAAGGAAAAAGATAAAATCCGGAGCAGACTTTCTATTTTCTTTGGCACTAATTGCTCTCTTTGCTTCCTGTCTCAACGGCCTTCTCCACCCAGATCCAAATTCGTGTCACCATTCCAGATAAGACACAGCAGTGTCGCTGCTAATCGCTGACTGTCTTCCTGGGGGGGGCACCGTGGGTTGATTCTCGAGCCTGATGTGGCCATCGGTGGGATTAACTCTTGTGATCCTATTACAGCTGCCAGGTTCCCATGATCAGTGACACAGAGCCAGATCGGTTTTCTATGTGTTGGGGGGGGGGGGGGGGGGGTTGCTAATCTCATTAGCCCCTCTCTCCCATACAGTTCATTCAGACAGAACCAGGCCAAGGGGGTGACTTAGCGAGCGACACGCCTTGCTGAAGCACATCCCCTCACCGCCGTCTGGCAGCTCTGTGCGCCGCTTCAGTCATTCATTACGCCGCTGTTCCAAACACGGCCCTGAATTCTCAAACTTTAACCCGCAAAGCTGGACAGGCAATAAGAGGACCAAACCTTTTGGACAACTTAGACATTTGTTTGGCAGACTCCTTTATCCAAAATGATGTACAGTTGAGAAAGTAGTGTCAGACTGTCCCTGAAGCAACTGGGTCTCCTTTCTCAAAAGGCCCAACAGTGAAATCACTTTGTCAGGATTTGAACCAGCGACACTTAATGGCTCACCCCATCCCCTGACATAAGTTACACCGCTTGTCCATAGGAAAACAGGAACCAGGCTGTACCCGTCCTGTATCGTGAAGCGACACTACTTACGTCACCTTGGTAAAGGTTTGGATAGCGACAGTGACGTAAAACTGACGCTTCTTTACCGTCCACACTGTGTATATCGTGATTTACTCTGAGCTAATTTCCTCTAGCAAGCCTGTGAGAATCACTCTCTTATGTTAGCGTCAAACGCTAGCAGCAGGAATCCATTCCATTCAGCCGTTCAATGGCAGTTTTGTAATTAGCAGGTTGGAGATTTGCAAGTTCCTAGTTATTGGGAATGTATCATTACATCACAATGTGCGGTATTACTAATAATGAATAAAATATAGCATATGCCCTTTATTCTTTCAGCTAATTCATGCAGGGGTGGCACAGTGCGAGCTCTGTCGCCTCACACCTCTGGGACCTGGGTCTGAGTCTCTGCCAAGGTTCCATGTGTGTGGAGTCTGCATGGTCATGCTGGGGTTTATGGGTGTTCTGGTCCCCCCCCCCCAGTCCAACAACAGGCTGATGTTAGAAGGAGAAGCTCTGTCCATGTCCCTGCATAAGATAAGAGGTTACAGATGATGCAGATCACTGGTATCTCTGTGGATTTTGACTGGATGGTGGTGATGTAACCAGCTTGGTTTAGTCATACTCACATAATTTATAATGGAAAAGCATCTCGTTGCGGTTCAGCTTCTCAGTGGCAGTGGATAAGCTCCATCTCCATTAGACATAAGAGTCAGACAGCTTGTTTGTGTCGATTAGCTCCACCTACCCCTTGTTGTCAATGAAGTGGATAAATCAGTCACCTCTGTTTTGATGTCCCTCAATATCTCCAAACAAGTCATTTCCAGTCCCCAGACTCATAATCTCCTCTGCGTGTGAAAGTTGCCCCCCCCCCCATTCTGTTCAGAAAGTTACTTCCCTTCGTCCATGAGTTCAGCTACTTGTTTTGATATTTCCATTCGCACCCTGGTTCATAAGGCCACTGCGTGACCCTGACAAAGTACCATAACTGTGGCTGCACACTTCAGACAATATCCAGACAAAACGAAGTCAAACACATTGGCAACGACGATCTGTTGCATACTTAAGACGAGGCTGCCGCCTCATTCGATCTGTTTCACGCCACAACCCTAGAGTGCGCAGAATGTTTGCGATGCAGCACACCCACATACAGAGCACAAATAAACATATTGTAGTGAGCGTGTGAGTCATTTTAATAAAGCAGATGACAGCTCTTTGAAAATGGAAGTTCTTCTCTTTATTAACAGCCGCTATTGGTTTAATACAAGCAGCGGCGCAGACGGGGAAGCCAACAATCTATAGGACACTCATGGTTACATGCCAACGAAACACACGCATTCCACTAACATAACCATTACGTGGTTGCGACATTTACTATTTACAACCTAAATTAACGAATACATATTAATTTCCCCATTTGTGGTGTAAAAGCATATCAGAATATGCATAATAAGTCCTGCTGACCAACCCTGAAGCTTGACATTTGTGTCAGCCAATCATGGACAGGGGGTGGGGTCAGAATAAATGAAAACATTCGCCTCAGGGGGCCTTCATAGGTGGTGCGGCGAAGACGTCATTTTTGCTAAACCACGTGGATTCCCGCGAATTCGTTTGAAGTACGTGGCCACCTTACATAACCACGTTCAACTCCCCAAGTGATGGATCTGTTCCCCAATGCCTTTGTGCTCTTTGTGCTCTAGTGTGTATAACCAAGAGGAAAGCAAACAAATGGATTCCTGATCTAATCAGTTCTTGGAACTTTGAAGCAGCCTCAATGTGGGCGTTTTCCGAGAAATTCCCTCATGATGGGGAAAACCATGATGCTTGGAAAAGCAGGAACAAGCAGAAACATGGTGAATGAATGCAATCATCACGACAATCAGCATGCCATTGGGAAGCCTGGGGAAGACAGAACATTCTGGTAGGATGCCTTGTATAAGCCGTCCAGGAATTGACTTTGACTACTGATGACAACGAGCCCGTTTTTTTCTTACTGCAATCCTGTTATGGACCTGCCAGATTTAGTACGGCTTCATAAAATACAAATATGGCCAAATAATTTCAGCAAATAATCACCACAGTTACTGTGTCCTTCAGCAAAGTGTTTATTTGCCTACAAAATCCATCGGGATTATAGTCTCCGCACCAGGGCTTTTCGAAATGTGCCGCGTTGCTCCACCTGGAGATCACAGCTCCGTTCACTAAACACTGCCCTCCTCGTCTGCCGGAAGAGGAAAGCCACGGAGGCAGGGAGATGAGAGGCGGGAGCGTGAGAAAGTCCCGAATGTGTAAACAAGGTCTTATCTTGAATATCCTAACCAACAAAGAGAGGATTCCCCCCCCACCTGCACCCGCACCCCCAAGCCTCCTTCTGGTGTTACGGGAGGCTGAGTCGCAGCATGGTAAAGCCCAACTCACAGCAGACTGCGCTCAGTCAAACAGGAGGCAGTCACAGCACAGGACGTCTGGCAAGCAGAGGTGGGCTTCAGCTTCTGCACTGCTGTGTATTGCCAAAATAATTCAAAATTTTTACCTATTTACTACCGTTTCTGTTTATATAAATATATATCTAAACCACAGTACAATTCGAAAGCAGAATCAGCCAATCCCTGGAGCTATTGGGATCGAAGTATGACATCACTCCACTGAGCATGGGGTTTGAACCAGCAGCAATCTGATTATGGCTACAGCATCCTAACCCTCAAGAGCTACTAAAACAGGTTTTTTGATCATTACAACCAGAAGCTCCATCTCCTCCTATAATACACCTGAGCTACTTCAGAACTTCGCGGTGCAATCTTGCGATGAGTATTAATGAGCAGGGCCTTATGGGTAATTCTGGTGATGAATGATTCAGAGTGGGCTTTCGACGACAGGGAGGGGGCCCCCTAAATCTCAGGGCAAGAACATCAGCGGCACCATCTGTGGAGAAACACTTCACTGAGAGAGCCGGCAAGCCAACCAGATCAGACGAGTAAACAAGTAAACCGCATTCAGGAAAGAGCAAACTGCCGAAAGAGTCACATATAAAGGGATAATAGTCCCTGCCTGGTCAAAGCAGAGCGATGAAAACATGATCGGCTAAGTCTGTCAGAAAATGAATTACTCTAAATAAAACGTCTTCCTGGAGCTAACAAAAAAAAACAAGAAGACTTCCTATATGACTTATATGTATTTATTGTTGTGAAAGGAGTCGGGAGGGCAGAGGCCCACATGCCACAGGAAGGGGGAAATGAGGAATTTATTTGGGTATGAAATTTACGAACCAAAAGAGAGGTAAGACAAGAGCGAAGAGGTGTTTGGACACCAGCGTAGGAGATGTGGTGAGATGTCAGCTGACAGGACAGAGAGACAGAGGAATTTTTATATTATAAAAAAATTGCATACCGGGGGTGTCCACATCCTCCCTCAACTTACAGCTATAATTTAATATTCTCAATTTATGGTATGGCAACAATACCAAGTACCTATCAACCGCTGGAGTTTAATGAGTGGGTTCATATTGGATTAGGCCAAGGTATTGAGTATTTTTTTTATTCTAGGGAAATAAAATGATGAAGGTGAATGTCTAAAAGTACAGCTGTAGGAATTCCCTGCGGCAGCATGGATACATCTTCCCTGTAACACCTTTCCTGTAATACAAGTTTCAATTTCGAGTCCTAATAAATTGAAAAAGCCACGTCGAAAATTAACGGCTGACAGAAAATGGTTGGTATCAATTGGGATTCGACTTTCCGTTTAATGGAAGCACCTGAAAGCAAGCTGAAGGTCTCTCAGAGAAATCTCCAGCCATAGAGTATGATGGATGGTGATTTCCTTGGTCCCACCTAACTGCCCCCCCACTTGTCTAGTCCACAAACATGGCCTACTGAAGGAATTTCAATTCAGCTCACAAGCCGGGCCGCTGGTCATTTCATTAAACTCCCGTGTTGGAGTGGAGAAGTAAAGTTGGATCCATATTTCATTATTTCTTCACTGTCTCCTCTGACTGCAGAAATGAGACCTCCAGCATTCAAGCTCACGGCTCTGAGTTTAAGCCCTGACCACCTAAAGCGCCTCCTGCCCTTTTGAGAGGGTGAGTGAGATGCCCAATGTTTGCTATCTGTTTCTGCCTCATCCAGAACTTGTACGGCCATTTTTTTCTTGAGATAAATGGCACGCTGCTGTGAATTGACTAGAAAATATCAAAAAATAAGATATAATGAAGATCTGGCATCGTGCTTGCAAATAATTAGCTGAAAACATTGTTTTGAGTAGAACCAATTGTGAGGTCATGGTTGCTGCATTTTTGTTTTTTTAAATATATTTTACTTGAAATGTTGTTCAAAGCTCATGTTCATTACCGTCACAAGGCTGACATCTTTTCAGCTGCTGTATATGGCTGAATGCAATCCATCTGGCACATTGTCAGCTATATTTGCAGACCAAGGTTTTACTGTATGGGAACATCGCTGAAGATGAAAGGACCTTTTGTTGCCAAAAATAAGGGATGAGCTCCCACAGCATGCACAAACCTCGAACGCCGAAAAAGACATTCGGACTCCAGAACCATTAACCCTGACATTACCACAGAGGGTGCTGGTCATTTGAGAAGAACCTTTCTAAGTAAATAAGATGTCTCTAGAAATTCATACGCAATACTCACAAAATAAATTAGATATGTTATGAAAGAGGATTAACTGTAGGATAAGTGGTGATGCTTCTGAAGAATCGCTTGGTCACCCCACCCTCCAGGACACTCACATAGAGCACGTTGACATAATCGTCATCCGACAGGGTCTCCAGCATCTCGTTGACTGAGGTCCGGATCAGTTTCAGGGTCAGACCGGAGACGCTTCCGCTCCTGTGAAGGATGTTGAGAAAAACCATGGAACACATTGCGATTCGCGTTACTGTATACTGGCTGAGAGCGATTCAAGTTGTCGATCAGGGGGAGGGAGATATTGGGTAAGTGGAGGATCTGAAGTCACGCCCCTGGGACAGACTGGGCTGATTTGTTTTGGGATGAACGCCTTTATAAAAAAATAAAATTTAAATTAAAGACAGAGTCCTTGGTAGGTGACGTTTGAGGCTGCCATGACCTCGGCCCTGCCCCCCCCACACATACATGCGTCGAACAAGCTGCTATTCAGAACAGGATCGCCGTCACTTGGTAAGTCTGCCTTTTAGTGTTCAGACTCTGTCAGGCCAATTACAGCAGGATGTTCTTAAAATCCAGTGCTGATCATCACGAGGAAATCAGAAAAATGAGACACTTTCACTTTCACACATCCAGGCCCAGCACGGCCCCCAAAGCTCACGATGCCTGAGCCCAGATTCGCCCATTAGCCAGCGGCTAACCGCAAGCCGTCGACGGAAGGTGGCGTCGCGCCTGATCTGACTGGCAGGGAAGGAGAGACAAGGGGGTCTTGAAATTGTCACACATTCAGGGAACAGTCCTCTCCTTTCACAAGATCGACCAAGACAATACATTCACTCATATTCACCATTTCCAGACAAATGCAATGTTCCTAGCTGCTAAGCTAATTAGCTGTCACACACATGAGATGGTTATTCTCGTGCGTAATGTGTATATGTCTGCATGCACGTATACTGAGACAGGGTTATACGATGTCATGTTTCTTCTTGCAAGCCCTGTTGCATTTGAGTTTAACAGCCCATCCTCACAGCCTACCGTTGGTCCGAAAGGCATCACGTTAAACATAACAGATGTTTCGTTTTCATCGCACCAAAGTTGGCTAACCCGGAGTCTGAAGGCTGTCCTCTGCACCACAGACGGCGAATGAGAGGACAGCCATAAGAAGCTCCTCACCGTTTAACGGAGAGTCTGACATCCAGCAGAGAAGCCGCTTCTGCAGGCTGCATTGTTTATTTAATACTGCAGAACTTAGTGGCAATCTGCTCATTTTTTAATTCCTTTTAACGTGCCCCTTTTTAGAAGGCAGCAAAACTCGCCCGCCTGTCCATCCACCCAGAAACCTTCTCCTCCACACCTACAGGGGGAGCAGCGATGCAAAGGAGATCCCCGCCCCCCTCCTGAACACTTCCTGAACACAGCCAACCGACTCTCCAACTGGGGCCCAAGGCTGCTGTTCCGGCAATAGCAATGACCTGATATAATCACATTGTTAATTATTTTTAGGTATTCTTCATAAAATTATGATTTCGATGCGTTTTGTGTTTGCCCTGCTGATCTTGAGCAAACTGTCCTTCTCATTAGCAGCAGTCTTAATCTCAGCTCACTAAATCACTGGATAAAAAGGGGTCTTTTAAATATCTTTAGCGCTTAGCACTTAAATTTAAATAACATTATTCTGTTAAATCATGTTGAAATACGGTGGGTATTCAATTTACGCCTGAGCTGTGTTCTGGGAAATGTGGGTATTTCAAATTTTAAATGGAATTCTTCACCTCAGTGAAACACAATACAAATTTTAAAAGCGTAACAATGCAATTCATGTGACCACTGGAAAATATACTGGAGGCGTTATTTTGAAATCACATTAAACGAGAACCCACTGTTCATTTGGTGTGAAAACTGGTCGTATTCTCCTGCGTTTTTTTTTTTTTTCTTTTTGGCAGGAAACAGAGCCACTCACGCGTCCACGAGAATCACCATGTCCTTTGGAGATGCAGCCCCTTGGATGTACCTGAAAACAAGACATTTCATCATTAATGGACTTACATCTCACATACATCTACACCCTGGGTGGGACGCCAGTCCACACCGGAAATACACTCCCACACATTACTGGCTATTTAGAGACACAATCTAGCCTAAGTGCAGGTCTTCAGACCATGTTTCGATAGAGCGAAAGCACACGTTACACACACAGGACAGGGGTATGAACCCCCAACACTGGACACGTGAGGCAACAGTGCTACCCAACATATAGTTATAGATTACAGTTATATTTTACATACTCTGTCGATGTTCATCTCCGTACTCCATCCAGTATATTGTAAGTAAATCAGCTCCTTATTGTTAAACACAACCCCACTGAAAGCATTTTCGAGCAAGATCTGACATCTTCTGATGGTATAGAAACCTGAAATACCCACTACAATTCAGCAAAGCGTTTCCAAGCACGACCCACTTGCACCGCGGTCTTACCACGGTCGCCGGCGGACGTCGTACAGGTCGATCTTCTTCCTCGAGTCCGTCCACGGAGAGGCTGCGATTGAAGCATACGCGTTGTTACGCTTCCCCGGGAACGATGATCGGGGCTCATTGCAGTTCAAAAAGGAGAATCGTAGCGCGCTACTATTTATGAAACAGGGATAACAGGGAGGTTTTAACAGGTTTGACCAGGATCATTTTAACTGTACAAAGCTGCCTCCATAATTTTATTAGGGAATTTCATTAAGGTAATCCACATGCAGGGGTCTAATTGTGTATAACTGATGAGGAATCTCGCCCTGTTAAGTTACAGCTTATGGCCTGCTGGATAATTAGCCCTGGTTCTTAGCGGGTTTGTGGAGTCACCAAGGGAAAGACAATTGGTTCCTGTTGTGCCCTCCCAACAGGCCGTGAGACCTGCGGCTCCAAAGTGTCCTCTGGCTGTCAGGTAACATACAGAGTGGCAGGGGGGTGACATCACCCACTCCCCTCCGCTCCCCTCCCCTCCAGCTTCCGGAAAGGTCAACCGTTATCGCAGTTGCTACATAATCAATAGCCATGTTGGCACAGCGGTCAGCGGTACGCCAGCCCTGTGTGAAGCAGTGTTCCTCACTGGGGTAGCGGGGGTGGGGGGGGGGGCGTTCCTATCAGATCCCCCAACGTTCTGTCGCAGGAGCGCGCTGTCGCCATGACTTGAAAGCGCCTGTGCATTTCGCCAGGGTCAGTCAGACAGCTAACAGTAACACTAATGCAGACGCTAATGTCCAAAAATAGAGGCACAGACAGATCACACGCTCACCTGTGGGGGAGGGGGGGTACTTCTGTTTCATCTTATTTTTTATATAAATATGCATCCAAAACAATGTACAATAAGAAAAGCAGCGTCAGCCAGGCCCCTGGAGTGACTGGGGTTAAGGGCCCGACAGCAAAACCACGGGATCTGAGCCGGTGACCTTTCAATTACAGCGACAGCCCGCTGAGCCCAACACCGCACCCTGCGTGTTTTCAAACTTCAGGTGAAAACATGATCATATTTATAATTCCAAACTAAATCCCAAGATACTTGCTCTACAAAGATGCCCTCTCTTCCATTTTTTGACATTTTATAGCACGAGGCCCCCACTCTCCTTCCCGACTGATTGCTCTGTGGCCAATTAGAAGTATTCAAACTGGGACGTTTGTCACGATGTATTATAAGCACAAATGGAGAAAGGTCATGTTTTATTACTGAGACACGTTTGCGACGACATCAGCAAAAAAAAAAAAAAAAACAGAAAATGCTGGAAAAAAATCAGGCTTCAGACTAACCTTTCACCACCTATTTAAAGGGAATTTTCATTGGCCACCCGCCATGGTGGCCACACCCACTACAGAAATGTATACAATGTACAACAAAATAGACTATTGGCCTAAAGCCTGGCCACACCCATTATGCAAATCGCAGCTGTATTATTGATGAGCCTCTCACCTGGGTAATAGCGGGTGAGCCCAGTGGCACTGCCAAAGGCCTGCCACTGTAAGGTGGGGTCTTCCTCCCAGTTCTTCTTAAACACATCCTCCAGGGCTTCTGTCCAGTTCAGTTCATTCAGCATGATTGTGGCTGGCAAGGCAAACGAAGAAGAGAAACGCTTCTTATGAATTTGATCCACACAGAGAACCGCCCTACAGACTTACCTTCTCCGAGTATCACGTAGCGGCGTTTCCCAGTCCGGTCCTCGGGGACCCACAGAAGGGCCACGTTTTTGCTCCCTCCAAAAAACCTGAATCGTCTGCAGGTTCCCATGGACTGGGCTGGGAAACACTGTCATATAGAATATTGATTTATTATTCCGTGGGTGAGTCAAGCTTGAGGGTCACAGCTCAGGGTCGGCCAGCACCAGCTGGGGGTAAAGTGGCACCAGTCAGGGGATTCAAACTGGCGCCCATCCTATCATGGACACCGGTTCCTAACCCACTGAGCCACACACTGAACTGATCAATAACCAATAATCGATATTAATAAACTGCACATCCCTAGAAGCTGTAAGTAAAACGGGTAAGCTTTGTTTTACTCCTGTGGAAACACATTAGCTTTTCGGGTCATCAAAAACTCCTTGGGGTTGAAGAGCGACAATGGCGTCCGCACCCTGGGTAGACGGCTCCCTCTGGCCTGATCTACTTCCCCGATCCCCCAGGAAGATTCTAGAACACACGCATAATTAACACCCCCAGAGCTGGATAAATTAAAGACAATATCATATCCAGGCAGAGTGTTGATGTGTGTCACACTCAATTTGCCAGCTGGATTGGTAGATGAATCCTGTATCTGTGTTAATAAATGTCCTCCTCTTAAAAACACCAGTGCAGTACCTCCTATTGCACATACATGGATTAATGCAAGAATACCTTAATTTAATCTTTTAAAAATGGAAAAAAGTAATGACAAAATCTTTTATAAAAATTCCTGCCTGCAACATAACCCATAGATTCTGTTATTCTAACTATCAGCCCCCCCCGGTCTGCCCCCCCACCCCCTCACTCAGCTGTCTTCTAGGCACAAAGTCCCCATAAGACTGTCTGCTGCAGACAGATCCATCGTTATCACACATCTGACACTTATGAGCGGGAGAAACGGTCTCCGGCTCATTGGCAGCAACATCAATCTGCCCTGATGATGCCTCTGAGATCCCAGCTTTCATTTCCCTTCGCAGGTCAACTTCGGACACAGCGGACCATACCAAACCCTGTTTAGAGGGGGTTTCAGGAATCCACGAAACGGAAAACCCTTGGTTTTTGCGATCCCTTGAAATGACCATCAAGAAGCAGTGTCGTAGTAAACAGGCAGTAAACTCAGATCCCCGCCCTACCCTGTTTGCCTGTTGCTTGGTTTCAACCAATGTTTTCTAGATCCTTCCTCTGAAATGCACAGACAGAATCAGGCACAGTGTTTTAAACTAGCTACAAGGATTTATCACGTCACTATTTATGATGCACCTGTTTGGATTCCACTTGTTATGTTGCATATGCGTGATACAGCCTAGAAACTTTCCTACTGGTGGAGATTAGACCAAAAACCAGTCAACCAATCCTTGCCCATCAACAAGGAGCACAGGCACACAGAGCAGCTGCACTAACACGCCACACACGCATGTTTCATAGCACCTGAAGCATGTGCAATTCGGCTCAAGGCGTCGGTTCTGGAATCGCTGGCCGAGTGTCTGACCGGTTCTGACCTCCCTCAGCAACATTCTGGAACTTTGTTGTGAGGCACCGGTGGCCTGAAATCGAGGAGCCCAGATGGTCGCCTGGCAGGACTCCCCATCCAGCTATCGGGACATGGGCATTGTGACGTCGCCGCGGAAACCTGCCCGGTCACCGTGGTTACACACTCTCGGGGGCCAGTAGCCGCCATGTGTTTCTGGGCCTAGCGTTAGCATCAATCCCCCACTCCAACCCGTAAGCAACACTGTCTGACCATTAAAGGACATCCATCCATCCACCTATCCATCATACCGACGTTAATGGGATTCATTTGACAGACTCAACGTTCAGCCTGGACAGCTGACAGCTGCATTCGTTACTGTGCAGACATACTTTTCGGGGTGAGATCAGATTACACTGTTAGCATTACACACATCTGATGGGTATGACTGCATACACAACTTTGACACAGATTAAGCTCCAGATCAGTAATAAGCATTTTAAGCTACTCTCCTCCTATGCCGAGCTGGCTTAGAAAATCCACTCACTAATTTACTCGCTGTAGAAGAAGGTTTCTGAAATATGTTTGCCGTGAATGAAGATTGTATCATTCAGTAAGAAAACGGACAGCTGTTAGCTGTTAGCGAAGGACAGGTGATAGAACCGCTTTCCTTCTTTTGATACACTTATAAATTACAAACCATTCAAATGACCACACATCACAATGCCATTTGTGTTATGTTTTCTTCGTCCACGTATCTCAACGCTGATACATCCATGTTTTCAGACATTTTGGCAACTCTGGGAAATGGATTGTAGCATTGGCTCAATAACCACTCATTAACACAGTTAAGACTTGCTTTTATGAGTTTAATTTCTGAATAATTTATGGGGCTGAACAAACAGAGGAGACAGATTAGCATAATTACAGATCGTTGACTGAGTGCCAACGTACTGCGTCACACCACTGAAATACTGGTAACGGGTTCGACTCGAAGGGAACAGGTTCAGGATAAAGGGATTCTGAGTCATTCACTTCCTGGAAGAGTGACAGCAAATTACAAGTGTGCCCTAAATTGCATGTAGTAGGTGAAATACACCATGCAATGTGAGTAGTGTGTCTGAAAGCTCAGTATGGATGAGACAGTATGTAAAACATCACCTGGACGACATACTACATTCCATGAAATTCTAAAGTGTGCCTCATTGGTAAATATCTGGGTCAAGTAATATGCGAGATGGCGACCGCAGTATGTCTGAGTGCATGCATACTGTTATCCATACACACAGTACTCAATACATTAACAGTCGAGGTTTCAGTACCTACTGTGTGAGGATGCAATTTCTGACACACCCTGTGACTTGGCGCTACCCCAGCTGTCCATCACAAATGCCCGCTCCTTTATCTCCGACACTGTGTTGGAACCCCCTTTATCTCCGACACTGTGTTGGAACCCCCTTTATCTCCGACACTGTGTTGGAACCCCCTTTATCTCCGACACTGCGTGGGATCCCCCTTTATCTCCGACAGTGTGTTGGAACCCCCTTTATGTCCGACAGCGTGTTGGAGCCCCCTTTATCTCCAATAGCGTGTTGGAACCCCCTTTATCTCCGATAGCGTGTGGGAACCCCTCACCAAGAGAACCAAGATATGACGCCGGTAGCAAATATCTCCAAAATTCACATTCACCTTTAAGCCATTTTTTGTGCCAGCATGTATATTGGGAAATAAATATGCTAAAGATCGGTACAACAGCGACACGGCTTCCACGAGACGCCGGTTCCTTTAGAAACCCAGAACAGCAGCAGCTCCTCCATCCATCACCGATCGCTCCGTTATTTAATTTCCCGAGGGGCCAGACCACGTTTACATATCAACGGCCTCGCGAATAATCAATCGTTATTTCCGGCAGACGAATCCCGGGCCACGCTCGTTAGCTCTAACGGGACGGCCTGGGGTCCTAACGGATGTGCCCGGCTCCGCTCCTGCCTGGATATGCCGGACCACGCTCCGGATTGTGGATTCGCTCCATTCTGTGCTAATGGAGACGGAGGAGGCGTCGGTTTATCACACATCCCTTAAATCCAGGCCAGGACTATTCATCTAGCGGGGTGCCATCCAGTTGTTTTGGGGCTGTGCTTCGGTGCGTCGTACCATGAAATTGCTAATGGCCGCTCCTCCCAGCGATCGACGGCGGTGGTGCGACGGGAGAGAGACGGATGCCCCAGTGCCCATCGATCACACACCTGCGTGCCCCGTCTGTGAGCCGGCTATCGATTCACAGCGCTGACGTCTCAACTCCCCCTTGGCGAGGTGCTGGCTGCACTGCCGGTCTGGACCCACCACGGAGATCTGCACGTTCTCCTAGAACATTCAACCTGAGCCCTACGTGTGATTGTCATGTTACATTCGGCAAACAGTCAAAGACCGGCCCTAATGGTACTCTGCCTGTACCCAGATAACGATAAACATATAGATACCAAAGAGGCGGAGCTTGGCTCAGTCTCACACCCCCATAGCTGTGTGTGTGCCCTGTGATTGGCTGTCATCCCACCCAGGGTGTCCCCAGCCTCATAGCCTCTGCTTCCTGGGACAGACTCCATGTGACCCTGGAGGAAAATGGTCCAATATCAGGACCAAAGTAATAATAATAAAACAATAGGGATCCAGTAACACTAGCAGAGGCAGCAGTGGTTAAGAATACAAAGTCTCTCTGTACCCTTCAGGAGGGACAAAACCTCAGTTAACAATATTACTGTGGAAATGTGTAAAATAGTTTCCGCTGCTGTGACAATATTTGCTGCGGAACCAGACAATGGCTTCTAGGACACAAAGCACATTAAGGAAAGTGCTGTTGACAAATGCAGAGACGGCCCCTCCCTCCCCGCACCTCCCCCCTCCAGAAACCCGCAGCTGCACAAATCCGTGGCTTAGTTAGGGGGTAACATGTAATTAACTGGATTTTCGCAAGCTGGAATTAATTTCGGTGCCCAACCCCACCCCGTTCAATAAGTGACAGGCGTAAATTGACACAGTACACTCTCCTGCCGGCTTGCTGTAAATGGAATCTATATGGTATAATCCATGTAATCTATAGACTTCATCCTCAAACCAGAGAGTTCTTTCAGTGACAGAAATCACACTCCTAAAGGCAAAAGCTGAGTTCAGCATCTACATACGGACAATGATAGTGCCGACTGTTCTTCCAGTAACATACAAACACGTAATCACAATCCTTCATTTCGTTATCCTCACCCATTTTTCCCATTCTTCCCCCACCAATTCTGAACAGAGGCATAATTTAATCAGGGAAATCCCAGCTGCAGGCTTTTCTCATTGTTAAAAGAACCAAAAAAAAAAAATAATCAAAAAACCAGTACAGATGCTGCACCGCTGGGACTCGGCCCCCTAAAAACAGGCAAGCGGATGGAAAATACCAGAAGGCCTGACTGTAAACTCTGACACCATCTATTTCTTCAGGCGTGAGAGAGGGAGGGAGGGAGAGGAGGAGAAAGGGAGGGAGACAGAGAGAAACAATAAGTAAGTTAAAGTGGGAGCCAAATGTGTGGGAAATAACACCAGACCCTGTACTAGACCTCAATTTTCTGACTGACAGACGATATTTTCTTATTTTTGGGTCCCTCCACAGGGTACAGGCCCCAGAAAGGCAATTTGTCTGCCAATCATCACACTTTTCATAACAACGCCAGAACACGAAAGCTTCGATCAGAGCGCCAACACTTCAGCTTGGAAAGTCCAGCTCCTTCGCCAGCCCCGGTGTTCCTTCTCCCCTCTCCGCTCACGTGACCCTTATTGCTGCGTTACTCAGCCTCCAAATTCCCCCTCATGAGGCCGAAGGGAACCAGTGGGACCAATGTGGTCTGGAACTATTCTGGCTGTGTAAGAGACAGAAGTGGCGCGATTAAAGATTAATCTTTTTTTTTTTTATCTGCGGAGCACATTAGCAAGATCACCCAGGTCGGCCTGGATCGCCCCAGGATATCGAAATCACGCACCTATACATACCTGAGCAAAACGCCAAATTACATATAAATGATACTGGTGGTCAATATAAGCAGTTAAAGCAAACTACTGCACATGGATAGCGATACATAGGAAAGTTGAAGTCAAGAGAAGCGATTTACCAGTACAATAAAACTATTAACGAATAAACGAAACATTAACGAATCTCTTATGGCCAAAGAGCCAGCTGTCACCTCTGTACAGAGATCCATACTTCGACATAAAAGGAGGTATGGAAATGAACCCAGGACCACCCACTAGTTTTCCTGCTGTCTACTTCAGTGTTCACCGGTCACCCACCGTGGTGCTGATCAATCAAATCGACTAAAAACGTTTAAGATTTCAATTGAAATCGTGCAGCACAAAATGCAACACAAAAAAGTCTGACTTGCGTTGTCCAACCATTTAAAAGTAATTGTTGTGACCTAAAATTGCTCTCTATTAATTTATTTTCAGTATCAATGATTATATGCTGGTAGCCCTCGAATAATTATTCAAAAGACTCATGTTAAGATTTTAGTAAGGTCAGTAACATTTAATCTGAACTACTTTTTTAAGTTGGTTGAGGCAATTAAAAGCCTCCAAGTAATTCTATCACATTATTTGAGCTGTGCAATGCATTCAATTAACATTTCAATCACGCCTAATTAAGAGCTCAGCCGGACTAAACACTAGAACACAGGGTGCATGTCGTGAGTACAGATACAGGCTCACGTACGTCATTACATCACACACTTTAAAGTGTGTGTCTTTAAGCGAGCACATTGCCCCCCAAGGGGAATCAGAGAGGGCAGAGGTAAAACATAGCTCTTCTAATTTCCTGGGTAGGCCCATGGGATTCTGGGGAGCGGGGAGGGGGGTAAGGGGTTGACATTATTGCCACCCTTGGGATCTTCCCGGACGGCAAACATAGAGACTCACATAAGAAGTTCTGCTCTCTAACTTGAGTGAGTCATGCCATCAGAGCTGGGCTACCTAACACAAAAACAACAAACTCCTCTATACCTGGTAAAGTCGGTAGCGGAGGTAGGGAGCCTCAGTCTTGCCCCTCCCACTAATCATCCTTGCATTTCAAGGTAAATGATCCCAATTTTTATTATCATTTTAACGGAAGAATACTCTGGGCGGAGTAAAGTTTGGAGACCGACTGAGCCGATTCCACATTCTGGCAACCCCCAGCTCCTACCTGACAAACAATGGGGACCAAACAGAGTTCCCCCCCACGGTGATCCCCCAGCTGTGGCGCCCCCCTCTGTCACTGATGCCCCGTCCTTGACTCCACATCCAGGTGTTGCAGCTTGAGGTTGCAACCTCCAAAATGAGGCATTTTGCTAAACCTGGTCTTCCACAACTTGGATAATATCCCACCTTGAATCTGAACAGGAGAAGGTCCGGGCTTTGCCGACAGAACAACAAATCTCATTTTAATTACCGTCGTGGATTCGAGGAGGACATTCACGTTACTACCGCCTTCATAATCCCTTTAGAAGCTGCTGAATTACAGTTAAGCGAAGACACGCTAAAGGCGGACATGCTCCTGAATAGGAGGCCTCACATAACGAATTACATGATCTAAGCTAATTAGGACCGATTTAGACAAGGGAGGCCGGAAATTCAGTCACCACTCCTGTTTCTGCCACATTTATCCTATTAATCCGGTTTATTGTGGAAGGCATCCCAGGGCAATAAGACGCAAGGACGCTTCTCCAGACGAGATCTGATAATTAGGTTACCCCCTTCAAGACACGCGGCGGGCCAAGGCTGCGGAGTTCGGTTTCCATGGCAACGGGGACGGTGATCGAGTTTACGGACCGCGCTGAGGCTGCAGGCGGGAATGATGAAGACGCACCTCGCGAAGGAGTGAGGGGAGGGGAATCAAGGCTGACTGCAGAGCCCCCCCCCCCAAATATTTCTAGACAGAACACCATCGCGGTATCCGTGGCATCCTATGGATTGAAATTCCTTAAAAATAATAAAAACCTAACAAAATGTATTTCTGTTTCGTTTATCTAGCAGATGCTTCTGTCCAGAGTGAGAACACACATTAAAACTTACAAAAACACATTAGCTAAGGTGCAGATGTACCGAACGTTTCATAAAGCATGCCAAATGTGCACCAGGTGGAAGAATTCATTTTCTGCTTTTATGGTTTTTGAGGAACACATCTGGCCTGATGGTCTACAGTACAGGAGTATCTCTGTTTTCAAGCCGTCGGCTCTACTGACAGAAAGCAGGAGCCTTCACCTCATTAATGCACCGTCTGGAACAGGACAACCCGGGTACCCTGTCAATCACTGACCTGTAAAGACTATAGGATTATGTAATCGCTCTCCTGGGACAGACACAGAGGAACAACCTTCCACCCCCCACAGCCATTACCACCACATCTGGCTCCACCCCCCTACTCAAGACACTCATATTCGATACAGGGATGACAGATTTTCCCATCAGCCCCTGCTGCGCTGTTCTGCATTCCAATCCTTAGGAACCTGCAAAGGTCTGCTGTTTTGAGAGGAAGGGCGTTTATAAAGGTGCCCAGACTTGGATGCCATTTCCTTGGACACTGGCTAGACCACCTTCTTTAAAGGCTTCAGGACGTCGTCAAGCTTTTTTCCCCAGTTCTGCCAGCATGGCTCTTCTGTTTCCCCCAACTCCATCTGGAATCACCAGAAGGCACATTTCAACAACTTTCTTGTTAAAATGTGCTGCACTAAATAAAATTAGCATGTCTGATTGGTCGTCTGGTTGATCTCACCAGTATTAGAAACAGAGGGTGAAAAACGGGGGGAAAAAAGTTAAAAACTCCAGTCTCAAGTTTTTCTTTTTAATCAGGGGCAGGAATAAAATGCCTAAAAGAAATTTGCCATGGTAACGATTAAATGGCGTCTCTGGGCAGCATAACTGCTATATTAAGTCCGCTAGTCTTGGGGGCAGTAAACCTTACTGTTAAATGCAAGCTTTGCACACGTCCATTCACAGCACATGCTAAACCTCCCGCCAGTTTATGTGACATGTGGGGGGGGGGGCTCTCCCACCCCATTTCCCCTTACTGGGGGGGGGATTTTTGCCAGGAATGATTTGCTGCTGTGTTTCAACCCCTTTGCTTCGTGACGTTTTCCAAGGGATCGCTCTGCGCTTCGTGACACCTCGTCGAATCTATCAGCATGACTCACAATGACTGGCATGAGAAAGAGCGCAACGAAACGCCATAAAACAAGTAATTATAAGCGAGGCGAACCGGTGGCAGTCAGACACGGCGTGCTTGGCCCGCCATTGATGGCGGAGAGGTAATTATCCCAATCGGTCTGGCAGCGACTCGCTCTCTCTCCCCCATGAGTCAGGTCAAGCGAAAGGCTGTCCTGGGCCCGGGTGAACCGTCAGCTGCCGTGCGGAGGTCCGGAGCGAAGTGGTCCAGCTGGACCAGCACAGGAGAAGATGGACGGGGAGCAAAGGAGACAGGGACGTTTCCCGGGTGAGTCCAACCGAAACCACCACTGAGGAGAAGTAGGGCTGTAGTGAGTGACAGGGGAGGGGCACTCAGGGGACCAATGAGCTTCTCACTGGGTCCTGACCCCGCCCCTTTACGTACCCCTGTTGAGATCGTCAATCAGCAACGTATCTCAGAGTGATAAGTGAAACGAATACATTTTGTTTTATAAAATTCAATGCATGCCATCGGCTGGTGTTATTGACGCTTAGATGTCTGTAATCTCTCATGGCTGATAGCTGCTCCGATCGCCATCGAATGTGTCAGCGGTATCATAACAATCCTCCTCAGCCTGAATGCGACCACCCGCGGTCTTAAATTAAACACGGCCACGTGTGGCAGCCATTTCCAGTGCTGGCGTCCCGCATGGTGTGACGAGTCGGGGGGGGGGGGG
>JAODJU010000001.1:5809916-5853965 GCA_026776725.1 Gnathonemus echidnorhynchus
GGGTAGAAGAAATAAAGAAATTTGGAAATCTGCCCCCCAGTTATAATTTCAAAGGTCCGTGATGCAATGTTCTCTCTGTCCCACCCACCCCCCAAGCACCTTCACCACTACCAGGGAAACCAGTACAGTACATATTATACACGTCCTGCAGTTTGGAATGAAAATGAGATGGTTTTATTTTCCATTTGTACAAGCACAGGTACCTTGGAACGTGTTTCTTCCCTCACATATACCATCTTGCTTTCTTTTTTTAAGACATTGTTTCTCAGGGAATCCCTGACAGTCCATGTTTTTGTTTCCGCTTTACCTGAGGACTGGGCTGTTAAACACTGTTTAAAGACACACACACATAGAGGTGGAAGCGAAGTCTGAGGTCTGAGCGCAGGGTCCGCTGTCCATCCAGCTGTCTTAGAGCATTTTTCAAGGGTTAAAGCCTAATGGAGTTGTGGCTACTCTGCTGAGCAATGGGATTCAAACTGGTGACCTTCCGATCACAGACACCTAACCTGCTGAGCTACATACCACCAGGTACAAAACCTTCAGAGGACACCAAGTGTAAAGCCAGTGGTGACTCTAAACCGAGTTCCAGAATGACCTGGAAGCCAGAGGTGACAGACAGTCACCTCAATGTTCCATGTCTTCCATCAATGCCATGGAGTGTTTCTCAACACCAAGAACGAAAAGATTGTACTCGTCATCTTGGCAGTCCGGTGTTTGCTAACTTGCCTCCTAAGAACAAACTCGGGGCACAATGAATGATGGGATTGGTCCCGTTTGGTGAGGATGCAACTGTCGTATCCTTGATATTTGGGGCGGGGCAAGAATAACATCCGGGGATTTTTATAATCCTCTGTACTCCTGTTCTTAGTATTGGAACTGGTCTTTAGCAATGGAAGATGGAAGATGGAAGATGGAAGATGACATAAAGCAGGTACAGAAGAACACAAGTGTAGTCAAGTATACATGAGAAACACATATTAAGTCTGTTTGGTGTCTGAAGGTGGGACCAAGCTGCACTTCCTCCACCAGTGCCACTGCCCTGCTGGTGCACACAAGTTGTCTAACTGGCTACCAGTGTCAACGTGGATGTTCTTCAGGTCCAGCTCTCCAAAGTCCCACAGCAGCCAGAAATACCTCCAGCTGCCCTGCACTTCCCTGCTCAGCTCCAGCTTTACAGAACTCAGTCCAACACGACTGTGTGCCTCTGATTCAGGTGCATATCCAAGATTTGAAGTATTCATTCATAGATTTTTAACACAACGTGACACATTACTCCACTTCATATGTGGCTGTTTCCACCCTTACCAGTTCCTGTGCTTGGTCTGTGGATTGTACAACCCTTACGGTGCATGAACGGTTGGTAAATGGGCACAGTGACTCTTCTGGTTACATTTATGTTTTGTTTTAAGTATCTAAAGACCAAATCCAGGCAACAGCAACACCAATGCCCTCACCCCCCATCCTGGCACTATGAAATCCGGATGCATAAAGCAATATTTCATACTCTCGTTCTGTGGCTCTGTTCACTTTAAGAAACCTGAGCTTGTTGGCAGCACACAGCCCCTCAGACAAAGTGCTCCTTTAACATTCCCATTTCGAAAGACCTCATGGCCTCAAACTCTGTAAAAAAAAAAAAAACTGGTCTGAATTATGAGAATTATGTAATATCAGATTTTGTACAATAGCACCCCAGCATTGGCTCCTCAAGGGAACAGCCAGAGAGGCAGATGTAAAAAGCACTAAAAAATAAGGCCATTAACGCTGGAAATCCTCACCATAGCAATGAGGACAAAATCATCCTATAATTATGACTAAGACGCTATATAATTAATAGAGTTACGATCAAATATGTTCAAAGACACTGCCTGAACCAGCAGCGATGCAATCAATTAACACAAATGAATTGTGGGTTATCTGTAAGCATCAACGAGCACATGTGTATAACATAATGCATAAATAAAATAAAATAAAAAGTCACTATATGCAGAAAGGTTACTCAATCCAATGCTTTGATGCAGACATGTATAAAGCTTCTGTACTACAGGAAAGCTATGTCACAGAGTTTACCATCAAGAACCTGCATCAAGATTGAATCAACAATGGGATGATTTCAGGACCTGCATTCAGGCAGCGACACTGGACAGCCCTAGGGCCTTGTAACGTTTATTATAACTGTAACACACCCAAAGGGCATAAGCTATATAAAGCAGCAACAATTGTGTAAAAACTCTTCACTCTACCCAACAGCATATTAACATGCTGTAAGATATACAGTAGGAGATATGATACCAATTTATTCCTCCAGAAAAATATTATTATAGGCGTCTGGTTCCTGTACTAAGACAAGCCTGCTTTGTATAAGAAGTGTGATGTTGCCATAACAACCTCTTTAGTTGCGATGTATTAAAGCTGATAAAAAAAAATCTCTCTCGACAAGGAGAATTTGTAATCTGCGGAGTGGAATCGCACATCCTTGCCTGAAAGTGGGGGCCCTTGCTCTCATCAAAGGTATCAAACTAATTAAATTGGTGGCCTTTGATGGGCCCAGAGCAGGTGCCTGGGCAGTCAGGAGCAGGTGTTTCGATTTGTACATTTCCGGATTGCTTACTACACTGGGACGGCACTTTTCTACATAATCTTACTGAAACGCTCAGTGGGAGAGAAAAAAAAAAAAAGACACAAACTCACTTTGACTCATACGATATATGGGCCCTACTCAGCTTCCAGAAGCAGCCTGCATCTTTCAAGCCCCCCCCCCCCCACTTGTTCGATACGGGTGCGAGATCTACAAGCTTAACATTATGTACAGATTGCAGGACCAGTTGTTTTGCTGGGGCTGCCAGTGCTGGGGCAGGAATCCAAAGTACATTTTTTTTTTAAATCGGGCACAAAGACAGGCATCAGGGTGTGATCAGAATTATCAGAACAAAGGGAGGGAACCAATGAACGAGAGAACTGAACGAGTGCAGATTCTGTAACCTGACCCCATGACGACACCCCCACCGCTTACACACAATTCTTTATAAGTTTCCTAATACATATTTATTTTGTGATACATATATATCTAGATAATGCCCACTGTCAATCATAGGAAATGCTTTTCTTTTTTTTAAATTCATTGCGATACGAGATAATGCGGAAGGAGGGATCACATGAATTGTGCAGGACTTCTTGAATTGACTCACATCCATAACAATATGCATGTGTATCAGCTCTTCTTCTCGCCCATATTAAAGTCTGGTGCTGCAAACGCACCTCAAATCCAAAGCTGAACACCTCAAAGAAATTCTTCATGTCCTTGTTCCGATTTCTGAATGAAAGACAGCCAGAATCAAGAAAGATCAAGTTTTATATTAAGACATCCATCTTTACTTGATAATCACGATAATGTGCTTTTGCTTAAACGGTGGCCTTTTTTTTGCCACAATGTTGTTTTTCATTTCTGAGCACCTTATTTTGCTGAAACGGGGAACAGGGTGGGGTAATCAGGGCTTTCCTTGCATTTCATTTTCTTTCATTTATGAAGAAAAACAAAAACTGCAGGCAACAATATTTAGAAATCATTAAAAATAAACATGTTCAGATATGCCCAATTTATCCAATCTGTTTTAATGTGTTCCTTAAAAACTGCTTGGGGGGGTAAATAATGTATTATAAAAAAAAAAAGATATTTATAAAAGGAGGGGCCCTTCCAGCCACTAGCTCATTGACTTTAGGCTGCCGAAACTCATTGATTTTTTTGTTCCATTTACTGCTAAGGTTCATAAATTATTTACTGGACATGTCAACGTGTGGATGAAGACATTTCAGCTTCTCCAAGAGCCATGCAGATTAAGACCAACCTTGTGTGGGTGGGGGGCGGTGGTTGGATCAGGATGTGCTTTTAATCCATTTCATGCATATATGTGAGATGCCGAATTACCTAAGCAATAACCCCCCCATGAGTATGTCTAGCCAATGGCTCTTCACCTTTATGTAGCAAATAGAAAAATACACAGCATCCGCAATGCAGCTAACATGCAGGCCGACATCTGCATGATGCAGAGGGCTGATGTTGTCTTAGCCTGCCAGTGAGCTTAGTCTACTATTGAGATACTATAATTACTTGTTCAAAACCCATTAAACCTGTTGAATAAGAGCTTATGCAGTGATCACTGACGTTTTTCACAAAACTAACAGCAAATGTTACCCATTTATACAGATCGGTGTTATCCGCTTGTAATGAGTCCGTCTGCTTAATCACCACCCTACCTATCCCACAGACAATGAGCGTGAGACTCCCTTTGGACAGGACAGCCAACAGAATGTGGCACCAGAATGGGAGGAGGAAACAGGAAATTCATTTCAGGAGATAGGTTTACAGAAGGCAGGGAGAAAGCAAAATCGATTAAGTCTGATGATCAGGAAAGAGTAATCGGTGAAGTGAATCTCCATGCTTGGCAGCTGACTTATCTCCACACTGACCCTGCCTCAGCCCTACTAATCCTGCCTGGCCTCTCCACGCCAGCCAAAAGGCTGTCAGACTGCGTGCATGGCATAAGAACTGCCAAGCAAAACATAATTCTGGAAGGCAGACCTCCAAATGATACTATGATTAACTCATCAGTGTGCGCTCGCCATCTATAACTTCCGTAGCTCTCGGCTCTTATTTAGTTCAGTAGAACCCTAAAAAAACACAATAAACACTTAATTTGCACAGCATCTAAATCCAAATGGCAGCACTGCTTTTGGAGCTGGAAGCCTCCTGGGTTTTATTAGCTTGCCTCCTTACTCTCTATGCACATCCCTAGAAAGATACAAAAACAAGAAATCGTTTGTTATAGATGAGCTATCACTGGGTAGGTGTTGGCTTCTACTAAACCACCCTCCCCCCACTCAGGTTGTACATAATGGCCACGTCCCTCAGCTCCTCAAAACTTTTGAGGGTTTAATGAGCTTTTGCAGGAATTAAAGAGCAGCTTAATTATGCGGACACTCCTTCAGAAGAATGCGCCCATCTGAGTTCTGGGAATCTCAATTTGGCAAAGACACAAAGGCAAACCAATTGTATCATCAAACCACAGAACTGAAGCATTGGATAATCGTATACAAACACAGTTTGGACATATTAACTAAATCATAGGACACTGAGTCATTATTCATGCAACTAAAGGACAATTACAAAGTGAAACAGACATTAACTGTATTGTATGCATGTGATAAAACATTTGAACATGAAAGGATATTATTGATTGGCTGGATGCATTTCATAACACGCACTGTGGTTGGGAAGAAAGGCTCATTAACAAATGTTTTTGTGTGAGTTTGACTAAAGTTTATGTTTAAAATGGCTTATAACATAAGTTACGCCTGATTACACCACCTAGTCTTTACCACCGTGGACTAGTATTTCAGCTAAATTGTGACTTTTATAGACTGCATAATCAGCATGAACAATTAGCTAGAGCATACATAATTAGCAATATGGCATGCATAATTAGCATGCATAATTAGTTATAGTCCTAATTATAATTCAGATGCAGCGATAAATTTTTGTTTCAAGGGAAAATAAAACCACATGATATCCTAACAATACTAAAAATCAGCTAATGTTTTACTGACGTGATAGTCTAGCCGTGAGGAATCATACTTGGTCTGTAAAATAAAATTTGACTGCAATTTGACTTTTAGTGAACCTCACACGTTTCATGAGGCAAGACAAAGATTATTGACCGCTGAGTAAATATTTCAGGCGCTGTAGGAAGTACGGGTATTTACGGTAACATTATGGAGCCAATTAACAGGAGTGCAATAACGCTGAAAACCCCTGGAACATATCTGGCGCATTAAGCGTGAGCATTGGTCTGAGACTGCAAACACGGAGGTGAAATTACTCACTAACGTCCAACTTAAGAACAAGATTTGTGGACTCAAACATTAAAAAGCACACAGAGGACGTTATCTAGGCATAAAATATTATGTCAGAATTGCATAAGAGCGTCCAGTTTCTACCCTCCTCAAAGTATCCCAGAAAATGAAAGAGGTTTGTTTACCTACGTGTTGATGGCTTCGCCACCATAGGGGGCATAAACGTAATTACTGACCCTATTTATTGCGAGGGCTGTAAAAGCTAACCAAGTAATGTAGCGTCAGTCTCCCGATACCCAAGCTGGGTATTTAATACTGTGATATAACTTCATTGAATTAACATGTCAATGAGCCCATTTATTAATTTTTCCTTTTACCTTCCCCCAAAGCGAACCTCCAAGAAAATCATTATTTCACCACGGCTATTTTTTAATTTTTAAGCATTTGGTTACACCGTATAATTCTGCCGACTCACCCCCGTTTATTGCTCTCCGCCCCCTCAGAGCTATTTTTTAAGAAGTGATTTTCATTTTTTTGTCGCCTCTAAATTCAACAGCAGACTTGGACGGCAGCGTGTGCGAAATCTGCCTAATTTAATACAGCGGGACGCGGCGATCGATCGGCCGCCAGTCAGCGCCAGACGGAGGCGCCGCCGCCAGCGATCCTCCCCGGAATGAGCGCGGCGGCGACCCGCCGCCCCACCTACCGCGCGCTTCATAAACCCCACGCTCCGCTTCTGCATAAGCGACTCCTGAGAATTTCATAATGTCCATATCTGAGAAGGTTCTGTAGTTGACATCCAGTGTTTCTGCAGCATAATTGTTGTAACGGGTGGGGAAACATTAATATAATTGATTGAATCTCACCCTGGTTCTTGCACTAATAACCTCTGTCTCAAGCTGTAATTTACACATCAGTCTAGCGAGCCACCCCGGCCGGCTGTCTGATGAAGTGGAGGTTACACTCATCCATAATCCTTTGTTTTTTTCCCTATTTTATGGCAAGTCCTTCTTTGCCCTGAGGCTGTCATGGCCGTCTGCTTGCACGTTATCAGCATCGGCTTGTCAGCGCGCTCACAGTGACCGTCTTCATCGAAAGTGACTTACTGTTTTACCGGTGTCTACAGATACATGTGTTACTGAATCAATGCCTATTAGACAGACTGCTCAAGGCTACGATAGTAGGAGCCTTACTGTTAATCATCACCTTTTTAATGAATCCTCATAGCTTCAAATGCTACCGTCCTCAGTGCTACAGAGAATATTCTAATTTTTTTTTAGCCAAGTTAGCCAACACTACAGATAACAAACATTATGTAACTGCTTTAGTCATTCATTTGGGTCTGTATACTTTTTTTTATATTTGTCTAAATTAAGCATTGTAAATCAATGCTAGGTCCGTGTTTACCAGCTACTAAAATAATCATATCCATTTAAACTTTCTTGTTAATTTATTAGCTGGATGTAGTTCAAACATTCACAAGCTCGACACAGTACAAAATAAGGGACGTATTTATTGTGTTGACGGCGTGGCTCAGAGTTGATGGATCTGTGAGCTTTCAGTATGATTAGCAGTCGTTGTTGTCTGTGAGGCTCACTGCAAACCCCCCTACTTCACCTTTGACCTGGAACCCATCAGAGTAATCAGACCTGACTGTCACCTCCCCCCCATTCAAAGCCATAAACCAGAGAGAGGGGGGCATGGTGATGCTCTGTGAACCCAATGCTGGCAGTAGCTATGTGAGATTTCTGCTTGAGAATAAAACTGGCCTGGCTGGGTTACACTGGACAGCTGGGAATATCTATAAAAATTAACACTGCTGAATGCTTCTTAGCTTCAAAGAGATACAACGTGGCATTTCTTCCTGTGCTATTCTGGACAAGTTCAAAAAACTAATGAAATGCCTTGATGGTACAGTATAGGCCTGAGAATGGCACACAATGCCTGGGAATAATTACACAACATTTCACAAGGCAAAAGTAACTCAGGGTGTCTAAGCCACAATAACAAGCAGCTGTTCTACTCCTGGAGGCATAAAGTTAGCCACCCCCCCACATGTTTATATTCATATCTTTGTCCTTTCATTTCTATGGGCAGAACGCTAATCCCAACATGACGACCTTAACCCCTACCCAGCCCTAACCTTAACCATAAGTAACCAAACAAAACACGAGAGTTTTGGCATTTTTTGGTTTTTGATTGCAATTACAGATTTTTATAAAACTGAATTTCCCCTTGTGGGGTCTGAAAAATGGTCACCACAATATCAAAATAAAAGGTTTTTACCACATTGTGGGGAAATCTCTCAACAATGTAGATGTACATAACCCATGGATACATACGCCCGCACACACACACGCACACACACACGTGCACACACACACGCATGCACACACACACACATGCACACGCACGCACACGCACATATATTGCAGAGAGTGAAGGCAGCAGGTCGGCTAGGAGGCTATGCTAACGGGTACAACCGGCAAAACGACGAAAAAGGACGTCAGGCAGAGCTTCAGAAGCTCCGGTAATATCAAGCTAGGGGTGTCTCAGGGCCCCAAGACCTGCCCCCCCCAATAAGGGTACCATGCTGTTATTTTCCCTTCGTGAGCGCACCACAAAAGCAGTAATTAGGATGATAGCCGACAGAGCCACATGATTTGACACATCCGATGCTAACAGGATCACCACCTAAAGAAATATCAGGTGTTCAATTCATTGACACTTAAATAACGATTCCTGACATCAACCAGAGTATGAGCAGAACACACTTCCAAGGTAATGAGACTCCCCCCCATCCCTGTGCCCTGTACTGCCTGGGATAGGCTCCAGCCCGCCCGTGACCCTGATCAGGATAAGTCATTAGAAGATGGATGAGTGGGCAGTAGTGCTGATGTGGTGGTTCAGTGGTTAGCGCTGTTGTCTCACAGTAAGAAGGTCCTGGGTTTGGTCCCGGATCCTTTCTGTGTAAAGTTCACACGCTCTCCCTATTTTCACCAGGGACTCCGGTTTCCTCCCACGGTCCAAAAGCATTCAGGATAGGTTGATTGGTGAGTCTAAATTGACCCTGTGAGTGTGTGTGCCCTGCAGTGTGTTGGCGACTGCCCAGGGTTGGTTCCTACCTGTGCCCATTGTTCCCGGGATAGGCTCTGGTAACCCCCTGTGACCCCAGTTGGGATTAAGCAGCTTCAGGAATGGATGGATGGTAATTCAGCTGATGGTTTATTTTGTTAAAATGAGGTGAGGCGTTAACTAAAATTCCCCTCATTATTTTGTACTGCCCAATTTCAACGTACAATACACAGATAAATTACAGCCACATATTAGATGAAAGGAATTGTAGGGAAAATGACAAAATTACAGGCAAAGCAAAAGCCCAAGCCAGGAATCTATTGCAATTCAAATTAAGCAAACCGAACAGACACAGTTCAGAGAGGAGATATGTCTAATAGGGAGTGATTATGCAACGGAAAGGCTGCTATATAATTCATGGTAACGTCTCATGCCGAAGAGCGAACACCCACTTCCTCTCAATGCTCCAGAAAAAAAACATTTCCATTCAGATTAATCAAGGTTCCTCACCGGATAAAACTTAATACCAAGGGCATTTCCAAATTCAAAATAGCCCCGACTCTCAACATGCAGGTGTGGTTAAACACCGGAGTGTTTCTGTGCGTGTTCAGATGCCACAGTGAACTCTATCGTCCATCTCATTAACTACCAAAGACGAGTAACCTTCTGGAGAAGTTAGGAGACCCAACTCAATTTGGATCTACTCCGTCTACCTGCCTCTTTTGGAGGGAGGGGTTACTGTCAGAGTATTCTAAGAGAAATTACACACCGTGCCGTGTTCAGGCAAGAGGCCAAATCTTGAGCATCTGTAGCCCAACTGGCAACACTTTAATCAAATCTGATTCCACACTTTGAAAAAGTTTTGTGGCAGAGGTTAATAATGCAACAGCAAACAAACTCCAGGAGGTAGCCAGAATGCGGAGGCTCCGCGCAGATGCGGGCGTTAAAGTCAAGTTGACCAAGCAGACGGGAAACTCTGAAACAACAAGTTATGACGTGCTCAGCGTTGGAAAATGCTTCAGCCGGCGACAGGTAAACACAGACAGCCACTGGATTTTGGTCAGCATCGCGAGTTGCACTGCAGGCACCTCAGGAATGCATGACTGCTGTAGTCGTAAAAGGAAAAAAAGAAATAATTCCTTGAGAAAAATTTCCAAAAGTGTTTTGTGGTGATGGAAGCCGGTCAAGCAGCCACTGATCCTGCCAGCCTACCTGATAGGGGGCGCTGCACATGTGGAACGAGCCTCTGCAGGGTCACTGTGTGTAGCTGGTGGGGCAGTATGTATGTGTAAACCTGGGGTGGGAGGAAAGTAGCGCACCTGCTCAGATCACTTACTCTGTATTCCCTAATGTTCATCGTTTTTTCTTGCATTCAGACCTACTACAGCCCTTCCCATGACCTGACAATCGTTTTGTTTTCCTGTGTGTTTTCTCAGTGCTGTTTCCAAAACAACTACCTTTGTTTTCCTTCCACCCTGCTAGTTTAACCTACCGCTGTGCCACAATAAAGTCTCAAATTTTCTTTCCCATTCTGGTGTCACAGAGCTCTGGTAGCCCTGGAGCAGACCGCACTGGTTCACACAGTGTAACTTGCGCCCCCGTGTGACCAGTGCCTGCCAGTGTGGGACCCTTCATAATGATCATATCTATTAAACTGTGCATTAAAATATCTCAACAAAGACTGAACCTTCAAAATTGCAGCGGACACTCAAACACAGAACCAGATCCTCTGCCGCTGAAGTCGAGAGTCAGCGTGGGCAGGGGCTTGCAGCCCACCGAACGCCCTGGTTCAGTCAGTTTCCAGAGCGTGGGACCGAGGCGTCCAGCCAGGCGGAGAGCCGGAGGACGTGCCAGCATCCTGGACAGTATCGAACAGCCGTGTGAAGTTCGCAGGATCCGCGCGCTCGATCTGCCCACGGTCCTCAATGGACTACGTGGGAAACAAAAGAGAAATCCAAAAGGTTCAATTCCTGCACAACACCGCAGTGACAGAACTTGCCTCGATCTCAGTGCTCGTTCTTGGCGGACTGCTACTACCAGCCTACAAATTTAGCCATTTCAAACTGAGGGGGCGGGGCAGAGGGGCGTGGGTCTCCAGGTCACATGACCATCCTGAGGAAAAGCAGTAGAAACCAAATTGAATTCAAAGCCTTAACATACAGGAGAGTGAACCCTGACCACTTGTCTTGTTCATCCATGTAGGGAACTGATGGTCAGCTGTTCTGACCGAAGGCCCAAATGCTGCGATCAGATACACGTTCATGTGAAAACAGTAAGTGGATATGATTTTGTCATTCATACACACAGCCCAGCACTAGATTCTGGAGGTCCGATATCTTTACCGTTACAACGGTACTGGGATCTCAGCATCGGATACAGGACGAGGCTGCTACCATGACTACTGTTTGTTCCCAGAGCCAGCTGGCAAGGGTCACGCAGGTCGACGAGGCCAGCAGCTGCTGGAGACGGAGCCCTGAGCATCTGGTGCGAGAGGAACGGAGCCCAGTGAAAATGTGGAGTCGAGGCATGAATGTGGAGTCGAGGCATGAATGTGGAGTCGAGGCATAAATGTGGAGTCGAGGCATGAATGTGGAGTCGAGGCATAAATGTGGAGTCGAGGCATGACTCTGGGGCTTTCACTGTGAGGGAGATCAAGCTTCCGCTTCTCATTAAATATCCGCACAGTGTACATGTAAGGAACCCAACTGTGTGCTGGATGAGGGATAAGGAACCACCACAAGAAGATGTAAAGAAAAGGAGAAACCCAACATGTGAAAGACATGCCTGGTGTGTGGAGACAGAGGGCGCCAGAGAGCCGAGTCATCCCCCAAGATAACTCAGAACCCCCATGCAACACACCTGATTAGCAAGGTGTCCACATTTTTTGCTGTGTCACAGGTAATAGACCATTAAGCCAAGACCGTGTTTCCTAGCATTTATCATATAGCCTATATTTTGCTGCATCACGAAAAAATAAACATTAAAAAGTAAAGAAACAAGTGTCACTATATGACGTTTTTGGAGTTTTATTGGCTTTTCAAATCAATTCAAAGAGATTTTGGTGCAAGTTTTCAGATCCAGTTAATTTCAGCTTTGGTCCCTTTCTTGCCATTGAGTTATTCATGTTTTATTTATACATGAAGGATCGGCCAATAGGCACACACTGAGAATATATCAGTTTTAACAGATATTAAACTGAGGCATTATTAAATAACAGTGACACATTACGTGCCATTGCCCTGTACCAGAACACTAACGGTAACTGAATGGTAGCAGACAATATTGAGGTGATCAGTCACCTGTCAGTCTCCACCCACTTGAAATAAACGCACCTCTAGCAGGCCAAGACTGATTTAAAATTCTTTTTTCCACAGCTGTATTGGACCAACAAGGCATGACAAACATAGATTCTGTTAGCAGTGGCTTATGGGAAAATGGGGGGGGCTTATTTTCACCCCAGCTGATGTCATTCGATGAGGACAAATCAAGCAGTGGACCCCATGTGGACAACGTGGCCGGTGTGCACGATTAAGCCAACACATCGGTAATACACAAAACGGTGAAACGCTGGGTTTAATCTATCCAATCCAACGTTCAAACGCTCAGGCTCCTTTGGCTGAACTGTTTTCACGTGTCCAGTGGGGCTGCGGACACCCATTTTCGAGCATCTCCCAGACGGGGGGGGGGGGGGGGGGGGTGGGGCAGCTGTAGAAGATTCCAGTCATACTGAAGCACTCAAAGCATGCGCAGGTACGATTTTACTCACTATCTTTCTGCCTCATATACCAAAAACAGGAACATTTTCATGGTTTTCATAGTTTTTTCATGCAGAGGCACCTGAAAGTTAAACTCGTTCTCTGACTTTTATATTATTCTACCTAAATAGCACCATCGTGGTTGTATGGCAATAAGAGTCTTCTGATTAATTAGCATTATAAATTAATTATGCTGCAGACTCCGGTCCCCCATCTTGTTTTGTTCCACTTTCTTGTTTTATTCGAGATTTATCACCTTTGAGCACCTAGAAGACAAGATCTCATTTGTCACCAGGCAGGAGCTTTTAGCTTCGCCACCCAGGAAAATCGAGCACGTTTCCGTGACTTCAGACAAAGGTCAACCTGCAGCTGTTTCTGACGTTTTGGCAGAGAAATGCCAGCCAGCCGGTCACATTGTTTTGCGGCCAACGTCAACCTGACTGACAGACTGGGGAGGGTGGGGCGGGATAGGGGAGAAAATAAACACCCTTAATATAAATAGATTTCCTCTTACAGCTCACCCTCCCCCATCACAGCAAGTGGGCCAAACCATAGCAGAGCAGAGATGCGGGCCTGTCTCCGCATTGGATGACACCTGACCAATCACAGCCTGCTTGTCTGTACTGAGGCTGGTATTCGGTTATCAGTAAGGCTGCACCATCTGAAGATACGTGCTGGTAAATATACATTTACAGTCACTTGACCAGAATGGGCGTCCAGGAGATGAGGCCTCACTCTAACCAAGGTTGGAACATAGGACATCTCCTCACAAACACCTCCCAGCCAACCCTGCTTCTCCTACATGGGCTAATTAGTCCAACTGGTACCGGCTGGGTTTCATTAAGAGCCGCCCTTAGGAACAGGGCTTGGACATCGACTGTCACGGAAAGCAGTACACCATCCAAACTCCGGTCCGTGCCATTGAACTACCCTCACCGGCGTCCAAGTCATCAGTAAACAAACAAACAAACATTTGGAACAAACCAAGCTTTGCCCTCAAACTCTGGTGAACCTAAATGACAAGCATATTTATCACTATCTATGTTGATAAATGACATATACTATTTTTGTCTTCAACAATACGGCTCTCTAAATCACCTCAAAGTACCTTTCTAGATTAGTCGTAGCAGCAAACAAGCAATGTGATGCATTTCACTATTGGTGAAACCTAAGTGTCTCCCAGACCCAGCACTGCACAAAACCCCTCATCAATAATTGAGAGGAATGTGAACGGTCCAGTTTACGCACTCGATAAACTTCATAATGATAAATGAGCCAGACTGGGATGTCGTTTTGGATGCCATTTGTCTTAAGGTGGCTCTCTGTGACCCCAGTCTACGGGGCCTCACGCTGGACTTCCTTCCGTCTTCAAGTCCTCCATCAAACATGATTTTGCTAGTCAGCAGCATTCTCTTCTTTGCCGCTTCGCTCACAACGGAAACATTTTACACACAGTATTTAAAATATTATTTTAAAATCGTCTGTGATGGGTTACGCCCCCACACCCTAGGTTATTTCTCACCGTGGTTTATAGCTTCCGGGAGAGACGCCAGACCTCCGCGATGCTGAATAGCACAAGCAGGGATGGAAAATGGATGGATGGATGGATGGATATTAAAAACTGTACGAATTTGAAACCCGAACCTGGATGCTGTGCATGCTTATCAGTATGGTGCTAACTGTAATTCAAGGAAATTAGCATTAAAGTATCCTAACGCATCATACAGCATTATTTACAAATAGGCTAATAATGGTGAAAAGAGCTGCTTAAGCAGGAGTTTTTACGTTTTTATTTGAAGCTGGGATTTCCCTAGGGTTAGGGCTGTTGCCCTGGTAACCAAATTTTACCAGAGGTGTTATTACAGCTTGAAACGAAGTCTGGAACACGCTCCCTCAAAGTGTGAATATACTATACAATCATCAAATGTGCGACATCCCAGCTTCCACGGCAAGACAATAGGTGTCTGGATCTTACCCAGGCTGGACTGCCTGTGAGGATATGAAACCAGAATGGGAGCTGCTGGTTCAAGAGTTTACATGAGAATGGATGTCAGCTGCGGAAACGGGGATGCGGGGAGGGCAGGCCTGCGCTAACAACGATTAGCCGCGGTGTCCCCTCTGCGGCCTAACGTCGTCTCTTATTATACGTCGTGATTTATACGTCAGTAGGAAGGCCTTGGCATCTCCTCGGACGGAAGCACGTGACCCAGGGATTGCACAGATGACCGTAGTGCTTTGTGGGATTCCCTTTAAAGGCACAGATGGATGTAGAGGGCGTGAATGAGGGCTTTGCTTTCGTCGAAAGTGAAAGGTGAGGCTGATTTGGGTTAATGGGGGAAGGCAAACCAATCAGAATACAACGATATACACAATAAAACAAGGAAGGGGGCAAATTTATGAAAAGCATTATGGACTTTCCTGAGGGTGTCCCAACTGTCAGAAAACAATACCCTAAAAGACGACGTGGCAAATTTACTCGCAGAATCCTGTTACGCTTCTTCAATTACAACAGGCAGGATTCTGCAAACACTGGCATAATCCCTCCCACTGTGAAAATGAAACCTTACTCTGAGCCGTAGCTCAGCCGAGAGCTGGACCGGAAGCCAAGGCGGGCCAGATCTCCACGGTGAGTAAGACTCAGGCCCGTCCATAACGGCGGCAAAAATCCGACAACAGAAACACCCGTAACAAAATACGGCTCCCAAACTACAGCTTCTATCAAACAAGCAGTTTGTCTCCTAGTCAAATCATAAGATGGAACTTAACAGGAACGTGGAACCAGGCACGCTTTAGCGTGATTAACATCTAGTACTTAATCACATAGAACTGCATCGCTTGTAGGACGACTGAATCCTTAAATAATTTGCAACGCTAAAAGAGGCTTTCCATATTTTTCTCAGAAATATGTCCGCCTACGTGATCGGCAACAAAAAAAGACATCCTCTTTAAGATGGTTGCAGCTGATTCAGCTGTCTGGGTTGGACAAGCGACCAGCTGCTGGAAATGACCGCGAGTGATTCGCCGTGTAATTGGTGGCAGAGTCTGGGTCTGTCACCGGGCACGACACTGGCGGGCTAATGAGAGCAGGTCACGGTCGGACAGGGAACCTCAGGACACGGAGGCAGCATAGCCTCAGGCTCCGAACCCTCAATGTGCTGGCGCAGCCCTTATTAAAATCATCATCTTCGGCTTAGAGGCGATTTGTGCTGCCTTATGGTGAGGCCCTGTTCATCTCCATCAAGGATAATCAATTAATATAATGGGTACACTGTTCATTTACGTTTCACAGTTACAGCGTTGGGGTCACATATCTATCTACAAAGACAAATCCATCAAGAGACAGTGGGCCTCCATTACTGGGGGGGTGTATGCAGGGGCGGGGCCACTGGGGCACTGGCCAGAGCTGAAAGCTGATTGGCCCCTGGTCTGCCCCTTCTTCTGTCACTCACCAATTCAAAACATATTATTGGCTAATCAAAAGGTTGGCCCCACTCTTATGCCCCTCACCTTAAAAACATCCTCGAATTACCCCTGTTCATTCCAAATACTTCAAGCAATGTATTTGCATCCATTTTACCTCTAGATAATACCCTGCCCACCAGAGTAAAACAATGCAATGGAAGCTCAAGTCTCAATCACCTTATGAAAGGTACAGGTACCGTAGGTCTGATTAACATGTAAAGCCAGCTCTGACAAGCCGAAAGTGGAGACACCAGCTTCAGACTGCAAATGGTTTGAAAGCCTCTTGAAAGATTAATGAAATCTACTTTCTGATTAAAGCCTGATTCGGGGTGAGGATGGACACTGAAATATCTCTGTGCTTTCAGCAGATGGAATAATTTCAAAGAGCACTGTCTGATGTGAACCTGGAATCACCACAGCCGTGACGCTTCTCCTCTAAACATCTTGCTTTTTTTCCCTTCCCGCTGGATGTCACACGTTTCAGTGCAACAGCACAGGCTCAGAGAGAACGTGGCTCTCCCCTGGAGTCATGGGTAATAATGTGGCATTTCTACAGCGCTAACCTAACCACTGAAGCACAATAAGGCTAATTTATTAACTGTAAATAGACAGGTAATCTTCTCTTCTAACTCCCAAATACTCCAAATATATCTCAGTATTCCGAAGCACAGTATCTGGGGGCCCTGGTGTCCCCCCAGGCTTCCATACCCCCCCCCGCCAAGTGAGGCCTTGCTCTTCAGGAGAGGAGGACATGTGACTGGGGGAGTGAGGGAGATATTACACCTGCAGGGGCCGTAAATACAGGGACCCCCACCACGCGGAAGAAAACAGGGCTGAATAATTAATGCCGAACACCGAGGGCGAACCCAGATCCCGCGTTGGCTACAGCACTTGCTCCCAGGGTCCCGGCGGGGCGGAGCAGGAATGATCCACACGAAGGCTGTGATTTATTCTCATAGAAGCTGCTGCTGACCCACTTGCTACAGCCTTCATGACGAGGAAGCCGGCTGTACTGTCCAAAAACCTGACAAACAATCAGACACCCACACAAGGCCAACTGAATGCCATCTTGTCACCCCCACAACAACCAAGCACAGCCGTGTACGCAAGGCTAATCAAAGGCTGCCATATTGCCCCCCCTAACAAGCGAGCCAACAACAATGCACACAAGGCTTATTGAAGGCTATCGTGTTGCTTCAAAACATCTGTTCCAGGAACATCTCCATCAGCCTCCAACTCTCCATGTTACCACAATGGCTCTTATGCTTGCATTTCTGCTGATTTGAATAGTTATCTTGTTAGGTTCCTGCTTCGTTTGGTTAGGTTCTTGCTGCTTACACTCGTATCATTCATTGAATGCTGGTCTTTCCTTGGATTCTCAGCCTAGTTGCATTCATGCCTAGTCGACCCCTTGACAGCCAAATCGTCGCAATGTGCCATTTTCCTTGAACGTAGCTTTGGACAAAACCGCCTGCTAAATAAAGTTCCCACTGCCCCCCAACACCAAAAATCAAAAACCAACCTTCTTCCTCCCTGAGCTTTTCAGTCCAGTGATTTCATAACCATTAAACAGAAGCACCCCATGACAGTTATTAAAGGTTCAGGAGCACCAGGGCGGGCTCTCCACGTATGGCACACTCTATCGGGACAGAACATACGTTACCATCATCTACAGCCTTACAGCTTGGCCACCGTCCAGATAAGATAATGATATTACGTGCTAAAAATGGCAGGATTTAACTACCGCCCCAGAACCAAAGCATCTGACAGTCTGGATGCAGACTGACAGCCAAAGCTAAGAATTATGGAATTCCCACCTTGAAGAAGGTTTGAGCAGCTGGGGTATAGGACCCAGAGCAGGAGGTGGGGGACGTGAACCTTTGTATTTAAACTATGAAGCTGTGTGCCTCCCAATATCAAACTCTCTCCTACCACAATCTGGTTCCCTTAAACGTGGGTAACTTCTATTAATAACAATTTTATATATATATATATATATATATATATATATATGTCCTCTGCTCCTGACCCACCTCCGTCGATTCTCCTTCCCCTCGTCGTCTCGGCCCGTGCCTGCCCGTAGGACTGACTTCCCTGGCTTTTGACCTCCTGCACCCATCCCCACTACAATTTTGGATTTCTGATTTGGCTTTGTCTGCACCCGGCAAACTAATGAAGATCCAAGTCTCCTGCAATACGGGGTCTGCCTCCTGTCTGCTTTCCCGTCCTCATATATATATAACAGATCAGACACATCACCGGTTTGAAGAACACAAAGAAATTTACCTGTCAAGGACAAAAAAAGGATCCAATGAGGGATCTGCTGTGTTATCTATAAAAATCAAAATGATACGGATCATGAAAATGGGGGGAAACTAAGCCAAAGGTGTTTGAAAAACAAGGTTCCTCTTTTCCTTCCTCAAAGTATTCAGAGCAGGGCTGTGTTTGCAATGTACATTGACTTTCGTCAGAGAGTCAGAATCGAGACCGACAGATGCATTTTGGCATGTTTACTACCAGAGAAAATAGAAAGGTTCTATTTTCTATACATTACTCTGGTAATATTGTATATGTATTAGCCTTTATTACATGTTTTCATATGAAATTTGGGAGATGTCAGAGTGTCATGCAGTATAATTTCTGTGTTGATTCCAAGCAAAGGAGAAGGAGAGTAGAGGGGAGGAGCCACTGGCCACTGAAAGCCGCTTGGGGGGGGCGGGGGGGAGTGCCGCCACTGGGGACAGCAGAACCGAACGGAATGCAGTGCGTCACGTGGTACACGGCCCCCACACATCTGCAGCGGGCGCCCCACCCCCAAGCTGTCTGCGGGCGCTCTCCGCGGTGTGTCGTCTGGCATCTGCCGCGCCGTGAGGCACGCCGATTCGCACCCTGCTTCCCCGTGTTGTTTCCTGCCCAACGGCGACAGCCCGACGTAGCGTGTCGATCCTTCTCCGCTTTCAGTGAGCATGGATTCCTTAATTAAGGACCAGTGTGCGAAGAAGTGCACAGAATAGGGGGCAAACAAGAAACATCCACACTTTGTCTTGGGCAAAACTACAACTGTGGAGTGCAGAATGGCTTCCTTGAACATTTCACGCACCCTTGAAGTGGATTTAGAGGGAGAAGTGAGTCCTAGCCAGTACTAGCTATGTGTACCTAATAAAGTGGGTCCTACCCAGTACTAGCTATGTGTGCCTAATAAAGTGGGTCCTACCGAGTACTAGATATGTGTGCCTAATAAAGTGGGTCCTACCCAGTACTAGCTATGTGTACCTAATAAAGTGGGTCCTACCCAGTACTAGCTATGTGTACCTAAGAATGTGGGTCCTACCCAGTACTAACTACATGTACCTAATAAAGTGGGTCCTACCTGGTATTAGCTACGTGTTCCTAAGAACGTGGGTCTTACCTGGTATTAGCTTTGTGTACATAATAAAATGGGTCCTACCTAGTACTAGCTACGTGTACCTAATAAAACCAGCCCTACCCAGTACTAACTATGTGTACATAATAAAGTGAGTCTTACCTGGTATTAGCTATATGTACCTAATAAAGTAGGTCCTACCCAGTATTAACTACGTGTGCCTAATAAAGCCAGCCCTACCCAATACTAGCTATGTGTACCTAATAAAGTGGGTCTTACCTGGTATTAGCTACGTGTACCTAATAAGGTGGGTCTTACCTGGTATTAGCTACGTGTACCTAATAAGGTGGGTCTTACCTGGTATTAGCTACGTGTACCTAATAAGGTGGGTCTTACCTGGTATTAGCTACGTGTACCTAATAATGTCGGCCCTACCCAGTACTAGCTAGGTGTAGCTAATAAGGCTGTGGCAAGGTATCAATGTAGAGCTACTCAACAGACTGGCCAGCAAAAAAGACTCTCTGCAGTAACAAGCAAAGGCAGAAACACAGTGAATGTACAGAAAGGGGGGAGAAAGAGAGCGGAGGAGAGAAAGCAGAATCAGGGGTATCACAGTTTTTATGTTGACTCAGATTGGGAAGTTAGCTTTCCAAAGCTGCAGAACACAGCGTAATGTAACAAAATGTTAGATTTCCACACCATAAATACAGTATATGCAGTAATGCAAATGATTTCCTGTTAATCTTATCCAGTATGATATACCACTCTAATATAAGCACCAGTGAGAAAGTGCACATCACAAGAACAATACCCCTCCAATGTATTGTCAGGAGGGGGTGTAGCCATCTAGAGTAGGAGAATTAGGTGACCAAGCTTTGACACGCTAATTAATGCCAGCAGTCCATCACTCTGTGCGACATGTTAGAATCTGGACATGTTTTTTCAGTCCTGTTGTAACCTGGGTCCTATACATCCATACGCCCTATTTATAGTGACCCTCGCTTGGCCTTATGGATCCACGATGACCCTGAGGAGAGGTTCTCTCTGCAGGGGGATGTCACCCAGTTACTAAGATACAAACGTCCATACGGAGCCCCACAGCTAGCCACACACACACACACACATACACACACGCACACACACACACTCACACAGGCGCGCGCACACACACACACATACACAGACCTGTACTCATAACTCATAACTGGGGACCGTCCATTCATTTCTACGGCCAAAACCCTAATCCCAACAATCACAACCTTAACCCCTACCCAGCCCTAACCTTAACCATAAATAACCAAACAAAATACAATACTTATGTTTTTCGTTTTTTGATCGCAATCACTGATTTTTATAAAATTGAATTTCCCCTTGTTGGGACCGAAAAAATAGTTCCCACAATGTAAAAATGATTTTTATCCCATTGTGGGGATATCTGCACCCTACTATGTAATGTATACCTGGATAACTCTCTCTCTCTTTCTTTCTCTCTCTCTCTCTCTCTCTCTCACACACACACACCCACACACACACACACACAACCACCATCTTCTGAAGACCACATCTTCTGAATGATTCACTAACATGCAGATTCCCCAGAGAGGAAGCTGGGCCAGATTCAAACCCACAAGACTATCACAACAACTCTGTCCATAAGAGTCATAGCATCATCCATATTCACCAGTACCTATTAAATAACAAAGTCCTGCTGCGTTATTTACAATGACACACCTTCCCCAGGAAGGATTTGCCATCCTGATTCACATGCGGGTCTTGGCTTCTCACCCCTGCTCCAATCGAGATGTTAAATCGTCGGATTCCTCATTAAAACCACAGACAAGCGCAGTTTACATGATCATAGAGCAGCCGGCGAGCTTCGCAAAAAGGTGATGCGGCCTCAGGGGAAGGGAGCCAACTGTGTGTTACATCAGCTACAGAGAGCAGAGAGCAGGAGAAACGATCCCTATATACCCACTGGGGAATTCTTACTATATCTCTTACTGTATTACTATATGACTATACTCTTACTCAATTTCACACTGTATTGCTATATGACTATACTCTTACTCAATCTCACACAGTATTGCTATATTACTATGCTCTTACTCAATCTATCACTGTATTGCTATAGGACAATACTCTTACACAAACTCTTACTATATTACTATATGACTATACTTTTACTCAACCTCTCACTATATTACTATATGACTATACTCTTACATAATCTCTCATTATATTGCTATATGACTATACTCTGACTCAGACTCACTATATTACTATATAACTATACTCTTCCTCACTCACTCACTATATTACTACTGTATATGACTATACTCTTACACAATCTCTTACTCTACCACTGAGGTCCCATGTGGTATAGGGACACCCACCTGAACAGGTAACTACACGTATCAGCGAACACCTGTGAATCCAGTGGCAGCCGTTAAAAAGGTATAAAAACGGAAATGCTGATTCTCATGTGAACGAGCTGTAAACAAATCTTATAATTAAACCCTTCAATACTTATACAAGCTGACAAGCCATCAGGCGTGAAATTGTCAGTTACACAGATGCAGCGCGGTGACTCCCGTTGTGTGGGTCGGCAGACAAATATGTGGTTTCCTTACAGAGACAATGACTCAGGGACCGGGAGATAATGTCAAATAAAGCATAAAAGCAGGTTTATGTTTCTAACTGTGATTTAGGCATCTGATTCACTGAAACGGCAGGTAAACAACTCACATGAAGAACATATAATATAGTGTCATAAAACATTCATATGTTATTGTAGTGCACATTCATATATAATGTACAGTAAAACTGTGGTAAGAAGCATAGCCAAACTTTTCAAAAGAAGAACAACCTGGTGTGTTGAAGCCTATAGTAGGCCCAAAGTGCTGTCAATCACTGCCTCACAGCCAATCAAGTGACATCCCCAAAGGGAACCAATAGAATAACTGGGAAGAAGCTGAAATTACTGGTTGCATGTGACCAACCCTGCACCTGTTGGCTTCCAAGGTTCACTCCTTGCATTCGGACTCCCAGACTGTGAACTGACATAAGTACAAGTGATTCCTACCTCCAGGGTCTTGGCTCTCTTAAGCAGCAGTTTCTCAATGTCCCGGGCTGCATCGGCAACTAGCTGGCTTGCGGAGTTTGCTTCCACGGTGTACAGCTTCCTGTTATTTTTGTATATCTGGAGGGGTAGAAGAGACCTGGTCATTAATCCTGGGAAAAGCTAGAGAAGCCGTGAGCTTCAATGATTCAAGCAGAAGACAATGCAATGCAGCCAAATCCAACGTAATATAATCCTGGTACACAGACTGGGGCCATCCCTTAGTCCTCACCCCAAAAACCTCATAAAGCAAAATAATTCAATACAATACAATATACATAACATATTCAGAAATTCATATAGGGGACTATGAGCCTGTCCATCTCCATTTCGCAGCCGTCTCGCTCCGCCTGACTAAAGGCCATCTGTGATGGACAACAGCTTTTCAGCTAACATCACCCTCCCTGTTGAGGACCTCGACTCGCTTCCAAATCAATTGCAAACCTCAGGCAGTAACTCAACAAGACACTCTTACTTTTCAAAGATGTCAAAATGGAGCACACAGATTAATAAAATGAAAACCTGGAACTAAATATGGATGGCTTGGGTTTTCTTTATGTATAGCCATGATGCTTCTTTCCATTGCTGTGCACTACAGTAGCCTATTCCACACTGAGACCCACCTGGATATAATCCTTGACTCCACTTGCCGTATCCACTAGGTTGAACAGTTCCTTCTGCATCTGTTCCACCCATTCTTTAATTCTGAGAGGGGAAGAATCAAGGGAGAGTCAAGTCAGAAAGCATGCGTGCAAACAGATCACCCCGGCACCTCGCTGGCCAACCGCTGGGGTCCTAATGTCAGTAGGCCTCAGCCCTGACCAACTAATCCCGGGGACCCTCTCAGCCAATGGCTCATCATCCACATTCATCAGCCTGAGTTGGCTTGTTTCCTTTTGGTGCCAATTATCTGCTTATTTTCTCCACTAATAAAAGTGCCACATCAAGGGGACGAGTAAGAGCATATGGCAAATTAGCAAGTACCTCACTGGTAGATGCAATTCCCAAGGTGCAAAGCAGACAGATTTCCTGCCGCCGATCTGTGGCTACAAAGCGACAGAGGATAACCAGGCATCTTATTTTAAGGTTCTGCTAGGTTTACTTTGTCGGTCTGGCATTTTGCCAATGAAGAGGGTAATTTCATTCTTTTGTAATATTTACTCTTCTGCATGGCATATATTAAAACAGCTCAGAAGTGTAGGAACAGCTAGAGGGATCCCAGTGTCTTTCCGCTCCATCTCCCTTCGATAAAAAGCAAGATCAGTGCGGCACAGCGATGGGACCAGCCGCTTTTGTTCACAATTCCCAGATCTCTCCCCCGAGAAATCACTTCTGAAATTCATACCGAAAGCTCAGGCGGACCCAAAGAAATCTCACTGCTGGGTCTTTAACTCACTTCGACTCATTTCTGTCTCATTTCATCTCTGTCTTCGGGTATTCCGAGAGGAGATTACCATGGGACGTCGACAGACTCACGTCCAGACAGCGACCGATCATTCATTGCCATCCAAAATCATATATTCCCCTCTTATTTACTATTTTTAAATGCTACTTATTCTCCAGCGGCAGTTCTATAAGGAATAATTCAAATAAGAAAAAGAACGATGTCTCCCACATACTCATTACCGCATAATACATAGAATATCCTGTTACCATGACCAAGCAATGCAGTCAGAAATTGATGAAAGTCATTCCAGACGTCCGTTCCTTTTTGGGGAATCCATGATACTCGCAACCATATGACTCACTGAGTCACTAATTAATTTATATACAGACTCACACTGCATCCAAAGCAACGGTGACTCAAAAACAAGAGCGATATGTTATTAATGAGCAGGACTCCTGTAAATGGACATTTCATTGGAGACAAACGTATGTGTGTCAGTATGTCAGACAAGGGGGGCTTTTGTGGCGTTTATGTTAGTGGCTTTGAAGTTAAACCAGCCTTGAATCAGCCCAAATCGTGCCAAGGGGTCATGCCTCTGAAAACCAGACACAGCACAAACCGCTATGAAGCTCCGCCCACTTCCTGTCGTAACACCTGCCATGTTAACAAGTGACGCCTCGCACTGCCGTCCCGGGGAAAAGTCACGGCCTTCTTTCCATTACGCGGACGTAACGGAGCGGAAAACGATATTATGGGAATGCAGGATGACAGCGAGAATAAACTCCTCCCTATTTTAAGCGTCTGTCCTCGTTTCGGTCAGCGTTTTTAGAGACTTTTCAAACATGAGTGTTCAGAAGACCCAGAGTCTGCTGATGCACAAAGGCACTAGATCACAGACACAATCATGATACCAGTCACCTGGTGACTTGACCAAAGCCTAACATGGATGGCATTTTTTCCCCTTTACTCAGGAAATCTGAGCAGCGACGACGTTTACCAAAACGCATTTGCTTGGGGCCCCTGAGCTTTAGGGGCCCCTGTTGGCCACAAGCAGTTACTACACTAAAAGCATATTCCACAATTCCCCAAACCAAGCGGCTAGCTACGGTCTTCTGAATCTACTTGGCACTTATTTATTTAGTTTCTGAAACATTTGAGGGTGGTTGGGGGGGGTTATTTAAGTGACTTTTTGAGTGGGGCCCCAGATACAAAAAACTGGCCCCTGATGCTCTGTCTATTTACTCTTGATGATCAGCACAGAGGTAATCGGTGCTGTAGCATTTGGTGGACATGGGATAGGAGAAGGAGACAGCAGGGAATTGAGAAGCTTTATTAACTGACACCTGCATCATTCTCCTTAAACTCCCGACGTTCTCTAGGGAAGCCTGTACTCAGCCAGCATTAGACATTAAATGACAGTCCTGTTCCTCCAGACAGCTTCATTTCTGGGAGAGCTGTGAACACCCACTGTGGAGTTTTTGGATAGCAGTGCAGAAAAGTTACCAAAAAGCACCCTCACACCTAATCACTTAGCTTCACAAAATTTCATGAAACTGTAACATCCTATCTCTACTGAGTTATTAGTTTCCTATTATAGTTATAATTAATAAAGCTATAATTCCATCTTAGCTATGAATTTTAAATGCGTACAAATGGAATAAGGTCTATATAAATATATTTCTCATTATACCTACAAATTATATCTGGAATTAGGCTACATAGCATGTTATATACAAGCTCTTACAGGTTATGTTTGAAAATCCCTTATGTGAAGAAGCACAGTAATTCTTAGATATGTATCAGAGTAGCATCAGCATGACTTTGTGTTGTTTTTGTAAGTTAAGCATCGGTGTTAACCGTATAGCATTAAGTGACAGACGTCAGACAATCACTTGGACATGTGTGGCTTCAAAGGAGAGCCCCCGGGCTGTTTCTGCATTAACAATCAGAGAGAATACAAAAATAGCTCCTCATAAATCTCCCATGATTCCTTACTTCATATGTCGGCCATCAGAGAGAAAAACTAGCCTGTTAATAAGTTAACTAACGAAACAGTCATATTCAGTGGTGCCAAAAAATGTCTATCGCATCATATAGGAAGTTACCAAATAAGGAAGGTTCAAGCAAAACCAATCGTGCTATATTTTGGTTCCTCTCCTATTTAATATATAAAAATAAATCGAACTGAATATTCTGCCATCGTGACCATTTAACTGCCGGAGGGTAGAACAAGGCAGCTCCGCTATGGACAGCCAGGGCAGTGTGAACAGAATCACTACTGACCTTAAGTCCGAGGACATGAACACGTCCCTGAAGGACTGACAATGTCCAGGCCTCCTCACCCCCTGGCACACATGTGCATTTCTCCTCGTAGTCGGTGTATCTCATCAATCGGGGTGTGCTGCTTCACCCAACCCTCACATTTCCTCTTCGGAAGACTTCATACAGATTCCCATCAGCTACACGTGCCACGATTCCTCAGATCTTAAAAAACCAAACGAGGCATCATCCCAAGGGCGTGCGGCGAGTGGGAGCTGATGTCGCCTTCGCTGTTCCTTAAAAGGACCTTTACCCTAATTTCGACCAAAACGCTGTTCCTGTAGCGTGAACTGTGCTGGAGACCTACAGTTCCACGATGGGGTGACTCCTAACAATTAAAGTGCCCCAAGGATTCATGGGAAACTGAAGATTATGTAGGGGGAACCCTTGTTGTGTAACATAGACATCTCAATATAGATGCACTGCCAAATAATTAAACCAATGAATAATAATAGTTGACAGCTGTCACAGGTACAGGTTTTCCCACAGTCTGTATGGAACATAATCCATACATTTTCTATAACCTCTTATCCAGTGAGTCATGTGACCCAAGACCCCATCTAAGACGGGGGATGCAAGGCAAGTGACACATCTGATGGGATGCCAGACAGCCAGGCAGCTTCATGCACACAAACTATGGACGATTTAGCCACATCAATTAGGAAATCCACACAGTTCATGGAGGAACTGTGCAAATGTATCAACTCTATACACAAAAGAAATCTAACCCACAGCCCTAGAGGTGTGAGGCCACGACGATTATCCAGTCTGGGAAACACACAGTGTGTTGGGGACTTACTGTAAAATTCTTCACAAAACAGACAGCCATGAGAAATATATGGTATGCTGTTTTGATACAAAGTCCATGAGATGATTATGAGCAAAAAATATGAAAATATGTCAGTTATGAAGCTTTATCCACACCGGCACTGAAAGTGACAAATCTGAGGGTGCTTTTAGCATGCTAACATGCTAATGCCACAGATATATACCCGGCCTGTCAGGGCGGATGGAGCGGAGAAGGTGTGTGTTCTGTCAGGGTTATTTCAGGCCAGAGAGGGTGGTCTACCATTCCCTACCAAGAATGTGGCTGCATTATCATCATTATTATTATTATTCAAAACTATTTTTATTTTTTTCTGCAAATGCTTAATTCCTTTCTTTTAATTGTCTGTAAAGCACTTTGTAAACCATTTGGTTAGAACAGTGCTATATAAATAAAGATTGATTGACTGATTGATTCATATTTATTCAATAAATATGTACCAATGCAGTTCCTTTGAGTTCTTTGTGCTGTCTAATTCTGCTATATGTTGCATGTTAGTGACTGTGTGGTGCAAGTACGAATTCCAATAAAAAGTCTTGAGTCTCAGATCTTAACGGGGTGGGAAGGACCCCCCCTCCAGCTAGCGCTTGTTAAAGGTCTTCATAACCACGACAGCTGGAAAGCGCTTTCGAGTCACCTGACTGAAAGGGGTTCCTGAGCTGCAGCACAAATCCCTGACTACCCTTGGGGGTAGCCGTCCAAAGTGGCCCTTAGGATGTGCCAGCTGTCCCCCCCCCCCCACAGACAGGAGCTCTGCACTTTACCAGGCACACAGTCACAAGGAAGTACAGCCCCAATCCCTAAGACTAAAGTCTCCTCAGAATGTTACAGGAGGCGTAATAAACACAGCCCTCTCCCCTTTAAAGTCAGCAACCAGGGGCATGGGGGGGGGGACAAGGTGAAAAAGGGGATTCGGAGCAACAAAAGATGAAAGGTGAAAGGCTTTAACCAGAGGCGTCGCAGTTACCGCTCAAACGTGACGCGTCTCGTTTAAATCATAATTGCAAAAAATAATTCAATCTCGCTCAATTACATTCTAATTTCGGCCGACCTGTATTTGGGGACAAGACGGATGGTGGCAGCGGCTTGGGGGGTCACCGTGAAATTCAGCACCTCGCTCTCCACTCAGGCATGTGTTAAAGCTTTGCCCCCCCCCCCCCCCCGTACTGACTGCGGGAGGGTAAACGAAAACAACATCACAGCCCCACCCCAACCACAGCTGGGAAGTGCCTTTGTATAAAAGGACCTGTATTAATATTGCATGGCCGGGGAGTAGGTAGTGCTGGGGGGGGGGGGCTTTGTGCAGCATACGCTCACTCGCTCCCCCGCCCCCGCACGGTGCTGCATGCGTGACAGAGCCCCACTGAACATATGTGCAGCAGCTCTCTATGTGTACGATCCATAAATCCATCAAAGCTACACGCCTGCATATAAACACAGGATTTTACATTACAGTCACATTGCACCCATTTTTTTGCCGTTTCTTGTGAGTACAGATAGTTTCTGCAGCAGTCTGGCCTGCTGATTACACACCCAGCTGAGTGCTGGGACTCTCATCTGATCTGAGCCTGCAGTCTGCTGGTCCGACGTGCAGATCCCCGGCCGCGAGGGCGTATAGTACCCAGACTCTGCAAGACAGAATAATTAGGTCTGCAGGGGAAAAAAGGGTGGGGGGGTGTTTTCCCCCTTATGCTCCTCCTAATTAAACCTTCACAGCCTCCTGACCACGAACCAGCTTTTCCATATGACACGGTCACGTGGCGCGCAGTCCGCCTTTGTGGGTATATCAGGACCGGTGAAGAGCGTGCTGAGCGGACGTTTCGATACTGTATCCACCCGCGATCGATGGTGCCACGTTCCCACTCGAACCCGAGTGTCATCGGTTGTGGCGTGACCCGAAAGCAGCAACGCTAATGTTCTGGAGCGCTGGGCTGTCTGAGCACATTTACGATTTTTAAAAGCAACACAAACAAACAAATAAAAAGCTAGTGGGAATGTGGAACGGAAAAGCAGATAACATCTCATTTCCGGCCCATTCTGCCCCCTTGGGTCATTTCCAGCATCCCTCCTCCAATGGAAATTAAAGAGAAACACACAGGAAAAAGTCTCATGGACCAAAATTATTCATTGGAAGTCAGTGGCACCAGCTCTATCCCATCATGCTCTCTGTGAGACACACAGACTGATTGGTCCCAGCACTGGGTCAGACGCCATGCAGCACTGCGGTAGGGGCCTTGCTCAAGGGCCCAAACGGCATCAGTCTGCCAGCCACAGGATTCAAACCCACAACCTTCTGATCACACATCGTTCCCACAACAACATATGAGATGGAAGCAGGTTAGACGGCTTCACACTGAAGCTCAGTAGCTGGACGATGACTTAGCGAGATGCATGACCGTGGAGTCTGTACGTCGCTTAATGGCTTAATCTCGTTAACGGCCCCGTCGTTCCAGTAAGCGCAACATACCGCCCTCAAGCTACAGCCTTAAATAACTATAATCCCTTAAAGAACAACGCAAGATTACAAGTTTGGCAGAACCTTCACAATGGTGTAAAATGCTCCTTGGGGCTCAACTCTCACACAGGGACAGAGAAACTGAAACATACATCCATCCATCTTCTGTCTGGCTGTCCTGGTCAGGGCAGACGGGGGCCTGAAGCTGAGCTCAAGCTGAGGACATGCAGCAAGCTTCACCACCAGCCCCCTCCTACACAAGCTGAAATTAACTTATTAAGTCGGCGCCCCCCTCAGAAGACAGCCGCCTATGTCTCCTGATGTGTTGCGTGGCACTGGGGAGACTCTGGACGGGATGCAAACAGAAACAGTTCCTGGGGCTGACTCATGATCAGTGGTTAGTACTTGTTACCGGTTAGACTAAATTGATCAATATTTCCATAACTATCAAGAAACACAACTAAAATAGTGCTGTGTCAGAGGTTTAAGAGAATTTTAAGAAACAAGAACCTTTATTCTGTCATGATGTACTAGTATGGAGGAATCTATACTGCTTAAGGACAAACAGCTTTGAGTGCTGGGTGGGGGATTTGGATGGACATACTGAGGCAGACTGTAGCATGAGACCTGGAGGGGAGTAATATGCATATATGAGGTGAAAGGTCACATCCAAGAGCGAGAGAGTGAGTCTTCAGTGAGAGGCCCTAAATTGCAGAGGCTTGCAAAAATGTCATGTCTGTCCAAACACAGATATTAACGTTACTGAGCAGAACACAAGAAAGCACCAAAAAAAATCGAGTCTGAATTGATTCTCACTACAGGGACGAAAAAGCCTTGGGGAAATAAAGCTGATCTGTTCCAGCTTTGAGGTCAGCCCCTCCCCCAGTGCATCCGTGCCCAGAAGCGAGATACTCGAATAATTACTTCACCCGGCCAGGCCCACGGCCCAAGAAAAGGCACCGGTGTGGATGGAGAAATCGATAAGACATTAATAGAGAGGCGACGACTGTGCTTAATCGCTCATTAGCGGCGAAGGGCACATAGCATTTCCGAACACCAGGTGCATTGGCTCCGGAACATCGTTATTCCGAGCGGCATCAAGAAAATACAAATAGTTCCATTAAGCTGCAGAATTCGTTTTCATCCAGGCCCGATTAATTACCGCCAAGTGCCTCAACTAAAGCACTAAAGTGATAATACCGATGTGCAGGTAGCTGAATCGCTTTAAGAGTCGGATTCTGTCTAAGACAGGACAAAAAAGTAGGAGACACCATTGACGGGATGCCAGATCATGGCTGGGTACTCATTCTCACGCACACAAACTCTAGATGATTTAGAGACATTAACTCGACAAACCGCATGCTCTCTGATACCGTAGTTCATGGAGGAATTGCCAGCTCTGCCAGAGGTGGAAAATTCAGGTCCAGAAAGTACAAATCCAGACCAAGATTTTTTTCCAACCAGCCAGTTGAGTCCTCTGTGACTGTCACTCGTAATACTCAGCTGGTTAGTTGGAATAAAATCTTGGTCTGGATTTGTACTTTCTGCGTGAGGCCCCGACATTAGGAATAATCCAGCTTGGGAAACATACAGTATGTTGTGGTCAGTCATCTTAAGGGACTGACTGTAAAACACTTCACAAAACAAACAGCCATGAGGTATACAAGGTATGCTGTTTTGGATGCGATTCTACCAATGGAGACGACGTCACACTCGAGATGGAGTGCATCATCCAGCAGGCACCGGGGCCAGCATCCGCGGGTGCTGAGTGACTCGCCGCTCCGCTCCCGCTGCACCGCCTGCGTCTCCGAACATCACGCCTCTGCCACCGCCACACGCTGAGCACCCTGTAAGCCGACCCGACCAAAAGCGGATTCAGGGTGGCGCCACCATTGACTCATTTTAATTATGTTACCATGGGATACCAGGTGAGTGTCACGATGCACGACAGAAGGGTCAGCGGAGGGCAGCTGGAAAGCGTTACGCTAACGCAAAAAACACAGGCAGGGTTCCTACGGGATGGTTGCGAGAGTAGGTAGCTTTTGCCGATATAAATATCCACGCGACTGCAAGCCAGGCTGGGAGGTCTTACGTCTGCTTGAGTAGCTATCAATCTGGTGACGTACACGTAGCTTTAAAGGAGCAGGGTAGGACACACCAGGGATCGACACGACGTCCTTTGTGAGATGGAAGCTTCGGTTTTTAGGCTAAAGGAATGAACACCATCATTCGTAACATTCACAATAGCGTATGCTGTTTGGGCTACTGCTGATTATTTGGGTATAAATCTACTACATAAAATAAACTATGCATAAGAATTATCGGGTACTCGCCAAACCAGCACGTGGCAACATTGTATTAATTATAGAGAAGAAACTGGAGCTCAGAAGGTTATTTATGGACAGTGGTGTAGTATTCAAAACATTATTCCTTTCTTTAAGCTGTGTCCATACTGGAAAGGTCCACTCATGGCCGGCCCACTGTGGCGGCCATTACAGTGCTACTCTGTGCCTGTGGAAGATCGCCGGTTCAAATCTTGGGGCCGGCATAGTGATTTCACCATTGGGCCCTTGAGCAAGGCCCTTAACCCCAATCGCTCCAAGGATTGACCCTGCTATTTAATCCTCAGGGGTACATTGCTTTGGGAAATAAAGTGTCAGCTAAATCACGGTAATATAAATTTATAGTAATCAGGAACAATAAAGGCTACAAGAACCAAGTCAGATTGCGTAAATAAAAACCGAATTTGGGCTACACAATATGGACGTCTCCTGCTCTTGTCTGTCTGTTTCTGAGGTTACACACTTCCTCAGACGGCATTTATTTGACCTGACAAAGCTAACATCTCCCACAGTATTAACGTCTCTTGGTGCCACGTCCAATTAACTGAACCAACTATTAGGCGAGACATCTGAATTAAGGTCCACAGTGACTGTCAGTATAACAGGCAAGCATAAATGCTCCGTCCCTTGGCTGAAACACTAGTAAGACACCAAGGTCTGAGAGCATGAAGTATGCATGCGTTTCTGAAAAATCGTGACGTCACAGCGATACATTTACCAGGAGTAGTGAGATCAACATAGCGCCGTCTGCTCGCTGCTCAAATGAGGAGAAAGGCATTCGGCGTAACCCGGATATCACATGGAAGATGTCATATTTAGAACGGAGTCCTAATTTCACAGCCCCTGTGGCGTCAGATGCCTGACGATTAAATCTTATTAGCGACTAATCACTTCAGGTAACGAGACAAAAGTTTTTAATAGAAACTGATTTGTGTCAGGGGCAGCTGAAAGCCCCAGGAGATTTAACAACGTCTTTAAAGAAAACAGCGTCACGCTACCGTAAATCCTGCAAAACACAGTAAATAATGTTGTCAAAAGTTTTGTTTCAAGGATACTGGCTTGACTTATAAGAAAGGACATTATTTACACATAGGATCTCCCTCATGGATTCTGGCTGTCTCCACAAATCTTTCTCCCTGGACCATGATGAAAGGTGAGCTTAATTCAATCTGATGTCAAGGTGAGCAGCCCCCACCCCCACCCCCACGAAAAACCGGCAAACTGACAAAAATCAGAGTCACCTACTCTGCCCTCCACCCAGAACCACCCCTTCATGACCGCAGTCTCTCCATGTTGGCCAGCGTAACTCGACTGCGAGAAGATTTTTTATAATAAAAAGACATCATCCGCAGGTGAGACAGTCAAGTCAGGCTCAACAAATCAAGAGTTTAGCACCAAGAGACTAACTGGCATTTTGCTGCATGAATAGTATTTCAAATAGTATTTTCCCAACAGGAAGAAAAAAAAGAACTATTTTAAACAAAGAAACTACCTCTAACTGTGTGACAGGCCTCAAACATTTAATAACCATGGATCTGCTTCCAAGACCCAAAAGATAGACGACAAAACCCTAACTAGGGTTCACCAGGACTGAATGTGATGTGTGAATTCAAAAAGGATTCTGAGCTCAGCACTTCATCACAATAAACCTTACGAGTCAAACCCACGCCCTGGGTTTTAATGGTGTTGGTGGTGACAGATTTCACCTGTGCTCCAGGCGTGAGGCACTGTGAAGTCCTCTAACGGCAGTACTATCTCAGCACCGGCAAAGCGAGTACTCAGCCAGCTGCTGGGGATTCTCCAGGGATGCCAGGGAAGAAGGCGGAGCGCAGTGTAAACGTTTGTTTGGCAAACACCGGCTCGTTAAATGCGTGATGCATTGTCGTCGTGGCGATGCTCGCATGTGGCAACAAAACCCACAGCCTCTCGCTCGACTTTTGAGATGATATTCATCTTTGCATTGGTACCGAGATCGACGGGGCCTTGAGAGAAACATTTCTGCAACCGCCGCTGTACATTTGGCGAGGACACAGGATACATGGGGGGGGGGGGGGGGGTGGGCAATCCTTTAAATATCCAACAGCACATCAGACAGATAAATAAAGTGAGAAATGAATAAGATGCAGCCGCTGCTTAGATTGACAGCATTATCGACCAATCAGCGCCGAGGCTTCATTGATCGCCGTTAAAACCGCTGAGGGGCTGCATCATTATTCCATGCAGCTGCGGTCGATGCCGCTTTTTCAAAATTCCGACATTTGCAGGCAGGACAGCAAGGCGAAGTGCGGCTGAGCCCCACAGACGGATCGATGGGATCTATATTTCATTCACTGAAACTGGAGCGTCTGCAGGGAGGCCAGGGACCAACCGGAGAGCCAGGTAACGGCAGATCCCAGGTTGTCTTATCCCAAGATTTGGATTCAAAAAAAGGCAAACCATGGACAAAAGAGCAAAAGTTCTGCACATTACTTCGCAGACGCTAAAGCATACCAAGACATGAGGTATACATTTTGTAAACCTCCTTCCTCAGACCACACCCTAGGAATGACTGCAGCAAATCAAAGATGGCCAGTAGCTCGGACTGCCACTCGTCCAGATTTTCTGGGACCTCCCAGGAGTTTTATCGTCTGTCCTGTAAAAAACAAAATTCATTCCGGGACACAGAATGTTCCTATCAATGTCCCAATCAAACAGACTTAAACCTTTGAAAAGCTGTTGCTATGTGCAATATTTTTGTCAATGACTGGGTGTCCAGGATTTTACAGGACTGACGTGGCAACCCCACCTGTGACCTGGGAACCTGGGGTGGCAATACTGCAATAAAATCCAAGTAGAACTATACTTTCCCACAATGCATTTATCAAGGCAGTATGGATGAAGCACTAGATCCAAGGCAAATTGGACCTAACGCTACCCAGAGTCAGGATGAACAGTTGATCCAAACTGGACCAGTATCACACATACGACTTGCACCAGTTTGGCCCCAACCCAGATATGCCTTTTTGAGGGTGGGGTTGATATGCTGGGACAGAAAACACAGCCGGCACTAGATGCACCTGGAACACCTTGCATTTCAGCATCTGTCAGCAAAACCAAGTGTTTTTTTTTTTCTAAAGAGCTGGGGGGTATATTAATAATGAAGACTACCCCGACTTCTGTTGGAAGGCCTGTTTACCGATTCTGTGAAAATCTGCCTCTCCTCAAGACATACATCAGTTATCGCTATTAATAAAGATTAAACGCATGAATGAGATGCATTAACAACTTTCCTCACTGTCCTCTTCATGGAAACCATCGGTCATAAGGGTCACGCTGCCTTCTGAAACGTGACAAAACATATAAGGAGATTACATGATGTAAATCTGGTTGTATGCTGCATAACTGAAACATACAAAGTGACGGCCTGACCCTCATTCCGTTTCCAAGGTGTGTTCCTCTCTGGTCTTCTGTAGTAAACCTATCTTCAGAGACGCATCTCAGCCTTCCTTAGTGACTCACCCAGTAGAGACATTCTTAGTACAGAGAGTCCTAAAATACACACCAAGTTTTGACAGTTTTATAAATGGGTAGGAGCATTTTTTTAACGCCTACCAGGGACCTGCCAGGTTTACCTTTCCCTCTTCAGGCACTATCGTTCCTGCATCGCAAGAGAGAAATGCGACCAGTAAAGGCGGCCATCAGCCTGGATAAATGCGACTGCTCCGGGGGTCACAACAACGGCCCGACTGGACACTGGGCTGTTCTCATTCATCAAAAAACACACGGTAGAACATCCTCAGAAGTCCAGGGCTGTGGGTTCGATTCCCATCGCTGCCTCGGGGTGAGGCGTGTGCATGACCTCCACATGTTTGTGTGGGAGTCGTCCCACAGCCCAGAAACATGTGGTTGGCTGGTTCTGTGCTCATGGCGTGTGAGTGTGTGCTGTGACGGACTGGCACCCATTCAGGATGCCTTACTGTCTCTGTCCAATCAGACTCCATTTGTATAGAGGTCCTTTTTTGGCAGTTAAAGGAAATGGACTAATAGATTGATGGATGCACATGCAAGTACCAACTTATGTCTCCATCACTTGAGATCACTCCTTCATATACAGTGGACCTACACAGGAGGCTGGCACCCCATCACCCCATATCAACTTGTTTATGTACTTACAAGTTTTTTTCCCAGAGACAACTACACCATTCTTTTCTTGCTTACTCCTTTCACAGTTAACTAGGCAGATATCTGCTGACTGGCATCCTGTCAAGGCTGTTGCCCCAGGCTGTGAGTGCCCCCCCCCGCATCCTGACCTGGATAACCATTTAGTAGATGGATGGACGGATGGAAACCTGCTGAAACACCCACAGAAATCCGCTGAAACAGAAGCCAGAGGTGATCTTTCCGAGACCTAACATCAGCGCCCGACAAAAAATTTAAATATGCAGGATTCTTGACCCCAGGATGAGCTCCTACTCTGCTCTACACTGGAGGTCCTTTCCAAGCCAGCTGGCCTGAGCCCATCATGGCTGGCTCCCTTCCACTGGCACCCACGGATCCAAGACCCTGAGCCAGCCTGCGATGAACGACGCCTGAGGACCACTGAGCGGTGTCCGTGGTGACTGGGACGCTGACCAGAATTGCAGGACGCGGGGCAGCCAGCGTGAGGCTGAGCCTTTGACCCAATGAAGATGGGGGGGGCAGCAGTGGCCACACAGGTGACTGGCCTCACGAGGCTGGACCTCAGCAAGAGGGCAGGAGTCACACTGCAAAGGGCATGGCTTGTGTCAGATCCCCGAAATGATTAACTGTAATGGAGAGATGGATTAGAAAGGCTGCAATGCAGCAAGATGAAAGAAGGGGGCGCCGTGTGCAAAGCGAGATGCTGTGCCCAGGTGGACCCCTCCTGTCGTCACCCTTCTTGGCATCACCGAGGAGATTACGGCACCGTACCTGTGTCACAAACAAGGTTATGGCTGGGGCGCTGATGACGCCAAGCGCAGGGAACAAGCAGTCCGATCAGTGTGAAGATGCCATGAGGATTCCAGAGCTTTCCGGCACGCTGGACAGTCATCTTCTGACTGCCGATTTCTGAGGCAGATCATCAATCAGGACCCTTTGGCTTTTTTTTCTCAGAATCACCATTTTAAGAAACACGATATCTAAGAGCCAAAACTTTCCTCCCCTCCCCTGCATAGTAAACACCTGCTCTCCCAGAGGGAGCTCTCACCAATGCACTGATTGGTCATACATCAGATTTCCCAAACAAAAAGGGGCCTGGTTTGGTCCAGCAGAATTAATCAGTCGCCAACTCACCCCATGCCCGATCGCCACAAACATACAAATTACTCACTAATGGGAGAAGCACAGTGATCATAACCCTCAGACAGGCATGGATAACAGAGAACAATCTAGACACTCAAACCTGCCCAAAATCAAAGTCCAAATTGAATCCAAATGAATTTGTGACAAAACAGCTGATTACAGACACATTATAGCACCAATCTTTCCTTATTTCAATAATGGGTGGATTAGGGAAAGTACGATGTACTTTCATCCAAAAAGTCAAAAATCACAGAAATGAATTTTCCTATAGTTACGGTGTCAGTGCAGAAAATTAATTATCTGCTGACACAATTAAAGACGGTTATCTGTTTCAATCGATGACATATACTGTGATTATCAGCTCACTTAAGCAGACAATTTTACAATAAAAAAATATATGAAAAGCTGTAACAACACTGATGACATTTCGTTACTATTCCATTGCAGTTTCAGTATCATTCATCTTATTATTTTTCACTTTGGTCCTATTTTCATTGCTATGCGACATATCTGGAATTGCACTGTCAGATCCCGAATCACACGGCTTATTTAAAAAGGGCAATACACGCTTGCAACAAGTTGAAGACACTGTGCGACCGTAAAGACACCCAAGTTTATGTCTGATGATGTACGGTCACTTTATTGAGTTTATTCTAACGCTGTGATTTCATAAGCACTGAGTGTCATATTTCATTCGCTATAGCTACCCAACAATCACATAACGGAAGTAAAATAGGCTACCGGAGACGTTAGACACATCACGCTGGATGTTACTGAAAAAAGCCTCAAGTCTGGTATCTGCTATATGAACAAAGCGTTACAAGCGAAAGTTACTTGCAAACGAAGGCGCTTCTGATTAAAGTAGTTAACTAATACGCTCATATGGCATTCTGTCAGTTAAACCGGTGTTTACACACGTCGTGTTCACAATAAGCGAAAGAATGGGGCCGTCATTAAAAAGATATTTTATCCCGATCGAGTTCCGCATCCCAATCATCCCAGGCTGCGTTAATACGCCCTGACGGAGACCGACGCGCTCCCAGTTCATCCTCAGCCGCACGGACCTGTGGCAAAGCCTTTAACAAACATCTGGGATACACGGACTGGGATCTCTCCAACCCCAACCCACCCCACCCGGGATGCTCCTTACTTACATAGCTGGTGTAGGAAACTGTGCTGAGGAAAGGCGACTGAGAGCCACAAGGAGCAGCAGCGCGGCCACTGAAATCCTACAAGTATCCATGGCTGTCGGTGGGATCCCACGCAGAGCGCAGTACGCCCCGATCCCGGCAGGAAAAACGCGTCCACCTCCCGTAACCACACTTCGCTGCCCCCGCTAGCTCGTCTGATCCGCCGCCATCGAGGCTACTTTGAATCAAATGTCAGCTGGCTTTTTATCGTTTGCTTTTCGTCTTTACCACCGGCTTTCCGATTTCCATGCGAGGGACCCGGCGTCCAGATTTGGCGGCTGATCTCCTTATCTCTCCAACCTCTGCAACGGGAAGCCCATCTGAGACAGCGGCGGATCAGTTTGCATGGGTACCTCCACCCCCCTTCGGCTGATGATGTTCAAGCACTGCCTTCCATACAAGGAAGAGAGAGCGGCTCCGCAAGTCCGTACGAGCGCCGCCTTATCTGATACAGCACCTCAGCCTCCTCTACAAACACGTCGGCAAACTTGGAGGTGAGAAAAACAAGTAAATCTCCCTTCCTTCCTCCCTTCCGACGGGCACTGAACGTTAATACATCGAATAATCTTTAAATGACATTTACGTGCTGCAAGAAAGCCCCTAATTTAGGGTAAGATGTGCGGCTCTCGCTTTTATATTTATAGCGCTGGGGAGGGTGAGTGGGAGGAGACAATTTGTCGTCAAACTATAATGAATGCAGTGAGTTACTCTGAATGAAATTAATTTTAAGTCACAGGTGTCAGGCTCCTTTTTTTGCATCGGTGCCTCACAGGAGAACATTATGAAGTCCTCACGATTAGTATCACAGTAGTAGGATATTACTAAACGCAGAGTAATATTTTAACGCTGAGTCAATAAAATGAGAAAGTGTGACATCCACTATAAGCTGAATCCTCACACAGCAACATCAAACACCAACACGCAAATAAAAAAACTGGGTCGGCTGAGGTATCTCTCACTTTGAAATGCTTATAAAACAGAAATTAACTACACATTTAAGATATCATGGCACAGATAATTATTGATATTTCAATTAATACTATGTATGATTGTTATGTTTTACACAAGTAGGCCCATATAATATTTTCAGGGAAAAAAATATTAAATCCAAAAAATGAGTAATTAATGTTTACACCAGTCTTTGTCTTCTGTGTGTGTCTTGTCTTATGTTCTGTCTGCGGGGGAGGGGTTTCAAGTAAGAATTTCATTGTGCTCTGTACGCTGTACTTGGTACCTATGATAATAAACTTCAACTTCAACTTCAACTTCATCTGAGGCCACAGACAAAAAAGAAAAAAAAAACCAGTAGAAATACCACTCACATTATATCTAAAACATTGCCAGCAGACTCCTTATTAAACAAAAATATTTTTTCATCAGAAATAGGTAATAATAATGCACAGGCCTATTGCCTGTCAGATCCACTGGGAGGTGAACTGGGCAAAGAGAGCTCACCTTTTCAGCCACTGGTGACACACACCAGAAATACTATTTCAATACAAATTCTGTGTGCGCTCTTTGCTTGACAAATACCAGATTTCAGTGTCTGACGTGTTGAATAATCATATCCCTTTTCTGGGATCTCAGGACTCAAGGCCCGTTAGACAGAGGTACGCTCCCAAACACTTCCTGAATTTCACAGCCTCTGCGTGAACAGGAAGGTGCGTTTAGCTCTAGGTATCTCTTGAGGGCTCTGTACATAATAGGTGCATAATTCTTGCCAGACCAGTGAGAGATGCTCCCGACATCTGCGGACACATTTTAGCGATTGTGAATGACTATACTGGAAATTGCACTGCCAAAAGTCTCGCAATGTAAATATCTGGCATTTAAACCACTAAACTAGCACAATGAATAATATGGCAATAAAAACAGGAGGACTTGCAAACCTAAAGATACCAGGTTTACAGTTACATTATATTACCCGCATCTACAAATGTAGAATATTAAGTGGCGATAGGTAACGAAGATAGCTGGTGAACGTAACATAGGGTACTGAGAGGATCACGCAGATCAAATATATTGGTAATCCTATGTATCATGTGCGCCGTATTAACGCTGCATAACTAACAACTTCAATTTAAAAAAATGAAAACGTCACACGGTATGGTACTGACCTCATGCCGACTGCTTTTACGTCAATCACAAAATGCTTTGATTATTGAAATCGAGAACAGCACCCCGGGGACACACCATCTGGACAAAGTGTAAAGTTAAAGATCGGTCGGTCCGCGCGACACCCGGCTAGATGGCGCTATGTCATGGTCGGGCGGGGTTAGCGGGTGGGGGCGCGTAGGCGCTAACCTACGGTCAGCTGGAAATCAAATTAAAAACACCATTTCAATAGCTTTATTGCTGTGTGAGAGAAGTCATATATTTGTATTACTCGTATTTTGTACTGTTTTTCATTAAAAACTTACATATAATTTGGTAATATCGAAAGTCAAATGCATGTGAATGCAAACACAACTGTTGTTCAACTAATTTCATAAGTATTATGTAACTATATGTAAACCTCCAACATTACTGATTTACAAACAGATTCTGCACAGCTCTAACCTGGAAGCGGATATGGTAATTAGGCCTATATAATGTAATTATACGCACGCGCGCGCGCACACGCACACAGAAACTACAGACTTGTTGGAATGTGTAGCGACTGTAGCCAAATTATTTTCTTAGATAATCCGTTTAGGATGGAGCTCCGAGTTAAGTGGGACAAATCTGGTTCACCGACAATATTACAGTTGTTTTATTACCTCTGAAAAAAATGACGTTTGGCACTTCTAAAATAAATCTGAATTAAAACAGATTATAGTATGGGACAACTGTGCACGCTGAATCCTTAACCTGTGAGGGTCGATCGACCCGGAAACATGGACCCATGAAGCATGCACTTAGGCAGATTAACGCACGTAATGAACAATCACGCCGGGAATGATGCCTTCGTGGGCGCGGCCAGCTTTGCGGGCAGCCCCGGAGCGCCTGTTTCTGTATCTGTCGAGCAGCAAACCACACAAGTCTATAAAATAGCAGAAAATTTAAGATCGAAAAATCCACCTGTTTGCATTGGAAGCGAAGTCTCCGGGATTTTATGGGGTTACTAACTCACTCCTTTAATCGCAATTTACGACAATTTACCGCAGTCTCTCCCCAAAGCTACAGGCACGGGAACATCAAAGGAGCCTGCATTGTGCTCCGCTAAATCAATGACGAAGTATTAATCCTTTCATGATACCCTTAATCTAAATTTCTAACAGCCCTCTTCAGATTATTGAAAACGTTGAGAAAGTAAGATGATACAAAGGACGACGTTTCAGACTTTGCATCATTATGACAACGGTGACTAAGGTAAATTCCATTCATTTAATCAACGTGCCATTTAAGATTAGCCTAGGCCTATATATAATGCAGATAGTCTACTTAATTTGGCAATAACTAGAGAATTTGTTTATATATATATATATATATATATATATATATATATATAGAGAGAGAGAGAGAGAGAGAGAGAACACCACTGCTTTGGTGTGCGCCTATTAACTCATTTTTAATTAATTTTCATTAACTTTTCAATTCATGCAATCAGGCATTCTGTGGGCTTACTTTAGCATATACAAGAACAGCTTTAATGTAATATGCATTAAGCAGATACCGAATGGAGTTGCCCGTAATACATTCAGCCCAAGGCCCTGGCGACAGCATTTATAACCATACTGTAAAAAGGAAGCCGTAAGGAGGACACCTTAGACGGCCCAGTAAGCCGTGACTACGACACTTTCCATTCATTTTCCCACCATACGTTCTTAAAAGATACCAAAATAGGGAGATTAGACCCGATTTCATTTTATTTCAATTTTTGTCAAATGCACCGAGAATCCATGCCTGTCGTATAAGGCGTGCTGAATGCACTTTCACGGCCGACGATTTAATTAAATAAAGAAGGAGGCGGAGGCAGGTGGAGCTGGTCCGGGGTGGGGGGGATTTTTTAGTTGTTGCCTAGCGACGGCACACTGCCTCCTCACAACAGCGCGCGCACCTCGGAGACCCGCGGATGCTGATGCAGCCGCCGCCACCACGCAGGTGGAGCGAGACGCTCGCAGGAAGCATGAATTAAAACAGACAAAGATCACAGTTTTACTGTGACTGGGGTGACCGAGAGGTCGCAGCCATGGTTAAAAATACCCGGCATTGAGTTTGCCTGGACAGTACGATTTCAGTGCGCCGTCCGTCTAATGGTGGAAAAGGATGGGGAAGTTTATGACCTGAAAACGCATTAGTAAGATAAACTTACCAAAGGACAAAGGCTAAGGCTATAAGAGGATCACTACAGCAGAAAGATTTCATGTAAACGGGAATATAAAGAAACTATCAGCACTACTAGCACTATCATGCAGAACAAATGGAAAATACAGATTTGTATTACGTTACTAAAAATTAACCTCATAAACACATAAATGGAAAATACATTTCCTGACCACAAATCGATTTGTATTTTTATTATTACATTTTTGATTCAGTTCTGTATAAAAAGCTGCAGGCTTTTGTGAACAGAATAATACTTTTTAGGATAACAAAGGCAGTTCTTGGCTTTCCGCTCAGCGTGCCTCGGGGGGGCCTTTGCCTGATTTTAACTTTAGGCTAAGCCATGTGAATTACTTTATATGTAAAACATTACACTTACAAAGATCGTATATTTCAAGGCCAGGAAAAGCTTTTAAATTGGCATTTATGTACAAATTAATATAAATTCACAGATTCCTTAAACGATGAGTATCACCTATAAATTTAAGGGGGGAAAAATGCTTTTTAGGTTTATTTTTTTATCCACTCAGTTCTCTCTGGCTAAAAACCGTGCAAAAAGTCTTTGGTCATTTGCTTTCTAGCAAGAATGTTTCCATGACAACAAGTTATTTTTAAAAAGTATATTGAAAATGAAATAACGGTGTCCATTTGGGAATTTGGAACTGCCAAATAAAGTAAACGCAAAGATAATCATTTATACCAAGCATTAGGTCTGGATGGAAAAATAAATAAAACTGGACAGAATATGAGTAACACAAACTGAATGGGGGGGCTGATGAACAAGGAAGTGGACCATATTCAAGCGCTATTTCACATCTGCTGGGCGCACCTTTTTTCCTAAAGCAATCTTAAAACAATACCCCATACAAGCACATGAAAGTATATATGCAACCACGTAAATCATACAGAGTGTAAATTATTCATTTTGAAAACCACTAATTACACAGATACGTAAGGCTAAACAAAAAAACCTTTCAAAATGATCTTGCAAAGGCGACCACACCTTTATGACTGAAGACAAAAACGGCCGCATGCTCATTTATGAAACCGTGAACATGTAAGTTCTCCCAAGACTGCCGTTTATAAGGAAAGTCCTTTAAACGTGAGTTTATTAGTTGGACGCAGGTTACCTGGGTCTGTGACAGCTCAGTGCCCCTGTGTTGCTAAAAGCATGACGTAAGCCTGAAAGGTAGGCCTTCCCGCTCTTACGAGAAACGTGAGAACCACTTTCCGTCAAAATGAACAGGGGAAAAGGCATAACAAGTTGGGAGCAGGCAAACATCAGTAACCCCTCCACCCCTGT
>JAODJU010000001.1:5863758-5877486 GCA_026776725.1 Gnathonemus echidnorhynchus
GGGGGGGGGGGGGGGTTATGAGTGAGTTTAACCACTTGACATTTTATGTCAATGACAATATATTTTGACTTTTTTGAATGGCAGAACAGAAGATACAAAGTTTGTGCTCCACGATTCGCATTCAAAGAACATTTGCCCATAACTGCCAGTGTGCACTGGGAACATGGATTGTCCATGACTCAAACATTGGCTTTTCTCAAACACCATTATGTACAAAATAAATACCATTAAGTGTGTAGCAGAAACAGCTAATAATGTAGTCTATCTGTTAATGAATTGATACCGTGACACCATTAGTCCACTTTATACTTTCAAAATATTCTTTTATATCTGCTCTAATAAATATGCTCTTTCACACTGTACAATTTGCCTCCTATATATGACATTTTTGATATATGTACAGCTAAGTATACACATGGTCCGGGGTGAGAGGGGATCAGTCAGTGAAGCAGGTAGATTCTTTGATTGAGAGGTCATTCCGGGCTCCGCACACAGGCCTGATTCCAGATCGCGGGACTGCTGAGTAAATGCCTGTCCGATGTATAAATTTACTGAAAGCTGAAATTTCCCTGACCATATTTCGATATTTGACATCTTTCATTGTTGCATGAACGGTTAAATACAATAAAATATTCTAAAAATATATATACATATATTCATCGATTGATTTGTGTTCTGGCTGGGCAAATACAAGTGAAATGACAGGAAATTAAGATTTAATGATATATAAGTGTGTGTGTGTGTGTGTGTGGTGGGGGGGGGGGGGGTTGGGATGAGGAATATGAGAGCTGAATGACTTTTTCTTGACATCTTGGGTTTTGTCTTGATTGGTTTGGGGTCTTGGACCCCCGCGGCAGTATTGCTTTGGCTATCCTGTCCCCAGTCACCCGGGATGCCGTCGTTTCAGCCAGAGCTCCTTCAGTTCCCATCGTTGTCCCATTTCTCCGTTTCACTTAGAACGAATCAGATTTCCTGACTCTCCACAAACACCTCATCCACCTCGAACAAACATGGTCCTAGCTAACTCTTGAAGGCCCACCCCCCATTTTCCTTAAGGTAGGTGTGGGGGGGTCACAAAACAACTTTGATGTCCTACACCCCCCACTCCCGTCCAGTGTGACACCGGCCAGGACCCTGTGGTCCTCCCACCCACTAAGGCTGCGACTGGGTGGAGCTGGCGAGAAGCTTGTGCCAGTTGACCACCCGCTTCCGCAGGTCCACCTTGTCCAACCAGATGTAGGCCTCGCCAATCAGTGTCTTCTTCATAAACTTCCCTCCATTGGACACCAGGAACAGCTGGTGAGTGAGGAACAAAATTATTTAGAGATATAATCTAATAAAAGCTGAATGTTATTTAATCAGTTGATTATCATATAGAAGTAAATCAACTCAACAATCAATTATCAGTATTTAGTTTCAAACATGAAACTATGAAATCAGCCAGACATAAGGTAAATAAAAGAATCTGAGCTATGGAGCTCCCCCTGGTGGTCACCTGTAAGGAATGTCCGGCAGGATTCATGCTGAAGCGGAAAGTCTCGTTGAAGGAGGGCTCTCGGTCGTGGCGACACACTCTCGTCTTCTTCTTTATCACCCTCTTCTGCGTCGCCACATTGACCACGTACAGCTTTACGTAAAGATCTGCAACGGAAAAATGCGTTCAGTGGCTAACGGGAGGGAAACAGATTTATGGAGCTTTCGTGGATGATGTTTGAAGATGAAGTTCATGTAGGCCAAGAGAGCACCTGTATTTGTTTAAGGGGGAGATATGGGCTACGGTGTCTCTGAAACGTGAGGAAGGGCTTACTGACCACTAGGACAAAGATCAATGAAGAATCTGCCCCATTCAGACACGATAAACTGGGAATCAGTATGGAGTACGTCTGTACAGCCAACACAAGGCTGGAAATGGCTGCCCACTATTTGTGCTTTTAGAAAAAGACTTGGAAGGGTCTGTTTTGTTTGTGAAAAGAAGGGCAAAACACATGCCAAGGAGCACAGACCAGCTTTCCTCAGAAAAACCTCATAAACAAACTTCATAAACAAAACTAAAAGCAGCAACAGTCCGTTTTATATTGCCCTGGACTGCCTGCAGGTATGCACGGTGTCTAAGGCTGCCAGCCACGTGTGCTGTGTATACTGCATGTGCTGCATGTGCTGTGTATACTGCATGTGCTGAGTATACTGCGTGTGCTGAGTATACTGTGTGTGCTGAGTATACTGCGTGTGCTGAGTATACTGTGTGTGCTGTGTATACTGCGTGTGCTGCATGTGCTGAGTATACTGCGTGTGCTGAGTATACTGTGTGTGCTGAGTATACTGCGTGTGCTGAGTATACTGCGTGTGCTGAGTATACTGCATGTGCTGCATATACTGCATGTGCTGAGTATACTGCATGTGCTGAGTATACTGCGTGTGCTGCATGTCAGTGCCGAGTGCTCAACACGGCCCGGGAAGCGGTGACCGCCGAGACCCGTGCCTGGCAGGTGGTCCGGAGACTTGAACTTGTAGGTGATGTTCCGGCACTGGAGGATCTCCACAATGAGCTGCTCGCCCTCCGTCTTCATCTCCTTCTTCAGGGCGATTTTAATCTCTCCCATCACCTGGGTTTTGCCTAGAGCAATAAATAAATAATAAACAACAAATAAACAAACAAACAAAATGGAAAGGCATAGGGTATAATTTAAAAAATAGATGATTCTCCGAATGCAACACAACTTGCTACTGCTGCAGAGTGCTCATCAAATGATGAATAATTTAATTCCTCATGCTACATATTGAGAATAATGCAAAATTATAAATCTTTAATGTTCCCAGGAAAACACAGGAGCTCAAGGCAAAATGCACCACTACTGTTCACAGGAAAACCATGCAGTTTCCACCTTCTGACGTGACCAATCAGCCAGCCTATGTAATCTCAAACCAGTTCATCAAACTGCAAAAACTGTATGTCACAAGCTTCACCAAGCTAGACCGTATCAAAGGGCTGTTGTTTGGAAACTGCTCGCATCCAAGGCCGATGCACAGAGACACATAATCTGGTGTAAGGAGCACAAAACCTGAACTGCCAAACAATGCAAACAATGCAATATGATCTGATGAGTCATCTGTCACCCTTTTCTTAACATCACCCATTTATATTTTGAGAAAGCTCAAAGATGCCTTCAGCCCACAATGTGAGGGATCTGTAATGGGGTGGGGAACCATCTTCTCGGAGCTATTAAATCCGAAAATTGCTCTGCATGGTTATATAACAGCTAAGGAATATGAGGTGCCCCCTAAGGCACAAACAGACTGCTCTCTGATGATGTCCCCATATTCCACGATCATAATGGCCCCAGAAAAACTGATAAACAAATTCAAGGAAGGTCAAATGCCTTCACTGACCTACCCAATAACCAGGCCTGAACATCACTCAACCTTTATGGGATGTTCTGGAGCTCAGCAGATTTCCACATCTTCCATCCCTTCAAGACCTGGAGGCTATTCTTGGATAATGAATCCCACTATAGACAGTTCTGGAAGTGTGTGACAGTATCCCAAGAAGAACTGAACCTACTCCAAGGAAAATATCCCTGCTCCGCCATTAGAGCCCCGATATTAATATATTACGTGTTTACATTACTTTGTTCACCTCATGTTGACGCATTGCTTTTGTCTCATCTTCATATTGCCTCTAATAAAACGCCGAATAAATGTTGACCACTCCATTCTAACGCAAAATCCTTAAGTTCAAGAACACCCCAGTAGCACAGAAAAACTTAAGATGCTGTAACTAGAAAAAAGGCATTCCTATTTAATTTACTCCGTATTTTCATCCGTCCATCTTATAACCACGTATCGTGGTCAGGGTCATGACCTTGTTTCAAGAAGTTAAATCTAAAAAACTCATACATTTTGCTGCAATCTAACCATGAAAAACGTTACTGACCCCTGCTGGATAAATTTTAAAAATGCATGCAGTCACATGGGATTTAATAAGCGTCTGAAAATAACTGGTTAACATGAAAGGGCGTAAACATTAACGGCGCTAACCGATGCGTTAAAAGTATTTATTGTACCCTGTATCTTAAATGTGTGTAACGGCTGTAATACGGGCAACACTGTGTGTGTAATTGTAGTTTCTAACCGCTCTTTAAAAGCTGGGTCAGCCATTAACATTTACCTATGACCCGTGGAAAGGTCTCAAAGCCCATCGGGTCGTTATGCTAATATTGCGAGAATAAAGAAAAATATGTTTCTATCTCTTCGAGGGATGGGAGGTGCCGTGACCCAACAGTCCAGCCGTGACCGAAATGCGAGGCCAAAATACCTCACAACCTGTGAGGAAAATGGAAACGAAAACCTAAAAGCAAACACCGTCAGGATGGCGGGGGCGTGCAAATATAAAAGCGGTTTCTCAAATTCACAAACGCTTTAATACTAATACATGATTTCCCGTTCTTTTTTTCACACTGGATTTTAATAACAGTATTATTAGCTCAGCCCCGTGAATTTCTCATTTGGCTCTCAATACATCGTGAGCACTATAGAATCAGGGATTTTAAAACGGTTTCTTCTCTCACACAACACCTGTGCTATATATACCTTCTTATTCTTCAAAACAAAATAGGGTGTTTCTGGTGGGTAAAAAAAAAACGAAATGACAAAGATAATTTGGAGGAGAATAATTATCCTACGTGATAAAAACACGTAGTCACGGCACTTCAGCTCTCTCGGGGGCTGTGACGAAACGTCATCCATGTCTGCACAGATAATCCATCATCTTTGCACAATTAACCACGAATGGAGATTAAAAGGGAGAGAGTGGGGACTCTGGGGAGTCCTCCCCCAGGAGAGAGAGGGCTCAGGCTGGGACAGAATGGGACAGCTGGCAGCTACGCTTAAATGCTCGGCCTTCAGGTGAACCCCCGCACATAAGCCCTGTTATAAACCCTGATGTCGGATTGATAAACAATAAAACCAAATTCTAAGTGTATAACTTCATTTATTATTTTCACAGGTGCACTTCACCCTCCATGTTTAACATGCACGTGCTCTTGTGTGATATGAGACTTCTATTTATTTATTTTTAGTCTGTGATGGCACAGTAGCGTGTTTGCCAACTGTCGTGCATCTGACGTGACACACTTTCAGACTCTAACGCTCATGCAAGAAACGGCAAATCTATGTTAATCCAACATAAACCTAAAATTAGTTATATCAAAAGCCTCGGGGCATTCTGTAAACTCTACAGACTATTGACAATGGAACAAAACTCTTACATGTAAATGCATGTAGGCCTACATATGTGTGTAGACTTGTCTTGAATTGAAAATCTCACTCCAGCCAGATGACCAAAGTTGCCAGCCCTGTTGGTCAAAGGCCCCAGGTCTATTTGAGCTGGCAGACCCCCCCCCATTATTTTCTTGAATTATATAGCTATGGACTGGGATGGGACTTGCAAGGGTAAACGCGCCCCCCATGACTGGGCAAATGAATCGCTTAAAGGGAATTTAGCATTCAGATATGCTTGTTAATGTTTGGTGACTTACCTGCTATTTTTTATCGGAAGCAACCTAGAGTTTTTTTTTTTTTTTTTAACTGCCTGCAGAGGGAATATTTTTACCAGAGAAATTCAGGTTAAGCGCTTCCTTCAAGGGTATGTACACAGCAGAAGTCCCAGGAAATGTAATGCAGAAAAACTCTGGCCGAATAAGCCGTCTTTCTCTTTTCCACCTGGTGACTTACGTCTGCATGACTGATAATTAAGTAGCCTGTCATACTGAACAAGTATCATTTAATGTTGGGTGATTCTTGGTGGTCTTATCTAAAGGGTGCTGAAAATGCACACTGAAACTAATACCGGATTTAGCATTATTTTGCAGCCAAATACAACCATTCAGTTGCACTTCCTGTAATAATGTAAGAGGTATTAGCTCAATAAATCCCAGCAAGCAGGACTGTCGCTGCACCCTGGATCATACTGCTTGTTTCCGTCACACGCAAACGTTTCCTCTGGGTCGGCTGTCTGTCAGCAGGGCCGGGGGGCAGTCACGGGTGCCCAAGCCCTTTGCCGCTCCGGAAATGAGACCCACTCGGCACCGCATTTTCTTGACCGTTTCCAGGGGGCGCTGCCTGATTCCCCTCCATCCTGCGAGATGCCATGTGTCTATTTATACAGACCAGCAGCCAGCACCACCCCCACCTGCGCTCCCCACAAACCACCCGCCCTGCGCAGACAGCCACTGACACTGCATGAATCATAGATCAGGGCATTTGGTGCATGGCGCTGCAAAAAAGAAACTTAAAAAGACCGCAAAATGCTTGGCTCTCGCCACTACACTCCACCCTTAGCTACGCAGGCCGATCGGCTCGCCACGGCGCACAGAGTGTTTAACTCTCAGTGATTGAGTCCTCCAGGGTGAGGTGATGTCACAGCAGGCCTGCTGTCCTGCAGCATTTGGGGAGAGACGCGCTGCAGTGAACAGCATTTAAAAGGCACAGCTTGAACTCGGCGCACTTCTCTGGTCTAAGCACGCCTGGCACTTTTACAGGGGCTCTTCTCTAAAATCCAACTGCAGCAAACGGAAAGTCACTGCACATGTAGGCTGTGCGCTACACCAGTAGATGGTGCATTTCAGTCACGACGAGGTACGACTCTCTTATTCATTAGCCTATCAGCGACTCCCGTTCACCGACTCCCTCACCTCCTTTACTCCTTCGGGTCTCTCGTTCTGATTCTGGGGTGCGTTTCCCATTCAGTTGCATGGTAAAAATACATTATAAAATTATAAATACACTGAATAACTTAAATGATATATGTGCACACATACCAATCATAGGTCCAAATATAGCTAAATTTGGCTGAATTATAAACGCCAAAAATGGCAATGAACGCAGCTCACGAGGCAAATGACAGCTTGCAAAAAGCCGGAATTCCCATCACTAAATGAGAGACTCCTGGTCGTTCGTTCACTGTAGGTGTATACCTTCAGACCCAGGTTTCCAGCCAATCGCATGCTTGCTTACATAACGCCTTTACATGTCTCACTGGTTCTCACTGGCCATAGTCGAGGAGGGAAGCAGCATTTACGTCATATTTCGGAGGACAAGCGGAAGGACGAAAAGAACAAATCTTTGCAGGGAAGTTAACATGAGTGTGTAGTTCCTGTAAGGGGCATCATTCGTGAACATCACACAATTAACTATCACTAAAACGGCTAGGAATGACATGTCGTTTGTAATAAACGGCACGCGTTAATGTTTAAACATGTAGGCTGTAGTGTTTATAGTGGGCAGCACACCTTAGAAAGAAATTGTTCCCGTGCCCCTGGTAATACCTGCAACTCACCAGGTTTTGCCACTTTTAAAAGTGTTAAAACAAGTGTGAGAAAAGGTGAAACCGCATTTTGAAAAGCAAATTACCATGCACGGTACCATAATCCAGCTAGTTCTCAAAAACCGCATGATCTCCGTCATATCAATGTTGGAATCGTATGATCACGGACAGCTTCTCTCAGCGTGTGTATGGCGTTTGACCTGGCAGAGAGTTCGGAAATCGTCACCTGAACTCTGAACCTAACCAGCTTGTTCCGTCAAGGACAGACAGCCGGGCTCCGAAAGACAAAACCTCACTTCAAATGTTACATCAGTGTCGACTGCGACTGATAATAAACAATATGTTTATTTACGGGCAACTCTGAAACCTGCATTTTTTCACATCTATAATATCATACAAAACCTTCACACAGAGCACTGGAAAATGAACATTTCTTCACTTTTAATCTTTTAGTGACAGTTTTCGATTTATGGGGGGACTGGATGGATGTCATCTTCTCATGCTCATACGGTCCTCTTCCCACCTGGGGGGCAGTTTTAAACTCCATGCCCGGAGTGACCTTTACAGAAACAGAGGCTTTCTCTGCCTTTGTGAATTATCACGTCAGGATGCAAATAGCACTAACCCCCCCCCTCCCCCGCCGCCTTCCTTCTGAACCTTGTACGTCTACCACATGGTTTCCACTGCACCTCCTCCGACCATGTACCAGTCACCAAGATCCGGTCGTCGGGTCACACGCAACTGGCACGCGACTCGTGGTTCACGCACCCGTGACATCGTGTATTGCTCGGGGCTTCCGCATTTAAAATAACTGCATGCACACAAAATCACTGGCCGTCGAAAAGAAAATTAATCTCCCAAGGGATCAGAGAGCATGGTTAGGGTTAGCGGGTTAGCGGCTATCCTTCATCCCAATAAAGGTGTCAGTCCTCCAGTAAAGGGGCCTCGGGATTTAATTTAATATTCCGAGCATCTGACTTTCCAGGTTTTAAACGAACATAGATTCACCACTTGACCAGTACGTTTTTCATGCTTTCTTTACTTTTCGCTCACAGCAGTGGTAGTAACTCCATGGAATAAACAGAAATAAGGTATGTGGAATAATCTACAATAGTTCAGCACAGCTTACATAATGTGTCATGTAACAGCTGTCTGTACAGGCGGTCAGTGGATGGACCTCTGATTAATGTGAGGTAGTCCGGAAATTCAGTACATGCAGTGTATAAAAAATAAGTGCCCAGAAGAAGCAGCTTTCACAGACAGAAAGGATGATATATTATCGTAAGAAGTAGTTTTCTGGTCTATAATTTCTTCAGAGCATCTTCTCTACAGCAGAATAAATCAGTTTTTCTTCTTAAATTACTGTACTGGGAAAGCTTTTGGAAATTAATACTGGGTATAGCAAGGTTTTGTGAAAATTCACAGAAATAAATCTGGAGTGTTTCCTCGAGCGGTAAGACGGCCGCTTCAGGCAAATCTGTGGCTAGTAACTGGGGGCCGGGTAAAAAGATTACACCGATTAGAGATACTGGAATGAGCACCACACTGGACACCAAAGACACAGAAGGGGGGGTGAGCTTATAGCATCTGCAAGACTTTGAACAGGGAGGAGGCTCAGTAGATAGTAGAGTCCTGGCAGTCCTGGGTGTGCCTGACAATGACTCTAGCTTGAGGACCCATCATGAGGACCCAGACAGAACATCTGACATCTTCTCATTTCCATCCTTCCCGTTTGACAAAGACAAGGTGTCTCAGGTGGCTGCTACTGGTAATTAAAATCCAGAGACTATGGCTTTGTCAGTCCTACTTAAAAGGGCATCACATGGTTAAAAGAATTAGGCTGCAGGCATCTGGAGTGACAGAGCGATGACAATTCAGTATTTCTGAAGCTACAGGACCTGGTTTTGGTCCAAATAGAACAGCCTCTCAGAACAGAATTTTCAAGTGTGATCTCTGCAGCCTTATTCACATGCATGGAGTTTGTCTGTAAGTTGAGGAACCAGATTTCATTCCCATGACTGCGAAGCTGAACACCAGACCATCAGCTGTGCGGACTGCATCAGCAATCTCCGTTAAGGCTTTAGAGACATTTCAATAAGAATGTAAGAATAATAAGAATGTTTATCGAGGTCTGTGTCGTTGATGAAATGGGCAATCAACAGTGACACAATGAGATCCATCCAGAACGTTCCTGAAGTTCTGGATATGATGTTCACCCAACTGTAACAAAGTACTATTGACATGACCTGCTGCTTTTAGTACAAGATATCCATAATCACATGCACGCGCACATACACACACACACACACACACACACACACACACACACATGTGTAGGGTAAACATATCCTTATGGGGACCGCTCATTAATTTCAATGGGAAAAATGCTAATGCTAACTATGACAACCTTAACCCCTACCCTGCCCTAACCATAACCATAAGTAACCTAACAAAATACAAGAGCTTTTGCATTTTTAGTTTTTTCATAGCAGTCATCGATTTTTATAAAATAGAGTTTTCCCTTATGGGGACCGGTTTCCTGGAAAAAAACGGATATTTATCACATTATGGGGACATTGTGTCCCCATAAGGATAGTTAAACCCGCTCACACACACACACACACACACATCCTGCTTCAGCCCGTTTCCCTTCCTCAGTGTATGATCCTGACAGCTCCTGGACTTTGTTCACTGCGGACCATGCGGTGCCGATGGAAGCCCAAGTGAAATCGGCTCTCTAAGTCAGTGTCCCCCACGGAGGACGGCATCCCGGGCAGCCCCCTGCCACCCAATGCTTTGAAGGGCACTGAGACCTCGTCATGCGAGAGACATCAAGCCCACATGGTGTGGTATTCCCGGTAGCCGCCCGGACCTCGGTCATCCCTACCTTCAGCGTCTGCAAGCCCCAGGGAGTCTGGTACGCGCGTCTTGTCCGTACCGTTGGGTAGTGGCTTCCCTCTGGGACACACACAGACACAGTCATTTACTGAAATCGATGTTATTTCTGCATCAATTACAGCACATTACAGTAAACAAAGACAGCCCTGCCAGTATCCAGAGGCTCCATTATTCGGAGCAACAACTGCAGCATTACAAAGTCTTCACAAACAGATTTTAATGAAGGTGGGGAGGGGGGCCAAAGGGTCAGTAAGCTAATAATTGACTTTTCAGACTTTTTAATTAACACCGGCCTTTTGGGGGGGGGGATGAGCCATCGATTGGCCCGCAAAGCCAACAGCAACGTTTTAACAGCCCGCTTCTGCTCGCAGGTGCCAACAAACTAAACATCGATACTTACATCGCTGCTGCTAATCAGAACACAAGGACAAGCCTGCCGTCGCTTTCGGGCCGAGGGGTGTCGCGTGATTAAGGGCGGCTGTTGGCTGTTAGGACAGACTTAATGCCTCCTCTGGGGGCGGCGGGGGGCGGGGGGGGGTGCTTTTGGTGATAGCAAAGTCTGGTTACCTGGCTGCAGAAATGCTGGGACTACCACTGCTTAAAGTTGGTGAGTTCAGGTCAAGTCAGCACTATGAAAATGCGACAGTCACACACTGCTAAACGGCTAGGGGACTGACGAGTGAGTTTCTAACCATCCATCCATCTTCTAATCGGGGTCATGGGTGGACCGAAGCTTATTCCAGGCTGCGTTGGACACAAGGATGGGATACACCCTGGACAGGATCGCATGGCACACATACACTCACAGACACACATATTATCACACTCCATGGACAATTTAGAGGTACGAACTGTGTGTGTTTGCATGACAGCTACTATACTGCTGCTGAGGACAGTGAACTCTGGTGCCCCCCTGTGGACAGACAAGAAACTGCAGCCAACGGAAAAGAGGCCGACTCACATTCGGGGGACCTGAAAGATGGCGCTGTCTATGGCATTGGGGCCGCCTGCGTCCCCGTCCAGGTTGAAGCCGCTGCCACCGAATCCACTTCCGGAGGAGGCTGTCGTCACTGTGACCTCCGGGGCCCTGTGGCCCGGCCTCGCTGCACGGAGAACAGAGAAGCATCCCCTTGAGGTCTCAACGCTACCTGCCCCTCTCTCCCCTCCCTCGACGAGGCCCCCGGGGGCCTCCCCAGTTGGGAGGGAGGAGGAGGCTTCGGGCTGCATTGTAGTTACAGGACAAGCACACCTGACCAGCAGGGTGAACTCGCTTAGAGAAAAACAAGCCCTGTTTTTGGCTCTCTGGCGCCCCACTGTGTTAGGAGACAGCGCAGTCAGAAAGGGGCGGGGAGGGGGGGGGGTTTCAGGCGCAGCTCACAGCGGGACACAGACCCATGGATGCACAGGACTGACACGGACAGCCGGTGCATGCACAAAGCACACGGGAGCGCGTGAGAGAGCTGGTGGGGACAGGGACACACTCGAGCAAATCTGGTAAGGGACGTCAAACAAACGTGACGACGTCTATACACAAAGCCACACATGTAAGCGTGTCGTTCTTAAACCTCATTTCTAGGTGCACAGCACATTCATTCAGCAGTCAAATTATATCGTTAGAAGGTCTTATTTTTAATATTAGGGAAACGTTCAAATTTATTCCAATTTTAAAAGATTTAAGAAACTATTTAGTTCTTATTTAGGTCTGTGGATTAAGTCACACATAAATAAATGTACAGTGGTCAAGTTATGTATTTATAACTACAGGGACGGTTCTGTCCACCCGCTTCCACAACCGCGCATTCCAGCATAGGGTCGTGGCGATGTCCCAAAAAAAAAAAACATACTGCCCCGTGTCAACATGGAGACATGGTGTATGGAATGTGTGGCTTGGTAAGGTGCCATAATTCATGCACTTTCTCCCTTTGGCTCGGCCAGTGAGACCCAACGGGGGTCTGGTTCACTAATACCTCTAATTGAGGGGGGGCCTGATTGTGCAGCATGCTGGGGAACAGGGACCACGGGTGCCTGCATAAGGAAGCGGATGTTCCCAGGAAACGCCGAATCGGGCCCAAGCAGACGAGGAGGACACCCCGTCAGATTGGCATCCGATGGCTATTTTATGGTATTAGCGAAAAACTGGGGAGCTTTTGGAGAAATGTTTCACGGCATGAATTAAATGGGAAACACAGTTATATTATTAGTTGGTTAGTTACTCCATCTTTTACCGGATCATTCTAGGCGTATGTTAAGCCTGCCGTCTCTCAGCAACGAAAGGAATGCATCTCTCACCTCCGTCGGCCTTGGACGTTCCGTCTGACATCACTTTCCTGAGGGTCAGCTGACTTGTGTCTTTGCTCTCATTGGCTGGCGCGGGCAGAGAGTCAGACTGAGTCCTTTGAATAGTGAGGACTCCCTCTACGCTGTGCCTGTACCGCTCCTTGGCACGGCCTGCCGGCCCGCGTTTATGCACCGCTGCCGCAACGTGTGGGTGAAATGGAAAACCCAAAGTATGTATCCTCGCATGGAATCAGCTTACGGTACGCGTCAGGTCATGCACGACACAAAGGGCCCCCTCCCAGAGGCCTCTGGGGCTTGAAGTGCGTCGTGGGTCCAGGGGGGAGGACACGGCATGCACAGCAAGTCAAAAGGACCGGGCAGTTTTCGAAACTGGCTGCTTAATTACATTTTTTTTTTTTTTTTTTTACTTGTCAGCTGATAGCCACACTATAGCGCGGCTATCGAAGACAGAATTAAAAAGGTGAAAATCAAAACAACACAAAAAGATGGGCGCGGTTAGGGGGGGCAGACGATAAGGAGGGGTGCACAGCCTCCCCGAGTCCAGAGGGGAGCTTATCAGAAAGTCCACAGCTCGTCATGTTAGCGACAACGGCTTTGGGTAACGAGAAGACGGACAGGGTTGGGGGTAGGTGGGGACAACTTAGGATGAAGACCACTGTGTTAGACCTCCTCTACTGGCATGTAGACATCTTCCCTGGTCTGGCACAGTGTGCAAGTTAGACTGACAATTATTCGTTAAGAATTATTTGTTTTGTTGTGTTTATTTAGTGTATGAGAAACAATATGATATACTCAAAAATATGCTGCTTTTTACTACTAACATTCCACTAACATTTAATATTAAGATTATTTTTTTTAATCATTTGCTTCACTCTATTTAAAAATAGTTTTCATTTTATGTTGATTTTAACCAAACTTTAATTTAGCATTGAAAACGAGGTTAATGAAGTGGGTTTATATTTGATATTGGTCGCAGTCTAATGGTCACTCTGTGTTTTACTGGATGGTTTACAAACAGCCAGTTACACATCCCCCTTTTTTTGGGGGGGGGGGGGTCGCTGTCGAAATCGTCAAGAGGTGAACTCTGCAGTTACACAAGGAGGGACATACAGGGACGGAAAACTGTATGGTGCGTGGACCGTGTTTACAGCAGTCGAGAAGTAAGACGGAGGGAGTGGGGGGGGGGGGGGTTGGGGAGGGAAACAGACGAG
>JAODJU010000001.1:5877586-5892321 GCA_026776725.1 Gnathonemus echidnorhynchus
GGGGGGGGGGGTTGGGGAGGGAAACAGACGAGAGCGAAAGGACAAAGGGAGCAACGGATGAAAGGTAAGCTGCCATGCGGAGCAAGTTATTTGCGTCGTTTACTTGGTTGGAGTCGGAGCTGATGGGCGGCACCTTCGGTGGCCGATATGGCAACGCCCGCATCCTCCAGCTGGGCCTGAGTGACATTGCTTTTGCTCTGACTGCGTGACGGTCCATGAGAGCGCAAGTGTCCCTCGGAGGAGGACTTGGAACTGCCAGGACTACTGTGAGATTTCTCAATAGTGGGCACCTGCATGTCTAAAACAACATGGACGGTCATTCGCTTCGGCATCGCTGGCAAACGTAAGGCTCACACTGCAAACAAGACGGGCGTAAGGCGCCCACCGTCTGGGCGTGGCACTGTACAGGAACAGATATGGGGGAGCAGACCTCAGGGAAACCCTACAGTACATCTTGAAAATCCCTTAGCAAACTAACCATGTGTTTAATGTTACTGATCTTTACTTGATGCTACTTAAGATTTTTTTTTTAATCGGACATTTTACAGTTTAATGACAGTAGCGCCTATATAAGTCAGACTCATTTTGTTGCTGCAAAATGTGCTACAAGGTTGAGCCCCTTGTGAACTGGCCCAGGTGGACAAATGGCGCCACCCACAGGCTGACTTTAAAAGTACAGCCAAGTCAGTTTTCAGGGGGCACAACAGACGTCACAGTAGACAACACAGCTGGACTGCTGCTGGTGGTAGCCGGGCCTGAAAGACCCCAGTCTACCATCTTGCCCCTTCAGCCCTGGACAGCAGGACTGGTGGCATCCAGGGCTCAAGGACACATGGTCCACTCTGAGTTCAGCGTATTTACCTCCAAATCCGAGACCATGGTCCTCAGCCGGAAAAGGGTGGAGTGCTCTCTCCGGGTCAGGGAGGAGGTCATTCCNNNNGGGGGGGGGGGGGGGGGGGGGGGGGGGGGGGGGGGGGGGGGGGGGGGGGGGGCGGGGTGATGTAAAGACTCCCCTACCCTTGGACGGATCGGGGAAGATGCCGTGGCTTCTGCTTTTGATGACCGACGGTTTGGGGGACTGCTGGGTCCCTGCTGGTCCTGAGTGTGGCCTGCCGTGGTCAATGTTCTCGCTCTGCTCCTTCAGGGGAAACCAGCGGGGCGTGTTGTCCAGCTGCCCCGTGTTCGACAGGTCGATCAACACCTGGGGATCCAGAGAGCCATTACCATAGAGTAGTGGCCTTCACTGAGGGGTGTAGCCATTGACAGGGGGCGTAGCCATCACCAGGAGTGTGGACATTGACAGGGGGCGTAGCCATCACCAGGGGTGTGGACATTAACGAGGGGGCGTGGCTATCACCAGGAGTGTGGACATTGACAGGGGGCGTGGCTATCACCAGGGGTGTGGACATTGACAGGGGGCGTAGTCATCACCAGGGGTGTGGATACTGACAGGGGGTGTGGACATTGACAGGGAGTGTGGCCATCACCAGGGATGTGGACATTGACAGGGAGTGTGGCCATCACCAGGGGTGTGGACATTGGCAGGGGGCGTGGCCCTTGCTGGAGTTAGCATCTAGCGTGGTCAGACCTACACGCCAGCATCTCCAGCTGTCAGCTCACCTCTCCAAGGAAGTCGTTGGAGGACGATTTGTCATAATCCCAGACAGTCACCTCCAGGGTCTTCTTCTTCAGCTGGGGTTAAAGACATATCAAGGGTTATGAGAAAGTGAATGCTGCTAACTAGCACTGCCTTGATACTTCTAGAGGAATCCTAACGTGAGTAGGTTTAAAATGTCTCAAAATTAAACCTCTGATGGAACAAGATGAACCAATGAGAAAGGGTAGGCAGAGACGGCACGCTGGAGATGTTGCATTCGACCTCTATCCTCAAGACAACCCTGGATATCCCACATTCCTCTCTTAGATTCTCAGAACAAACCACCTCCCCCAGGCCTTGGATTTAATTTCTACATCACAGCTGATTGTACTGATCCTCGTGCAACAACATGGGAAGAATCAGGCAACATCTTGCAAGACTGCAACTAATTGTGCCGGAGTTTGTACAAATTAAGTGCGACTTCTAGCTCTGAAAGGAAGCAAAATGATGTAGTGCAGTTCTGAGCCGCCCTTCTATCGTGCAGAATCTACAGAAGAATTCCACAGCCCAAGACCCCTTTGAAGAACATCAGTGTAATTAAAAACTTAGCTACCAGGATGAGTGACAGTCGGGGTGGTACATTAATGACAGATCACAGGGCTCCACCAAGAGCCACAAAAGCTGTTCCAAATCACAGCCCTTCTGTTAATTTCCAAATCTCCCCAAAATAGGGGGCTTCCATTTCCTCCCAGTGACCTTTGACTTAAGACAGCAAATTTTATGAATGATGAAAGCCTGACTGTTTCAATGCCCGAGGGGGTTGGCCAGGCAGTTGACCTTGGATCCCCAGTGGTTTGCTTCTCCTGTCAAACTATGTCCATGGTCCTCTGGCTTTTATTCATTAATTGTTTACAGTATTGTTACTCTAAAGCAGGGGTGGATGGACTGGAGGGCCAGAGCCCTGCACGTTTTTGGGTTTCCCCTCATTTAACACACCTGAGTCAACTCCTTGTGCTAATTACCACACAGCTCTTTAGCTGAATAATTTATGGTGGAACAGGGAAAGAACTAAGCTACACAGGGCTCCGGCCCTCCAGGACTGCAGTTGGGCACCCCTGCTCTAAAGTCTAAGTACTCAAATGGCGGTCTCCAGTCTGCATCCAAAGAGTGGTAAGGAATGCACACTGTTTACAGCATGTTGCCACAGCAACCACATGATGAACCACCATAGGGGTCATGAGACCCAAGTGCAGCCATGCAGCAGGTGATACCTCAGCACCACGCTAGTCCAAATGGAGCAGTATGAGTTTTTTTTTTCTGTTGGCTGCAGTGCCAATCCTGCTACAAATCCCCAAATTTTCCCTGTAAGTTGGAGGACCTCCTTGCAGGGCTGGGTGTAGGTTAACATCATACCCAGGATGAAGCAATAGCAGGTTAAGGGCCTCGCTCAAGGACCCAACGGAGTAGGATCACTCCTGGCATTTACAGGATTCGAACCAGCAACCTTTCGATTGCTGGCACAGAGCTCTAACCTCAGAGCCTCCACTCCACCCATGAATCCAGAGCGAAACACAATGTAATTCAGACCACATGGTCGATACCGCATGAGAAGAATTATTCTCAATACCCCTCCTCTTCCCTACCCTATCTCTGCAAATTTTATCATCGCCACCCCCTTCCCTTGCTTGGAAAATGGTATAGGAGGCAGTGCAGGCAAGTAGCTATGTAGTAAAAAGTTTGTTTGAAACCCCCCCTCCAAGTCAGCTGGACACCTCATGAAATTCATTTCTGGTTATTGGCTAGGGCCAGTACACCTTGACTTCAGGGAAAGGCACTATATGAACATCAAGGTAACTCCATACCTGTTCCAAGTGGATGTTCTTGTAAATGACAGTCTGGTTCCACTCTGGATTCAGGCTCTTCTGAGCATGCTTGGTCCGTCGCTTGTTCTCGGCACTGTGGCGAAACACATTGTTACCGTTGGTGAGGACTCAGGAACTCAGTACAAGGCCGTCGCAGCTCACAGACACCAAGTGCAAACAGACTGGCGAGTCTTTGACCCAAAATTCACGGGGTGGCAACATACCTGAGGACAGGCGACAGAGGGTAAGAATATCAATGTCGCACTGTAAGCGATGTGATCGATGATACACAAATTTCTCAGTAATTATTTCCACAGACAGGTTTATGCGTGTGTTAATCGTATATATTAAAGAAGAGTGCATTTATGATACTGTGTGAATGATGAATGCAATGCATGTAGAATGAGAGCAAACGTGGAAATTTAATCACATATGAGGTGGCAACAGGGACCAGAGAAAGGGGAGATTCAGAAGTATGTCAGTATACTGGATGGATTTCTGCTGGACAGTCGATGAAGGCAATAGCATTGTCTAATAATACAAGGTCATTTTTATTTGTATTTTTGTAGCCAATTCATGTCTCAGTTTGAGTGTTTAAAAGAGGTTCAATGGGGCACAATTTTTTCTTTTTTTTTGCATTATTAGACAATCATTCGAAATTTGTGGGGGCTGGGATTGGAGACGTGGCCCAGCTACACGTACGGGAATGAACAACACCAAGTGGGGACAAGTGAAGCAAAGAGAAGTGCCACACTACCTGGCATTCTGAACAACCATGACCTGGCTGTAGGTCCAGGGGTGTGGGGGTTGGGAGGTGGGTTTGAAACAATTACAGATTCGACAAAACATCAGTCAGAAAGCAAGAAGGCGTGTAAAACACAAATAAAGACAAGAAATACAACTCAGGTGCACAAGTCACAAAGAAATAAAAACAACATTTTCAGTAATAAGAATTTATGCATCAATAAACAATCATAATACCATCCCCTGGAAGTCTGTCATGTTATCAACCAGAATAAAGGTCATGCTGATTTTTTTTAAAGTAGTAACAATTTAAATGTAATAAAACCATTTTAATTTAATCATGGACTAGCCTGAATTCCATATAGCTTTTGTCTTTGGTTTTATTCAAATCACGTCAAAACCTTCAAACAACAGAATAATATTTAAATATATTAGCAAATGCATCTATTCATCATCCACAGCCGCTCGTCCTGATATGGTTTGTGCTATATTTCTCTGTTAAAATGCTGGCATTCAGGGCAGGTTTGCAAACATTTAAAAATAAATATTGCATCAGGAAATATTTACAACTGACACCAAGGAACAAACATTTCAGATTATATTCAGACGTCAGTTTATGTAGTCATGTTTACAGAGTCACCTGCGGTGATATCCTTCATAATGTGTTTGGGGGAAACAAAATTTTATATAATAGGAAAATAAACAAACAAGCAAGCTTAAGAAAATAGTGGGATTTAAACAGACAGGCTGACTAACATGCTTTTACAGCAAACATACGAATAAAGGTACTGGACACATAACTTGACCGTAAGCACAAACTGGGGACAATACATTACTTTAAACAATAACTAAATATGAAATAGTGTAATATAATCTCTACAAGACCTGTTTCCAGTGTCAAAACTATAAACTGTCTTTTTGGGCTCCCCTTACATTACATAATATTACATATTGAAGGGCCTTTGTAAAGTGCTGGGGGCCCCAACAGCATCTCTGCCTGTGTCCACCACAAAATGTCAGGAGTGCAAATGCTAAATAACTTCAAATGAATCATAAAAATCAATTCAAAGACACGCCGCCTCAGTCTCTTCAGATATGATCTGGGCGCTTCTGAAAACACTCCCAGGCGCGGGGTTAAATGCGTAAGATGTTCCCGAAACCGCCCATTGTTTAAAAGAGCACTTACTCAAATACCACAGTCATACTGAGATCAAGATCGAAGCAAATTTCACGCCTGAAATTAGGTCTTTTGAAACAGCCACCAAGTAATTTCCAAATCTAAATCTAACATTTAGCTGCAAATCCAAGGACAGGTTCCACCTGCTGAATCGCATCTATATTTGTATCTTCTTAAGTTCTCCTAGTGGGGAGTTAAATTATAGGCAAGGAAAACGGCATTTCTGCAGCATTCATGGTACTTTAATTGCACTAAACCGTGTTCATCAAGGCCAATGCTGAAAACCCCAAAGGGGAAAGATGCAACTGCATTGTAAGTAATGTAGCCGCCTGTTTAACACAGGAGTAACTGCTTACCCTCTTCCTGGCAGCAGATAGACTTTGACGAAAGGGTCGGAGTAGCCGTTATTGTCCCTGGGTGCCAGATTTCTGGCTTGCAGGACGTGGATGATTAAATTACCAAGCTGCTTGTCATAATTTATTTGGAGCTGGAAGACATTGCATTTGGAGATAAAAAGCAAAGCAAGTTATACAGGACATCTTCTTAGAAATGCTATTTTCATAATTTAAGATGTATACAAAAAGATTATGGATGTGTCCATGTAAATTTACAACATCTCAACAAAGTAATGCTGTTTGAAATATTTCCACTACAGCGAATTATGCAGAAAATGCATCTGGAATTCATTTAGGTACAAATGTGTACAGGGCACTGTTTCATTGCCATATTACAGGGTCCCCTAATTCTGGTACTGGAGGGCCGGTCTGCAAGACAGTTTGCAGATTTCTCTGCTCAAACACACCTTGATCAGCTAATTACCATGTTTGGTAGGTGTGTTTGAGCAGGGAAATCTGTAAACTGTGTAGCAGACTGGCCCTCCAGTACCAGATTTGGAGAACCCTGCCATGTTATACACTACTGCTATAGAACATTGTATCAAGATCATACGTGAGGAAGTAGGGGATTTGTACCTGTATTTCACCAGTGATGGGATGAGAAGCGATCTTTGCGGCTTCCGTGGGCTGAAAAACATTTAGGGTGTGTGAAAATGCGGCTCTGGTGCAGCAGGAATGAAAACACACTGTATTTAGGGCACTTCAGACTTTATTAATCAAACACCTCATAACCACTTGGCGTACTTCAGGGTGGCAAACCAGATTAGAGCGCTGTAAATTCAGATGGGATGTTGCAAAAGCGTAACAAGGATTTTTGCAAATGCTTTAATTTTTTATCATTATTATTATTTTTTTAAATCTTCCGATCTTAGATTTCAGTGCTCAGGATGAAATATTGCAATGTTCTTACAGGGCACTGCATTAAATAGCCAACCTCGATTTGTACGGAACGTCCAAGAAAGACGCGGTAATCGATAACAGACTAATGACTAAGTGAGTGTGTGACAGCAGTTCACATCTATAAACTGGAGGGATTTGTATGGTCTTCCTGAGAGGGGCATGGTCTTCCCAAATGAAGCGTGATCTTCCCGAAAGGGGTGTGGTCTGCGCGGGGCAAAAGTCAATGAGGACACGTGCCTTCACGTTACACATCACTAATAAGTTATGTACCGTGGTTTTACTTCTCTAGCTGCCTCTGCCTGTGTCCGGACTCTCACACCAGATTTTGCACCTTGGTGTAGACGCTTCCACAACTCCTCTTCATTTTGGTTTATTATTCCTCCTCGTTTATGTTGCCTCCTGCACCTAAATAAAACTCCCTTTCCTCCATCGCATCTGCACGTAATCTTTCTTCTCTGTCTTTCTTCTTGGGGGGGGGGGGGGGGGAAAAAAATAGGTAAAATTCAGAAAACGGCGAATGCGCATAATTCATCTGATCTATTTGCAGGTGATACAGCACGTCGATCTTAGCCAAACGTGCATTTCATTCCGGGCCAAGACTGGCCAGCGCTCCGGCACGCACTCCAGGTTGGCGGTAGATCGCGTCAGAAGAGGCGGCTTGGAGACGGGTGGGGTGTCGGTGGGTGTGCGTTCATTTAACATGCACCACACACTGCCTCGTATTTCAGGATTAAGGGACTCCGCCGTAGGAGTCGAGAGAAAAACGCTATTTTTAAACGCGCTTCATGAAATATGCACCTTGTGCTGCCACTGAGGACACTGTACACCTTTCGCTATGTGGAGACAGACAGACAACAAATACAGAAATGATAAAGCCTAAAATAGATGGCGGCTGATCTGACTGGGTAGCCTGAAAACGCTGACGGCATTATCAGCGACATGACAAGACCGCGTGAGGCAGCACGCGGAGGAAACGCTAATGGCGGAGCAGGGATCTGTGAATAATTCACCACAGCATTCCCCCTCTCCCCACCTCTCACTTTCTCCTAATTTGATACAGTTACCTGTCATACTCTTCCCTGCTTAAGGCATCAGTCTGAATACACGCTGAATCATGGCGCCGTTCGCGTTTCCTGGGCACCGAGTCCTCTCCGACGCGAAGGTAAAGGCCTGCGAGCGATGCCAGCAATTTGGAATCTTATTCAATAAATATTCCCATTTATGGTTAGTAAAAACATGTGCGTGAGATCAGATCACGCCATTTGCTGGACAGGTGAAAAGCGTGCTGTATTTCTCATGTCAGACACTGTAAATAATGTTTCATTCTACAAAAGCAGGAACATAACCCCGCTTTACGGGTCTGCAAAGAGGTGAGGAATATTTCCAGTAAAGCTTACTGGCAGGGCAGGTGCCTTTGTGGCAATGCTCAGTGTTTAATCCAGGGGTAGCCAATCTTATCCGCAAGGGGCCAGTGTGTATGTGGGTTTTCGCTGCAACTCCCTAATTAGATTACTAATTAGAGGACTGATTGGCTGAAAGAGTCCTCACACCTGGGTTTGAACAACTGACCTACAGGTTATCCCAAAAACCTGCATACACACCGGCCCTTTGCGGATAAGATTGGGTACCCCTGGTTTAATCAGTGGTACATTTTCTTCACACGTAGACAATGAGGTCACTGATCCTGTTAGACTGGCTGTATACTTCAGGAAAAAAAATTGACAGTATCCACGTCGTTTTAGCAACACGATGTTGTATGAGCTGTAATCGCCGCTGTGATGGCTAATCCAGCACACCGCCTGTGCAGGAGCCCCCAGGCGAACTTTTTCGTTTGTTCTGATCCTGCCCGCTATCCATGATTGCATGACATAATTGTTGTATGACAGGGTTAGTTAACAGGACTAATAACGCAGTTTACCAGCATACTTCGCACACTTTAAATAGCATGAATTAATATGTGTATTTGTGTATATCTATTAATAGTAAATGTCATAACTGTGTAAAGTTTTCCGTGGAATTCGTATTTCGTTAACATGTAACTGTAACTGTTATTTAAATTGTTGGCTGCCCTCTCTGTACCGCTGCTAGTATTAAGTCAATAGTGGCTGTTAAAGGGCTAATTCCATTTTAAAAGAGCTGTCAACTCTTCTCACACACTCACTCACCACAGTATGTTTATTTGTGCTCTGTATGTGGGTCTGCTGCATCAAAAGCATTCTGCACACTCTAGGGTTGTGGCGTGAACAAACAAGGTGTCAACGTCATTTTAACTATGCAACAGATTATTTGCCCCGGAATATTCAATTTCATTTTGTCCAGATGTCTTTTAAAGTATACGGCAGGCTTTAATGTAGCTTGGCGTGGAAATGAGATGGCAGGATACTGTCTGCAGGTGATATGTATTCACTAAATGCATTTTGTCCACAAAAAGACTTTCTTCTGTCAACGAAATGCAAAGTGCTGATATCAGCTCTGTGCAGAAAGTGAAACATGCACGATAGAAAGTGAGGTGTTTTGCTTTTGTGGACAGAATGCGATGTTACTAGATTTCATCATTAAATAATGCTTTTTGTGGCACAGAATATATTAAGTACACAAAAATGAGCGCTTGACATTTGGCGCCCCATAGATATGAGGACTTAAACACTTGTAGGTGATGGGATTCTTTTACAAAGCTCGATCAGGACTGATCTATCAAAGCTATCTGCCAGATCTTCCCCACTGGTCACACACATGGTTTGTTTATAACCAGACTGCATGTTAATGTTAAAGGGGTAGTTCACCCGAAAACTGAAAAAATATATGTTTTAGATGGGTTTTAGTGCTATCTGTTCATCTAGGTTGTTCTGTTGGAAGCTGCCTAGTTTTGGAGATATCGGGCATAAAAATATTGGTCTTCTCTCGCATATAATGAATGGCATTCTTTCTGTGGTGATTAGAGTGCCAAAAATACATTTGAAAAATACAACAGCAATGTCTCTTACCAGAAATCATGACCCGGTTACTCAAGATAATCCATAGACTTTGTAGTAACCAATTTAATGTATGAACTATTTTCTTTTACTGAACTCCACAAGCCAATAGTATCACTGCACAGAAGATAGTGATCATGCTTGTGGAGTGAACTGCCTCTTTAAGGTAAAAGGTTTGTATCTTTTCGGCAGGCGGAGCTGAAGGCCAGGATCCTTACTTTGCCGCTGCTGTGGCGCTTCTTGCTGACAGAGGGGGATCCTGGCTGGCCGGGGCTGGGGACGGAGCTGGAGGCGGCCGACGCAGTGCCTGAGTGGGCGTAGAGCCCTTTCTCTGAGGTCGACATGGATGCTGAAGGAGCCTGTTGCTGCGAGACCTTCTGGAGCTCTGCGGCCAGCTGTTTAGGGTCCACCCCCGGGGACCTCTGTCTGTCTCCTACACACACGTAAGCATAAAACCTGTAGGATCTATATCCATGAACATTTGCTGTCTCTCTAAGGACCCCTATCTGTCTCCTAAACACACATCAGCTAAAACCCTAAGGATCTGTTTTGGGGTCTACAGCAAGGAACCTCATCTGTCTCCTAAACACACATCAGTTGATAAACCTATGTACTTCGCAAACTATGACACGCTGAATTTTTTAAACTGAAGAATAGATCTGCTTTGTTCCGCAGCAAAAACTTTCTAAATTTGAAGGCTGAGATCTAACACTTTTTTTTGTTATTGAGATTTAAGCCTTTCTTACTGAGTCTACTTAGGCGTGTTTGTCACAAGGTAAATAGGTCAGCTTTCATCAGGAGCTGCAAGGTTATAAACAAGCATGCAGAAGTAACATTAAACAAGCCAGCTTCAGCGTTTAGCGCTCCCTGCATGCACAGGCCTCTGCCGGAGACCGCTGGGGTGCGCCCAGGGGATTGTCGATCAGTCATATCGTCTGTCCTTTGTTACCGAACATCTGGATCGGCCCCCTCCCACCTACCGGCTTTCATCTGGTCTGGGAGCTCCAGCCGCTGGGGATGCTCTGGATCAGACAGCATGTTCAGGTCCCTGGAAAAGACGTGGGCCGGGGCCCTGGGTGATTTTCCGCGCCAGCTGCCTGACGGCCGTATGGAGACGGAGCACTGCTCACGCCTGCCTACTTAAATCACACTCCTGCTTTGCAGCGTAAAATGTACTTTCGCCAGGATCGAAGCGTTATTTTTTTAGCTCATTATATTTAAGTTTTTATTAATAAATAATATTACACAACCAAAGGAGAGTAATTGTTTAAACGCCAACCACTGCACTTAACACCGTTCACTGTTAAATGAAGGAGAGGATGGACTTGAACTCACAGTCGCACACATATCTCCGCCTCTGCACACTGCTGCCCCACCAGGCCGTGGACTTCCTCGTAGGTCTTCCCGTTCAGAAGGATGCCATTCCACTCCAGCACCTGCATTCCTGGAGACGGGCAGAGAACCACCCCTTCAACCCAGCACCTAAACCTGCTGATAATTCACTCCACGCCCAGGAGAAGCTTCTAGGCCCTTCCACGAGGTCACATGCTTCAGTTCCATTCAGTGCAGTGCATGTCACCTGGGTTGTAGATGAACACGTCTGTGTGCCTTATCCCTAATCCCTGTCAGAGGGATCCCCTTCCATGCGAAAGCCCTGACCACGACCCGGCGTCCATCATTTTTTCACGTTTCACCGCTCGTTTGACGTCAAATCCACTGCGTCTTTTCCTCCTCCCGTTACTGTTAAACCCGTCCCTGCTCTTGGACCCGAATAAAGCTCCGGGCCCTTCCTCCCGTTCCTGCATGACGTGGTTCCGTCCGCCATCCAGCCGGGAGCCATTCTTACCGGGCACCCCAGCGTCACCCTTACATCACCAAACAAGAAGCCCGATTCACCTGCCCGGTGCCAAGTTCCCTTCTTTTCATTTCCGTGTTTTATTTTCTCCATTTCTTATTTGAAGTCATCCATCTGCCAGCTTCTCATCCTAGCCAGGGATAAGTAGGCGGAGGGGAGGGGTTTACAAAGATTATTTATTGGTTCATGTTGACGAAAACAACTAAGATAATAAACCTGTGGTGTTTTTTTTTAGCAAAATGATTTTGCAGAGTGCTAGAGTAGGCTGGAACTTTATAGCTGTAGCATGCCTGGCGTAAGACTAGTGCCACATTAACCACGCTGATCAGCCGCTTTACCTCACCGTTACCACGGCGAGGCAGGGCGGTTGGCGGGTATGCGCCCACCCACCGGATCCAGGCTGAGGCGCCAGAGTGCCGGGCTCATTACACCCACTCGGCGTACCTGAGTGCCCGACAAGCTCTCCAGCCTACATGCCAGGGGAGAGAGGGGGAGGAGAGCCCCCTGGGAGCAGTCTGAGACCCCCCACCCCCCCGTCGCTTCCCTCCGTCGAGAGGCTGCTGTGGGATATCAGAGCACAGAGCAGACGGGGACTGTCTGATCTAAAAGGGTAAACGGCTGGAAGCTGTCAGCGGATTGGCTGTTACCGCTGGGACAAACCAAGGGGTACCGGGAGGGGGGTTTAAACAGGATAGTCTGGGGAGCACGTAGCCTTGCCCAGAAATGGAGCCAGACAAAAGCACACGAGTAAAAATGGAGGGGGTTTTGCCACCGGCTGCCTGAGGATTGGCTGAGGTTGGACCATGTGACTGCCTATGAGATCCCGGGGGTGGTCAGCAGGGGGCACACCATTATTCGGCCAGCCACTCTGCTGCACCACAGATCTGACCAAACAGTCAGCTGGGTTTGCTGTTTTCTCATGGAAATGGCCTGTCCCTTTACACAAAGTGCAATCTCCCTTCCCTTCAATGTTTTTTAAGCGCTTCTCGGTAAAAAAATCTCCACCCCCCTTTACAGAAAGCAATATCAAGGCAAATTCTTTGCACTGCAGCTCGTGTCAGGTAAAGGTGGCTAGAAAAATTATAGTAAAGTATAATATAATTCACTTGCGCAGGAATTTATCATTTTTTCCTATTTTGGTCCTGACAGGCGAGTGATTTCTTTCCCTAAGGGGGGCTTGAACCCCCTGTATAAATAAATAGTAACTGCAGTCTCTGTCATCAAAAGTTCAGCTTGTTGATCTCCAGGCCTTGAGCTATGAGATTGTGGGGTAGTGTGGCCTTCAGGCCATTCATCCGTTGACAGGATTATCCGCTTCACTTCTCAGGAGACGCAAGGAGGCCCCCGGACTCCTTATTCATTTGTGTGACTCATTCAAACAAGCATCACTCCCCCCCCCCCCTCAGTCAATAACAGTCAATAATCACTGCACTCGTTGAAGGCATGCTGGGAAAAAAAAGACAGGAAGTGTGAAGGAAACTCTCATGGCAAACAGGAGGCAACTGCTACGGCCTGAGCACTTACACAGCTGAAAGCCCGCCTCCGGTTGGTCGCTTCTGCGTGACGCAGATTGTGAGCTGCAGTAAACAGCATCAGGAGATTAACACATGGCAGTCACGTGGGATCAGCTCCTTCCCCGATTAGCACACGCTGACAAAACCAGAGCCTCATTTTGGACCCAAGGCAACACATTTTATATGATTTCACTTCATTTTTCCTCACTGCTCTTTTCTTGTTCTTTGGGATGCACGATACCTTTTAAAATGAGCTGATTGCTAAATTATTCAAGCTTCTGCTGTGTTTATCGCCCACATTAATGAACACATTCAGGCTGACATTCTGCCTTTTCACCAGAAATCTGCTCAGTCATTTCAGCCGTGTGAAAAGGCTGAAAGCAGAATTAAAGAGTTTTTTTTTTTTAGTGACGGTTAATTAAAATACTAGAAATTACCTTTAACTGGGACATTAGCTTCTAAAAGCTGGAATGTTTTTGTGCTCCTATGTATTTTAACTGAAATTAGGCTTGAAAAAATGCCCAGAAAATGCAGAAGCATGGTGTGTCTGACGCGCTCGGAGAGTGGGAGTCACTGCGCGTGCGTCAGTGCCTGTTTCCTGTGATCTTTACCTCACGCTCCTCTGCTTTAATCACTCACAAGAAGCCACTGGGGCCCTTTAGATAGAGATGCAGCCTTTTGATGGGTTCAAAGTTCAACACGGCACAGAGCGGCAGAGGTAATCAGGAACAGGGCGATGAGGAAAAGCTGGGGGAGAAGAGGGACTCAAAAGGAAATTCAGGCTGCGTCCAACAAAGATGGCCGCCACATCTCAACAGCGAGAGACCGAAAGCTACATCCTTACACTCAAAATCACCCTTTACAAAATGCCGACGGGTATTATATAGTGGAAATGCATTTCATTTGAATGTCTTCAGCCAAATTCTTTATAACAAGCAAAGCAATGTATTATCGTGTATATCGTTCCTATCTTCTCTTCAGCAAATGGGAAACAGAACCTCTTTACTAAACAGAATACCCTAAGTGATCCCAGCACTGAGTATATCAGACTAGAAGACAGTACTTAGCTTAAATGAGGAAAGAATTCATATATTAATCTGCCACACTCTGAAAGACATGCCAGTGTGCATCAGCCTTGGTATTAATGCACTGGGAGCTTCTGAAGGGCTTTCCTGTCAAGAGTAACATAAGGTTTGATGGGTACAACTCGAGGTCCAATTTAGGAAAATTAGGAAGGTTTTCACAGCATTTTCATGGCAAGGAGACATGAAATGAATTACACATCCCTCACTCTTTGGTGGTTATGGACTAATTGGGGTGCTGTCATTTATATACAGTGTTCTCAAGAAGGTAGACAACTGAGCTGTAATTTTAAATAAATTTCTTATAACATGATAGATGTAGAGTATAGGAGGTTAACACCAGAGTACTGAACAGAAGGACTGTCACCTAGCTGAGGGCAGAGGGCCTATCAGATCTATCACCCAGCAGAGGGCCTATCAGGACTGTCGCCTGGCTGAGGGCAGAGGACCTATCAGGACTGTCGCCTGGCTGAGGGCAGAGGGCCTATCAGGACTGTCGTCTGGCTGAGGGCAGAGGACCTATCAGGACTGTCGCCCCGGTAGAGGGCAGAGGGCCTATCAGGACTGTCACCTAGCTGAGGGCAGAGGGCCTATCAGATCTATCACCCAGCAGAGGGCCTATCAGGACTGTCGCCTG
>JAODJU010000001.1:5892555-5921876 GCA_026776725.1 Gnathonemus echidnorhynchus
AGAGGGCCTATCAGGTCTGTCACCCGGCAGAGGGCCTATCAGGACTGTCACCTAGCTGAGGGCCTATCAGGTCTGTCACCTAGCTGAGGGCCTATCAGGTCTGTCGCCCGGCAGAGGGCCTATCAGGTCTGTCACCCGGCAGAGGGCCTATCAGGACTGTCACCTAGCTGAGGGCCTATCAGGTCTGTCGCCCGGCAGAGGGCCTATCAGGACTGTCGCCCGGCAGAGGGCCTATCAGGTCTGTCATCCGGCAGAGGGCCTATCAGGTCTGTCACCCGGCAGAGGGCCTATCAGGACTGTTGTCTGGCTGAGGGCAGAGGACCTATCAGGACTGTCGCCCGGTAGAGGGCCTATCAGGACTGTTACCTAGCTGATGGCAGAGGGCCTATCAGGACTGTCACCTAGCTAAGGGCAGAGAGCCTATCAGATCTGTCACCCGGCAGAGGGCCTATCAGATCTGTCACCCAGCAGAGGGCCTATCAGGTCTGTCACCCGGCAGAGGGCCTATCAGGACTGTCGCCCGGCAGAGGGCCTATCAGGACTGTCGCCCGGCAGAGGGCCTATCAGGTCTGTCGCCCGGCAGAGGGCCTATCAGGTCTGTCGCCCGGCAGAGGGCCTATCAGGACTTTCACCAGGCTGAAGGCAGAGGGCCTATCAGGACTGTCGCCCAGCAGAGGGCCTATCAGGTCTGTCACCCGGCAGAGGGCCTATCAGGACTTTCACCAGGCTGAAGGCAGAGGGCCTATCAGGTCTGTCGCCCAGCAGAGGGCCTATCAGGTCTGTCACCCGGCAGAGGGCCTATCAGGTCTGTCACCCGGCAGCGGGCCTATCAGGACTGTCACCCGGCAGAGGGCCTATCAGGACTGCCCAATACTACAGAATTTCCCTGTATTTCACATCAGTGATGGCTGTAATGGACATGTAAACAAGCGTTTCTCAGGTCAAGGCAGAAGAGGATCCTGCTGAACGGCTCTGCGGAAGGCTACGCCCTCCGGTGTAAGATCTGTACCGTGGCCTCGTTAGTGGCAGCGAATCAGATGAGGCCGACTCCTCCAACCTCATTATTTAAGCCTCAGCGGCCCTGCAGGATCTGTACATCGACAGAGACGCTCCTTCCTGCCAGGAGCCTTGGGGGCTGGATGGCCGCCATGACGGCCATTTTGTTTTCCAGAAAGTGGCTGGCTTTGTGGTTTCCTGCCGTTACGCCGGCTTGGGCTCGCCGGGAAAATTCTCCAGTAAAAATAAAGACGTTCTGGAGGTGTGAATAGCACCAAACCTTATAGGAAAAAAGTTTAAAAAGACATTTCCCTAAATTATGTGAATTTTAAGCCATAATAAAACTAAAACTAAAAAAAAAATTAAGGTGAATTTACAATAATTAGAATTTTCTTTAATTTTGCGAAAGAAAAGAATTAGGTACTTATGCGAGTATTTCAAAAGATCAACAATGTTTAGCGGCTAAGTACTTTGCGCACAGAGTCATGTTTTTTTACATCAAATGCGTCGCATTTGCAGCATGAATTATGATAACAGCAGCAGTCTGAACTTGTAGGTCAACAAACCGCACAGAGATGCTGGGTGTGAAATGCTAAAAATCCTTCAGTGCTCTGGCTGACCCACTAATGCACTGCAGATGTAAGCATGAAATATTAAGCTAGCCTCTCGGCCCTGTGCTTTATCCTGCATTGTTTGTTTTTTATTATCATTAGCTAGCAGGGTAACTCATAACATTGTTACCTCTGACTTCCAGGACTGGGGGTTCGAATCCCACCTTTGCAGTGTGTTGGTTTGTGTAGAGTTTGCATGTTCTCCCTGTAACCCACAACGGTTTTTGCCACAGTCTGAAGACACACAGTTAGGCTAAAGGGGGTGGCATCCTGTGCAGGGTGTACCCATGCCTTGTACCCCCTGTTGGCTGGGACAGGCTCTGCACTATGTAACCTAACCTGGAGCGTTTAATCAGAACTTGCATCTTCCTGTCCATCCAAGAAGGCATCTGCAAATCGTTTGGGATGTAGGCCTGCCATGGCCGAGCGACACAGGCCTTCACGGTGGACAGATGACCCGCAGCGATTCAATGTCCTGCACCTCAGCAGGATTGCGCTCCATTCTGACGCTATCGTGATGTCACGGTGGCAGGTGTGCAGGCGCTGTTATGCACGTGCTCTACTCGTGACTTTTTAAAAACTGACGTGCCATTCCTGTCCTTCCCGTTTATTTTACAACTGAGCAGCCACCGTTCCCAGAATAATTCAAACGTTCTGGCCAGTAGAAGCAATGCAATTTTGAGAAAAATAACGCACCTGTTTTTTGCGCGTTTGTTGAGGTGGTGGGGGGGCCTGGGGCCCATCCCCAGAGGGTTCAAATTACACAATAGCAGACTCCACATACACAGAGCAGAGGCATGAATCCAGCCCTCAATCAAGCCCTCAGCTGTGAGGCAGTAGGACATCCCACTGAGCCACCATGCAAGCCCATATATCTACATAAATGGAAAAATGAGATTTTTGAAACATTCAACCATGGCAGCCGCACCCCGGGTTGCTTCCTGCCTTGCGCCCATAGCCTCCGGAATATTCTCCGGAACCCCCGCGACCCTGAATAGGACAAGCGGTTTTAGAAAATGGATGGATGGATGGAAACCATGGCAACGCTGTATACTTTTCTGATGTATTTCTATTACACTGTAAATAATAAAAAATAACAGCACACGTGGTCTCATCTTCACTGTGTGCTGTGAAAAATGTCACTCGCAGATACAAAGGGCAGGACAGGCAGTTTCTACTGAGTGTGAGTCAATAATAATCTGGGGGCAAAAGAAAAGTCATAAATAAAAGTCTTGGAAGTGCAATTCTGAGGCACGCATGTATATATATATATATATATATATATATATATACAGCTCTGTGTTTTCCTCAAATAAGCGAAGTGCTTTGACTCTAACAGCGGCTGAGATAAAGAGGCTGAAGGGAAATGCATTACCCATGGGGAGCCGTGGCTTTAATTCCGACTGCGGGGGAATCAGCAGAAACAAACGGGGTCTGCTCTGACTGCGGCGCACCCTGCACTTTCTCTCCATTTCCGACACTTAAACGGCTCGCACGGTGAACCTTCCATCAAACATTGATGTACCGTCAGCCAATCAGGGACAACACAGAGGATGCGGGACACGTACCGTCAGCCAATCAGAGACAACACAGTGGATGCGGGACACGTACCATCAGCCAATCAGAGACAACACAGAGGATGCGGGACACTCACCTTCCACAATCCTTCCAGTTTGTTCTGCGGCTCCCCCTGGCAGAACTTTGGCGATGTATGCGCCAATCTCCCCGCTGTTCCCAGGAATCTCTTTCCCTCCCACTACTCTAATTCCCAGTCCATTTCCTACGACAAAAAGTCAAATACAAAGACAGGTCATAAAAAAAGGTTTTTATCCAAAGTACAAACTGCCAAATTGACTTCACGCAATTAAAGCTATGCTTAGATAAAGGGTAAATGAATTTTTCAAATGTTTCAAAGCAAAATTTGATGAAATGAGAAATGAAGGGCGTGATTTACAATTTTACATGGTAATCGGACATGGATATTTGCATCTTAAGGACTTAATGACTGCGCTGTGGATAACAGCCAGAATAGTCACAGTAACACGGAGGAAGCAGCGTGAAATCTGAGGTAAACACGCGGCTCTGGCGGCTTCGCTTCCCGGCCGAGAACCAAGGCGCTCTGCTGCTGCATGAATAACGTACTGTACGTGCGGTATGCAACCACTGCGAAGCATTTACCGAATGTTTTAAAGAAACTGCCTGTTTTTTTCCCTACATATTTCTATTTATACCCACTGGGAAAGTATCACGCGTATTACGAAGCTACTTTAAAGTAATTAAGTAGAAAAAAAGGCATGTTAAGTAAGTTTACCTGATACACTGTGATCTTTGGAGTCCCTCTGTAGCTTGACTCTGGCGTGTGGGAACGGGTACTGCACCGGTTTTACCTGCGGGAAAGCGGACGCGTCAGCCATTCGCTGTGGCTAAACCGTGACTATTGTCAGCAGAATCTCACTCAGATCTGTTAAAAATCATATGCAATATACCTGTTATATACACAGATATAATGTCACAGGGATATAATATCTGTTGTGAAAAGTAATTACTTAGGCCTAACAGCACTAAAATATTCACGTGGTGGCATTAAATTTAATAATTAATAACTAAAAATCAAAATGCAAGACCAGTTCTAGTTTTCTGTTGCATTCGAATGCGACGGTACAGAGGACAGGTGCTATAAGCCAGCATGATAACCCCCTTCCCCCCCCCCCTTACGTCTCCTTGCTGGTTTCGGTGCGGCCCCTGTCTCCGCTCCGCGACGTGCCCGTCTTCCTGGCGTGCCTCCCGGGGCTTGTCGAACCAGTCAGTCTCCTCCCTCCGCAGGTGGTAAGCTTTCGGGAAGCAAGTCAGAGACATCACTGGTCCCGACCCGGCCCAGAAAAGCCATGGTTTGCTGTGTTGAGTGATTATGCATGCACAGGTCGCCCCCCTTCCCTGTCTGGTCTCCCACCCCCGCTGGGATATTTACTGCTCGTTTCGACAAATCATGCACAGGACGTGGGACAAAAACACACATGAGGCACACACAGAAAAAAAGGTTTGTGACAATTCATGAGTGGAGGAAGAGAGGCTCTCCACAGCTGGGTTATAATCTGTCACTTGTGCTGGCTGAAGTGTCACACCATCTTAATGACATGCTAACATTTTGTCCCCCAAAATATCAGCTATAAATAACCCAAGCAAAAATAAACTCTTAAAGTGGCGCATTTTGCTGCCATTTACTGATAGAATATTGCTTCTCACTACAGCATGTATTTAGGTTTTATTATCTTAAAAAATATCTAGGCCTATTTTATTTGTGATGATGACCTTCCAGAATAATTTTAAAGTACTTTTCTCCCCTCGATCTCAGGAGGTTTGGTTTGTTACGATTTGTGCTTAACAGTAAAAGCCAAATCAGCGGACAGAGACATGAAATCAAACAGCTTGTTCCAGTAACAAACTGTAAAGAATTAGCCGTATCATTATTTTAATATTTGATGGGTAAATCGAATGAATTAAAAATGTCTTGCCCCTGTTCTACGAGTTTCCTTACCTCTGAGATATATAAAAAGGCAACAAGTTTAAATATATAACGTCTGAAAGGCTGTTAGAAAATAATTTTCAAAGGGAATTAATTGCTTTAATTATGCATCTTCCCTCTTAATTATCGGTCTACTGTAATGATCTGTCTGCTTTGCTTTCCTTCAAAAGCGAAAAGGAAAGGCAGCTCAAGGACACACAATGTCAACAGCCTCCATAATCAGTACGGGGGTATGTGTCAGTCATGGCGTGATCCGATGGTTTCGGGTGGATTGCGATGGGAACCACCGGGGAGACCTTGAAGACGGGTATGTCGCGCATTCACACACGTCCTGCTGCAGGGACAGACGTATGCATGACTGCACCAGGTATGTAAAAATGCCGGGAAACTGGTGATTTCCGGGGTGCGTATGAATATGGATATCGATGAGTTAAAGGTGCTGGTTCAAACCATGAGACATACAGGGGAGAGTTATGCCTTATGGGTTTGTAAATTTTATCGAAACTCTCACCTTCTACATCCCAGCTAGCGATTCCCGCTGTGATGCAAAGTTATATCAAACTAAATAGCAAATTTTCTACCACAAAAAGATTCCTGTAGCGTTTTAATACCAGGGCTGGATGGCTGTGATCTGTGACCAAACTGATGCATTATTGCGTGAAACATAGGGACCCGTTTTAAATGAATGAGTACGTTATTGGTCTCTCACAGCCCCATATAAAGGCTTTACCAGATAATTTAGATCAGTAAAATCCACATTGGGGGAGGGAATTAAAGAAACAGCAAGTGAGGGCAATTTTTTCTCAATGTCAAAACCCCATTTACAGGAGCTCTTTACAGTGTATAAACATTATCTTTGGGAGATTTTCAGTAGCGCTGATACTGTATATTATGGAAATGCAAATCAACACTTAGTGAAATATTAACTTTATCACAGATGATTATTTGGTGAGAGGTAATGGTCCAGTGGTGTATAATTCAACTAATACTCTACCGTTTTTGATATTCTCATGAGACAGTCTTGGATCATCTTTGTTCAAAGTCACCAGGGAGTCACTTAGTGCTGCAACCAAGGCAAATTAGCACTTTTATATACCTTGTATGACATTTGTTTTTAATCTACGTTACCAGCCTAAAAGTTTCTCGTCCTTTTCTTTGCAGGGCTCGAGCAGTGGACGCTGACACACACGTGATTATCTGGCATGCATCGGCTAAGATTATCTGATGCCATATTGCAAGTTAATGTGGAAGATCTTCTGGGCTTCAGAAACATGAAAGGGAACATCAGCGTTACATGTATAACGACAAAAGAAAGAAGAGTCAATCAAAAAGGAACAAAACGAATAAGCACAACAACGTGGCTTCATAACACATTTAGACATACTGCCGACCGATTACTATGTGCTAATAAATATTGAGTATGTGAGTGAAGGTATTGCTGCTGTCAAGTTACAGCTAAACGCAGCCACAGTGCAAATCGTAAGATTGCTGGCTATTCGCTAAAAGCTACTTGTGTGCGTTTAATTTCCGCACTCTGCAGGTAAACTGCATGCTTGTAATGCATTTTTGCCTGCGCTCCCATGCAACACGCTGTTCTCACATTTTACAGACACAAAACAGTAGCCATTATGAACAAAATTAGACATTGGAGGAGAGGATTTCAGCACACCAGTAGTGAGAATTTAGAACAGTGCCTCAGTTACCATCAGCAAAACCACACTCAGTATTTCAATTGGATTTCATACAGGATTTACATATTTGCATATTTAAAGTAGGGCTGCAAATACTTTTACATATTCAATAAGTATAATTAGTATTAATAACTGCAAAAATGTAATTTGGAAAATGTTGTGTACTAGGTACTTTAACAGCATAGAATAACAATAACAGTCTACTATGGGTCTATTTATTTATATATGTAGAACATATCAGTGGAAGGTAATAAAAAAATAGACTACTAATTTCTGTTTAGCCGAAACCCTACCGTGGGGAAGTCACTTATAAAGCAACCATGCAGCAGCACTACTTTAAAATCCAAACTTGCATCCGGTTCTAGGAGTCATCAAAAAAGACCATGCATTCAGATGAAACAGAAGCATTCCATACAGACAAAGACATGCAGGTCAACGTCGCTTTATTGTGACATAGACTGATTATGAACACCGACATGCATTTGCAGGAAACAGAATGGGTGAAGGATGAACGACAGATTGGAACCATGCGGTTAATGCACCATCATTGGAGAGGGTGATAGAGAAGACAAATATTTTGACGTCCCCCTTTTTTATGAGTGCTTATGACACACAACATAGAATGGTCATGTAAAAAAAATACAAATCTATTTAAAGACAGATGTGTCTTCACAGGATAAAAGTCAAATCTATTAGCTTACAGTTTCAGAAATACAGAGATGCTAATATGCAAGCCAGAGAAGTACATCGTGACATGGAAACGTCAGAAGACGACTAATCTCATGTCAGCAGTACTAAATATAAAAATGGGATATCGCTTAATGACAAAAGATTGATTAGCTCAGACACTAGCAAAAAACCAGTTAGTTGGACACATAAATCAGTTTCACTGACAAAAAATATTATACATGTTTTCGTAGCTTACCATATCTTCATTCAAAATACACAGTTTACAAAAATATTGAAAATCCAAAATCATAACAGCAACAGCTTCAGCCCAGAGTCTTCCATAAATGTCTATTTTTTTCTTTCCAACATCACAAAAGGTTTTCTTGAGGTCTGGAGGCACTTATTTGTTTTTGTACGTTCAACTAGCTACCTATAGGTATAGTTAACCAGCTATGTAATTATACAGGTTATGAGATATCAAAGAGGCGAGTTGGCAGAGGAAAACAGTAAGTGTTAAGCGTGCAGGTCAAGGCGACGTGGAAAAGAAAAATGAGAGTGCTTTGTATCGATTTGCTTCAGACATAAAATGACAAATATCGTTTAGCACTAAGGGAAACCAAAGACACTGTGGCATGCATCAAAGGCACACGACAGTAAATCTGAAGACAACGTTTACAGTAATAACACACAGATAAAAGCAGACGCCAATCAAAGCGAGCATCGAGGAAGTCAAAGCTTACACACGCAGACGCGGACATGGTCGGGAACATGCACAAAATGCAAATCCACAGAACTGCAGTGCGACAGCACTCTGAGACCCAATTTACCTTCGCTATCGGACATAGCACCTTGTAAGTCGTCCATTATGAAGGCTATGTCCCGGTCATAGCCCCGGGTTCGAGACTCCTCTCTCATATGCTGCTGTACTTCAGGGAGAGAATGGCTCGAACCAAACTGATCCCTTGAGTCAGCAGATATGGGTGGGAGGGGCCCAGCGGAAGCCCGGGCCATGCCCATTGGTTGACCGACCGGACTTAGGGGACTCTCCTCTTCGGAGTTCTGTGCCACAATGGGAATTCGTCCCCTGCTTTGGCTTATAGGTAGACTGGTGGGCTTGTTCCTGACTGCAGAGGATGTGTATGAAACATCCAATGGCTCGCTCTCCGTCTTCAGTCTTAAGGATGAGCTGGACAGATCTCTTTTGAGGGAAAGGTCAAGTCCATAGACAGACGATGGTCTAGAGGAGGGTCTTGACCTGCTACCGCTTGGGTACGCAGTGTCATCCTGTAGTGAAGATCTCATGGTGGGGCTAAGGCTTAACGTCTGCCCTAAATTCAGAGACTGCGCAAGATTTGCCCCGAGTGTGGAACCAAGATACTTCTGCTGCTCAGAGATGTTTTTTCGCAGTCCGAACGTAATGTCATCTTGAATGAGTCTAGCCCTTGAGGTGAGGCTGCTTACCGAGGAGGCACTTGATGCCAAGTAGCTACTGTAATCTGGTTCAAGATCCCTGCTTTCTTGAATACCGGAAAACTTGCCAATCTTAGGATCCATGAGTGGTTTCTTATGTTTAGCTTGTTTCTGGTAAAGCACTGATGCAGGAAGCTGTTTTGCAGCCTGCTTCTCTAATGTCAGCCTGCTGATGCTGTACTTTTCTGTTTTGGGAAAATGTCTGTAACTGCTGTCAGTTGGGTAGTAGTGAGGAAGACCCGTGAGGGGATCCAGACCCTCAGTGCCCCGGCGGAACTCTTGTTTTATCTGCTGCTTCAGGAGCTTCAGCTCATACGGTTCCTCCATGGTTTCCTCTTCAGCCTTTCCATAGGGGTGCAGCCTGGAAGACACCTGTAGGGGCCCTAGGAAGTCTGTCATCTCAGCAGAGCGTCGCACCTCAGCGGCACGGAGGAGCCGGTCCGCCTTAGTAAGGTCCTTGTCAGAAATGCCGTAACTTGATGAGAGTCCGGTGGAGCTCTTGGTGAGGTCGGTGATGTCATCAATAAGGACGTAATTCCTGGGGGTGTGGTGTTCAATGTCTGCATAGAAGGAGTCAGCAGATATGCTGGACATGGGGCTGCTTGCCATGCTGCCTCTCTCTTCCAGCCCTATCCTTAGGTCAAGACTGCCATACTTGCTCCCGAGGTGGGCGGCGTAAGTGCTGTCTGTGGAAGAGGGCACGATCATGAGGGGCTGGTTGCGGATGACCTCGTAAGTGGTGGTGATCTTTGGTTCCAGTTCGGAGAGAGTCGTCTGCCTGGGTTTCTGCTGCATCAGGAGCATCTGAGAGGCATGCTGGTAGTTCTGTTGCTGAGACTGCTGGTGAGACGCCTGGGGATAGGAAAGTGTGGGTACAGAGGAGTAGATGGACTGAGTCTGGTAAGGAGAGACCTGCTGATGGTAGAGGGACTGTTGCTGATAGAGTGTCTGCTGGGGGTACTGAGTGGGAGCTTGTGTTTGGGCTGCATACTGGTACTGATTGTAAGGATCTGTTTGCTGGGCATACTGGGCATCAGGCTGGGTCTGTGGTGGGATGAACTGATTGAATTCTGACTGCGGGGCAGTTCTTGGCCTCTCTAACCCGTGCCCATTTCCCCTGCCCTCTCTGATGTTGCTGACCTCACTGTCAGACATGTAGTCTCGCTCCTCAGCTACCCCTTGCAGGTATGCCCTCTCCCTCTTTTCCCTCTCCTTGAGAAGGGCGTCTTTCCTACGGTTGATCCCCATCTCCAGGTACCGCAACTTGGCGTCGATCTCCTTCTCCTCCTCGTCCAGCTCCGCCTGCTTCTTCCGGAGCTTGGAGGACTCTCGCTCGACGAGATCAAGCTCTCGGTCGATGTCTTGGAGGATCTTGGCCCGTGCCATAGTAGTGTTCCGGCAGAGTCGGCGCCGGGCCGAGCCTGTGCTGTAACCGGTTTGGCCCGCGGTGGCCTCCTCTTCGGATGGCGGGTTGGGCAGCGTACGTTTCACCTTCTTCTGAGTGCCTGACGGGGTGCTGCTCTGAGACGATTTGCCCTGGAAAGAGGAAATATATGGAAATTAGGTCACAAAACTTTACTTCACATTATTCTAAAATAATATTTTATTTAGCGTACATTAACTTCACAAAGACTTCAAGCTGAAAATTTAAAGTCAATCATGTAAAAGCACTGTATTATAAGTGTTGTGAAGAACCATAACTGACAGCCTGTACACAGAATGATGACTGTTTGAGAGTTGAAGTACTTTATTCAAAGGAACCTTTTACCGATCAAGAAATAAACATTAAAATAACCTCTGCATTCTGCGTTTGTTACAACTAATCCAAAAATAATACTTCAAACAATGACTATTATGGTGCCTTCAAAACTTCTCCATGTCAGATTTTATATGAGTACAGGGTTTCTCTATTTCTGTACAGGTGAAAATGACTGCTTATGTTTGGGTATACTGTATATCGTAGCTTAGAATGGTCAGTTACAGTTTGTCAGTTAAGCTTTAGTCTTAAATCTATTTGTCACACACAAGCATGTCATTAATGATTCAGAAGCGCATTGTTTGAATTGTGGGAAACATCTAAAAAGGAACCCTAGCATCTGTTGGTTCTGGTATCTGGGGGGGGGATTAACCACCTGGGAAGCTAAGCTCTGGAGGTGTGGACGACCTCCCACACAAACACTAATCAATACCAATCCATCCCATTGACTATCATGTGCCGAGATTAAATACTCTATTTACGTTCATCTCCCCCAAAACTCAGTCACTTTCAACTTGTTCTGTCTGAAGATTGCAGGCAGGAATTGTAAATGAGATCTAGCGGCTGTGTGACTGCGCTGTGAATTTCTGCCTTCGCAGGAACGTCTTCGCTCCTGTTCCGTCTGCTAAACCATGAGGGAGGAAGGCGAGATATTAAAATTAGACACATCACAGGTGGGAAACTCTAAATTCAAACCAGCAAAACTAAAATGAGGTGAGTACCCATCTGTAATTGTTATCTGATACTGTGAAATATTCTTATGCAGAGTTCTCGTTTATTTGTTTTTAATGCAACAAGCTTTATTTTATTTAAAAAGCAGCAATACTAAAGTGTGCCATTTTAGCATTTTTATGTAACTGTTTTTTTCCAAGACACAACATTTTGTATAAAAGTACTCACACTGTATCCTTCTGAGTACTGGAAGTTGGAAGCTGCTCGGTCCTCTGCTGTTGGACTCTGTGACTTGGGTTCCGACATGGAACGCTGCATGACCTTCAGAGTTCTCGGACTTGGAGGAGTCTTGGATGACTCAGAGACCACCACTTTCTGTGGGCTTGCATCTCCAGACTTATCATATTGCCCGAATTCTAAGTTTTTGCTTGGTGACAGGGGTGAGATGGGAGAATAGAGCACCTTGGGGGACTTTGGAGGTGATGGCACCACTTGCAAAGAAGAGTCTGCTTTTAGGTGAGTATTGTAGTCTATTTCCAAGGGGGTTGGACGCCTTTTGTCTTTTGGTGGAGACATCTTATCACCATCCATCCCTGTCTGGCAGCTCATACTACCCCCGCTATACGTTTTCTCTGGTGCAGAGATTATTTCAATCTTAGTATCCATCTGAGCCTTGACGGATGGCTTCTTGATTGTTCCAGAAGAATCGGTCTGGACTGAAATCTCAGCCACAGTCTGGATTGCAATGCTGGAAACTTTGGAGGCCTGCTTGCCTTTCTCACCATCAGCATATTTGCTAGAGCGTGACTTGCGTCTGTTCCGGGTAGGGATGTCCCATTCGTCTTGATCCTCATCATCTGTCTGTACGCTACTGTCCACACTCTTCTTATTTTTCTTCTTCCTTCCTGTGTAAGCCCTGTCCACCCCATCCTCATCATCTGTCTGCACGCCACTGTCTACTATCTTCCGACTGGATAAGTCTACGCTATGCTCATCATACTGCCATGGAGCCCTAGGAATTTTGTTGGCAATCTGGAGATTTTCTGGCCCCTCTGACTCTTTAAGTGGCATTTCAGAAGCTGTTACGTTTGGGATATACTGGGCAATACCCTCAGAGGGCACAGTGTACCATGTTGCGTTTTGTTGCAAGTCAAGGCCTGTGACCGTAGTCGTTGTTGTGCTGTCATCCTGCCCTGGCCAGTATTGACCATTTTCTCCCTTTGTATACTGTGCATCCAAGGGAATTTGCTCTGAACTGGTCGGAGGGGAGATGCCCTCAGAGGCATCATAGCCATATGGGTACATCTGTCTAATTTTCTGCTCCTCAAGCTGCTGCTGGAGCTGCTGCTGCAGTTGATGGATTTGTTCCAGTTGTAACTGTTGCTGTGCATATGTCTCCTGTTGCATCATCAGGTGAGCCTGACGTTCCTCTTCCTGCTGGAAAAGGATCTGGTGCTTCATCGTTTGCAGCTCCTCCAGTTCCTTTTGGACTAACAGCTGCTCCTGCTCGCGGAACCTGTGGATTTCCTGCCGCTCCCACTCGATCTCTTCAGCTAGACGCAACTGCTTAATTTTTTCTATTTCGAGGAATTCACGCTCCATCTGATATTGCTGCTGCTGGCTATCATCTGCAGCTGAAATGCCTGGAGAGGTCAGTGCTTCCAAAGATGCTGCAATGGCCTCGAGTGATCCATCTGTGTATGAATCTTGGACTGTTGTTACTGAAGGAGTACCTTCAGAGAAGGTAGTCGGAAGTCCCTGCTTTGAGACCCCCGTTTCTAAGCATATAGGTTCTTCTTGTTCTGTCATTGTGGTTGATAAGAAACTGTATGACCGTGGAAGGGGCTGATTTTGTAATGTTGACAGAGATGGCATAGTGTCACTGGGGTGCATTCCTGATAGATCCTTGTAGGTTGTGCTAAAAATTGACCCTGGTTGGGTGGTAATAGCATAGGTCGAAGGGATGGGGGCCGCTACTGATGAGTACACAACTCCATTTGAAGACCTTAAGACACTACTGACACCAAAATGAGTTCCAACAGGAGGAGTTACTGTGGCTTGAGAAAATGGAGGCATGGTCATGCTGGAATATCTGCTCTTTCCCTTGTTTGAGTAGTCCATTATGACATCTGTAATCATAGTTCCACAAAGATGCATCTCAGTCCAAATGTCATTTGGTACAACCGTTAAGTGAAGTCATGCTCAACCAGGTGAATAAAACACAAAAATGAAAAGCATGCAAAGACCTCCAGAACGGCTAGATTATCCCCATGCGAAGCCAAAACATTCTGGAACAACACGCAGGCACATGCATGCATCTGCATATAAAACAAAAGGGGGAAAAGGGGAATATTAAATAATATGGCTAACACACAATACTGCTGGAAATTCAGCCAAAAAATAAAGAAAAAAACTGAAGAGATAAAAATGAAGAGCATCAACAAGGAAGAAGTACAGACCACTTATATGAATATTTCAATAAAGACTTTGCTGGAATCAAATTATACTGACCTGAAGATGTTTTTCCTGAAGTCAGGTCTATGGCACCTTCTGTAGTTCCATTATAATCATAACTATTTTTGCTTTTATAGAAAAACATTCCAGCTTCAGCTAAATTAGTATCAGACATAGATGGTTTCATACCACCAAAACTTCTGCCATAAGGTCCAGAACGGTCGTACTGGTAATGGTCATCTCTGTAGCCAAATCGGTCTTCAGGCAATGTCGTTGCTACCTGTTGTGCTGTGCAACTTCCAGTAAAGGGCAGCTTGTACACAACATCACAACAAACAGCTCGCCGTCCTGCTGTAAGGTCCACTGGCTTGCCATCGTCTTCAAGGACTGCAGTGACCACCTTCGAAGACCCACTGACAGTTACCATAGTTTGAACTGGTTTTGATGTGGTCAAGTCCACAGCACCATCTGGCCCTGTCTCTATACGTGCAAGCAAAGCAGGAGTGCCATTAGCTATGCTTGGTGGGGTAACTTGCACAGGGGACTTTGAAGTTTCTTTGCTGGTAGTAGATCCGAAAGACAGATTAATAGGAAATTCTGCAGTGGAAGTGGTTTTTGGTTTTGAGTCGATGGGTCGATATATTATTTGGGCAACAGGCTCAAATGACTTGGATGTTGTCAGCTGCAGAGGTGCAAATGTTGTCGACTGAGCTAAGTCTAGAGGCTTGTCAGGAGCATTGTCACTGAGAGTTATTGTAGTAGTACAGGTAACAATAGTTATACTGCTAGTTACAACTGACCGAGTTAAAGATGGCAGGGCCTCTGGACTTAGATTCACGACTGTAGAATGCACAGTACTCATCTGTCGTCCATTGCTCTCAGTGCATGGTCGTTTTAATTCTGGTGCAGTTAGATCCACACCTTGGTTACCCTTTTCATTGATCTTTAAAGTTCGAAGATCAACAGCATCCCCAGAGTAGAATGTCTTTCCATTCTCTTTTTCTGTTATTGACTTCTTTGTTGTTTCAGGTGAAGTAGTAGCTGTTGCACTGGCTGCTCTTGGTGCTGGTGTAGGGGGTTTTGTAGGTAACTGTCCGTGAACAACAGACACTGTAGTTTTTTGTAGCTCTGTGGTCACAACTTGAGCTAGAAGGTTAGGCAAAGTTACAGTAGGCTGTGCAGATGCTGAAACTGAAGAAAAGGCATTACTCATACTTGAAACTAGCTTCTCTGGTCCAAACACTTCTGGATACTCAAGTGATTTTGTGTGCTGAGTTAAAGCCAATGGAACAACAGGAGGTGTTGCGTATGATGTGTGTTTTGTGGGGGAAGGTAACCCGGGACTAATGGGAGCTTGGGTTGAAATTCCCTCAATGGGAGTGCTAGGTTCTGATGGCAGTGTAATGACTACATAAGTTTCATGTAAAGAATTTGAATATCTGGGAGACAAAGGAGATTTTGGTGATGCTGCAGCTAACCTGCACTCTGCTGGGGTGCTTAGATTCAGTGTCATATCGGTGGTGATTGGAGGAGCTACAGGTCGTGGTAGCGTCATTGCTATGCTTTGATTACTCAATGCCGGCTGAGTGACCATAGGTTTTGGAGCAACAGGAGGTTTAATGACTTCCCCTGGCTTGTGATTGAACATTAAACCAGCTGGTAAGGATGATGGTTTCGGTGGTACAGGTGGAGGAACATGTGGCCTACAGACTGGAGCCACAGAGCTCCTTAGTGCTGCATTGGAGTTTGCAAGTGCTGCAGTTGAATATGCCATTGTCACACCCGTCAAATCTGGCAATGCTGTCACAGCCGACGCTGCTGATGGGGTGCCAAAGGGAAGCTTCTTTTTTGGATAGACACTTGGCTTAGGCATGGTGATAGGAGGTAAGGGAGGGGGTGGAGGTAGAGGTGGGGGGGGTAGTCCAGAGGCAAACATATCTACCCTCTCCAGGGATGAGCCTCTGATCAGTGCAATAGGTTTGGGGGGCACAGGAGGAGCAAATGTTAGCGGTGCAGCCACCAAAATAGTGGTAGTAGCAGCTGTTGATATTACACTAGGTACGATGGATGTATACTGAGGCACGGTGGGTAAGGGTGAAAAACTAACAGCAGTAAGAGGTGTAGAGCTGGAAAATGAATAGGGAATAGAAGAGGGGTAACCACTTGTCCTGGCTATGTGGCTTGCCTCCTCTGAGATTTGGGCCATTGAAGAAATATTATCTAAGCTGGACGCTGCAACAGTAGTCCTTGAAATAGGTTCTGGTACAAAAGTGGCATCAGGAGAAGACTTTGACACAGTGAGGTCAACCACTGTACATTGTAGGTTTACAGCTGCAGACTGTGATGTGAAATCCAAAGGAGTGGAATCTGGAGGAGAAGCATAAGAAATACTTGTATCCAACTGAGTTGTTGTGGGAACCTGCCCCACTCTAGCAGACTGAGGAAATGGTGGTAATGGTGGTGGCGGAGGAGGAGCTCGGGGTGGACTGGCTTGTATTACCGGAGTTGGCACAGAACCTGAGACTGTACTGGGAGTGGGGATGGGAGATTTAGTAGGAGCTGAACGTGGAGCTGGTGTAGGAGGTAAAGTTGGACCTTGAACTGGAGGTATCCCTGGCACTCGAGATGCAACTGATGCAGGAGGTGGAGCTGAAGTTGCCATTGGAACTGAAATTGGAGGAGGACCTACTTTTGGCATTCGAACATCAGCAATAGTTGGCTGTACTTCATCTGTAGGCCCTTTGGATGTACCTGGTGCTCCTGTGACAGATGCTTGTTTGTCTTTTTTAACACGTTGAACGGCTTGTGGAACGTATGTTGAGGAATCAACTTCCTGTACTCCAATACTGTACTCTTCTTCAACATCTTCCTCCCCAGAAGAACACTGAGTTATTTTTAGGTCAGGTATGGGATAGAGTGCCCTATGGAGAATGCCATCTGATGAAACAGAAGATGCCAGAGGATCAACCCGTTTAACAGAGGTTACAGACTGTCCCTGAGTGTTCTCAGTACCATTTCCAGAAGAAATCACAACTTCTGGTGAAGCTCGCAACCCTGGAACTGACTGTGTTGGACTTGTTCCTGGTGTCAAATTAACTTTTTGCCTCTTCATCATTTCTTCATATGCAGCTTCAGCGTCTAATAACGGCTTTCCATCCTTTGTGGATGGAACTGGTTCACCTGTGGAATCAGCCACATAGTGAATCTTGGCAGTGGGAGGAAGCTGTTTCACTGGGACCTTTTGTTGAGGTACTTCTTTAGGCATCATGCTTTTCTTTTTCTGCATCATGTCCTCATACACCTCATCCGGTGATCTTAGTTTCTTCAAAGGTTTTTGCATGGATGTCACACTGGGTTCTTCCTGCTTTGTGGAATAGTTCTTAGCCACTGTTTCGTCACGAGTTTCTTCAACTAGTGACTCATAAATGTAATCTTCAATCAGCATGCCTCCATAAAGTGTCTCTTTTTCAGTTGATGCTTCCATGTCTTTGCACTGAAAGGTTTTTGCCTTCTGCATCATTTCCTCATATGCTTCATCTGCACTTTTTAATGCCTTTTTTGTGATTTGTTTAGTCATATCATGTTGCTCATCAGTGGGAGAATAGAGTGACACTGAAGTTGGTAGCTGGTACACTTTCTGAACAGCGACGATCTTCTCTGGATTGATCTGGAATCCTTCAGGTTCTGACTCTATGCTTGGAGAATACTCTGAGCAAGATGACCTATGGAGCTCCTCCATCTCTGCTGCCTGCCGTAGCTCCTCAGTCGGGGAAGCATCCTCAATAGGAGAGAGATTACTTGGAGGTGTTTTTGGGTGCTCGCGTCTCCTCTGTGCCCTTAATTCCTCTTTGTCCTTCTTAGATTTTTTGCTGGAGCTCTTCTTTGCCTGCTGTTGATGATCCACATCTCTCTGCATCTCCTGTTCTTTGAGGAGCTCTTCTTCCTCTCTCATCTCCTCCTCCTCTGATGAGTCCTCAATAGTCGGGAGCATTTGTCCATGCTGCCGGTGCCTGGCCTTTCGGTGTTTGCCCTCTCCACTCGTTTTCTTATGACTCGGACTGCTGTCACTGTCTTCATCTAGAGAGGACACTGAAGTTGGTGATGTTCCTGGTGTGAAGCTGGATGCATGTAGACTTGACGAGCCTTCACCTCTTGATCTGTCCTCGGGAGAATCAGTGAGACTCTCCACGTCTTCTTCTGTACTATGTTGCATAGAGGCACCTTCTTTATATGGTGTTGCCGTGGTATTGTTAAGTTCAATAGTCTTAAAACGTCGAAGGCCTCCGACAATTGACAGTTCATCCTCCATTTGACTCTTGGTTTCCATTGTTTTTTGATCAGAAATGTCCTTTTGTCCTTGATCTTTGCTTTCTTCCTCTGGGGCAGTACTACTCTTTTTCAGCAAACGCTTAGGCTTTCCTGATGCACTTTTCACTTTACCCTTTCGCTCATCATGCTCCCCTTGTTGATCCTGCTCTCTGATCTGCTTCCGCACATAATTATCCTCATCGGAGGCGTCTTCATCGGCGCTCATCTCCATAATCTGCCTGCGAATGTAGTCCTCATCATCCCCTAAGCCTGGGCCAGGGCTATAGTCCTCACTGCCAAAGGATCCTGCACCGATGTTTCTTCCCCCTTGCGGGAGGGGTGAGGGTTCACTTCCACTGCTATCCTCCACTGAGTCTTCTCGCCGTTTCCCATCTAGAGTAGTGCGTTTCAGTTCAAGTACCTTTCTGCGATCATTAGATGTCTCCTTTGTGGGAGAAAGATCCCGTGGGATATCTCCCCCTGCAGAGCTGATCAATTCAGGTGAGACTGGCAATAATTTCCGTCTGTGTTTATCAGTGGTACTTCTGTTAGACTCTAATATTGGAAGCACTGTACTCTCCAACTTAGCCAAGTCTGAGGGGCTTGTAGGACTCGCCTCTTGCTTAAGAGCTTCTTGTTGGACAGGTTGTTTCAACAGTTCCTTCTTGGTGGTTGAGCTTGTATCTCCTTTCTCCTGTGAAACAGAAAACTAAAATGTTATCCTCTGTTAGTGTAAAGATCTTCTCTTAAGTACAAATTCAATTTCATGCCTTATTCAGAATTATGAAAAGAAACAAACATATTACATCGCAAATTGTGCATTACATAAACTTTTTTCTCTACATAATGTATACAATAAGTTCATAAACTACCCAATTTTGCAAAAGTTCCTGTGTTACAGGTGATTTATCTATCAAACTTTAGTAGTAGCAATACCTTTGTTTGATAACTAACCACATTAACCACATCAGCATGCAGTTCTACAAGAAGAGGTGGAAAGACACTTCCTGTCAAGTTTTGGTTGTTGCAATTCATGTGCAAATAGGTCTGGTAGTACCTTGTTGGGCTCTACAGCTGTGATTTTCCCCTCTTTCTTTGTCGCTTCAGCTGCCTTTGCTGTTTCTGCCTGGGTTGTGTCTTTAAGCTTCTGGAATAGTGGCAGGTTGATTGTGGATACGCTCGTTAGGGCCGCGGAGAGAGAGGTCAGAGAAGGTGAAGCCTTGGGCTGTTCCGGGGCAGGCTTGGGTGGTGTGGGCTGCGCTTTGACCGTGGCGTTTGGAGGCGGAGCTGGCTGCTTTGCCGGGGACGCCTGGCCTTTGGGACCAGCAGGCTGTTGGCTTTGTGCTTTTGCAGGCGTTGCCATTGACGGCTGCTTCCCGTCCACGTCTCCGATCTGTCCAGCAATCGCTCTTTGCGTCTGGCAATTCAAGCAAAGCCACTCTCCCTGCAAAAAAGGAAAGATGCTCCCAATGGAATAAATATTGACGTAACTGTTTGTTACTCTGTAGTAGAATGGAGCAAAAAGCCACATCAACTTCATTAGGAGCAATAAAAAGCCAAATATATGTGTTCATTCATTAATTTTCCTATTTACGTTCTCTATAACTTTTCTTTTTCTTCCTCTTCATTTGATTAAAAAGGGGCAGAGTGCAAATCCCAAAGAATCATAACATTGAGTAATTAGAAGTAATAATGAATAATTACATATTCTTAAAGCCTAATATAATTGTAAGTCTTTCCCTTTACCCCTTTTCAACCTGGAATAGACATTAGACGTGCTTATTGACGGACAGGTAAGCAGCTTCGTATAGTTCATGGAGCACAGCACAATTCAGACCTCAAAAAGAATCCTTCAAAATGATTAATTAATAAAATGTTTTAAAAACAGGCTTCAAATATATTCATCAGGATGGAATGAAACTTGATTTATGTGAAATTAAGCAGAGCTGAGCAGTGACCTATGGAGTCAGCTAACAAACCACGTCATATGGCAACATAATTATTGTTTTCTTTAACTGTTTATCCCATAAATATGCTAATTTTAGCTCCACCTACTTTCTGGGCCAGTCTTGAGCAAATACATCTCTACAAGGAACCAGCTGCTGTATACATGGATCCACTGCATCATATCACTAGGATCACACAGTCTGCAGTGTGTGCTGGGCTTCTGGGCAGATTTCATGGATCTTAATCCTGTTCGGCATGTGCTTGTCCTGCGAACTCGCAAGCCCCCTCTGCCAGCTGAGGGGGGAGGAGCCATTCGCTCAAAAAAGCACCTTTACATCCAGCATCCACATGCTCCCCCTAACCCCACCCCCCATCGACACCCTCAGCACCTCCGCCTGCCTCCATTTACACAATCACTCCCACACGCTCACAGGCACGATGCAGGAGCAGCCGTCTGTGTCGTTTCCATCCAGCACAAACAGGAAAGGTAACCGACCCTCACGATACATAGCCCACTTGCCAGCCTTCGAAGGTGGGGAGGTTGCCCCCGTTTTCCCTCAGAGCTCCACGTGGGAGCTCACAGATGGGAAGACGGCGACATTTCACGGAAAAAGCTCAGAGATGAAAGAATCTCGGATGGTGGGTCACAAGGAAACATTAGCTTTACGCACAACTAAAGATGACAGCCTCTCACACAAACCACCAAGCCCTCTGACAGGAGGACAAAATTAACATAGAAAACCTCGAAGAAAAAAAAAAGACACCTTTCGATTCCCTTGAATCTCTACTTACGATGTAAAGGGCACCATTTATTCAGACTAATATCTGCCAGCATTGTTTTAGTTACCCATCAGCCCCTCGGGCAGATCAGTCTGGTACGTTTGTGAAACATTAAGCAGTTATCTCTGACCTCCAAACGGCCTCCGGCAGAGCATTAGGTCCAGAGCCCCCACCCCCCTCCCCCGTCAGACCCCTCCAGCAGAGCAACACCTCGCTGTCTCTCTGACTCGCTAATTGCATTCAGCCACTCTTTATGCACTGATGTTTAAGGCAGAAAAAAGGGTGTAACATCCTTCAAATGCAACCAGTCAGCTTGACGATGGGAATCTCTGTCCCTCATTACCAAGAAGCTCTAAGTGACTTTAACCCCCCACAGTGACCACAAAGCCAGCCATGGTCCTTTGCTGGTCTCTTAGTAGATACCTTAGCTGTTTGCACTTGGTGTGAAGACCTGTGAGGGAGGACTGAAGGAAACCATATTACCATGGTGTCCTTCCCTGAGCAGCTAGCAGCAAAATTCAATTATTGCTATATAAACCTGATCTACTGCCGGATGGGCAACTGGCTCACAGGTCCTTCCTCTCTGCTATCATCACACCTTCCTCAATGTCCTCTCTGACCGGTGACCACCCAATGAGAGCAGTCCTATATGAGAGCAGCTCACGCGGCTAAGCTGGGTTTCAGAAGCATCTCCAGATCAGGATTCGGCTCCTCCTACTGAGAGTGTGCGAGAAGTAAGAAGTGTCACATGCTAATTTTAGATAGCATAATTTTGCGAGTTAATTAATCATTTACACCTTGGAGATGTAAATATTAATTATTTGGGGCATTACCATTTTCGGGTATGCCTTATTTATGGCATAGGAGCTAGGGGCATGCGGAGGGTAACGTAACAGTCACCTGATTCCGGTTTCACGACAAGTGGGTCATGTCAATGGCACATCACTCAATGGCACATCACTCAATGGCACATCACTCAATGGCACATCATCGGTGATTGATTCCACCATAAATACACCTTGGCAACCATTCAGGTAACCATTTCTGGCAGACGGCCCGTCGGATGCACCTTGACAAAGGGGAGACAGTGAAGCACCTCCCACTGGGGCTATCAGGTTTGCTCTAGTCTGTAAACTGAATCTGTGGCTCCCCCAGTTTCCTGGCCCTTATGGCGGTGCGACCGTGTCCACACACGTCTCTCGTTGATCCGGTGTCCGCTGTCCTTTCGCATGCACCGTCGCCACTGCTGTCCAGACCACTCAGTGCCATCAACAGAAAAATGTCATAAGTACAATTTCCATTAGCCGCTTGCGTTTGGAAGGCTATGTGTGAGACAGGGAGAGGTTTAGGAAGCCAGGCGTGCAAAGGCATTTTGCTTGAGGGAGTCGAAAGTCAGTCCAGTGATTCGGCGCCTCTTTCCTGCTTCCCAGGGTCCCCTTTCAATTCCACACCCCCACTCTTTCTTTTCACTAGCAGTCGCATCACTATAAGCCTCTACTTTAGAGTCCTCCTACTCTGTAACATCAGCATACCGGCTTATATATCCCAACTCAGGGGTGTCCTTTAAGGTCAGCCACATGGTGCGGCTTACTTTCATTATTATGACGATCTATATATATATAAATATATATATTCTTAAACTGTCCTAAATCACTGCATGGAGATTTATGCGGTTTCCCGCAAAGCCCAGCCACTAAAGCTGTTCCCTCAATCGGTCCCTTCCTGGAAGCATGACTTCCATTTCAGCCCAGACCCTTGTAGCTTTTTGCATAGTATGCACCGTCAGTGAAAAACTGAGCAAAGGTGAATGTGCCTGAGGACACTTGGACTTTTGTTTCTGGGGCCACCTTGTGAACTCTGAAGCAGATTGAAGCCCATTTGTCCCCTAATTTCCCCCGAAGCTCTGGAAGCTAACTCCCCATGACCGCACTTTCCCTCACTGCGTTCCTGGGTGTACAATCAGCATCGAGGTGGCATCAGAATCTCGGCAATCTGTATTCTAATCGAGCGAGGTAGCACCGTACAGTCCATTCAGCCTGACAGTAATAAGAAATGTTCTTGTGATGAAACAAAAACAAACATCCGCCTTTCCTGTTAAAAATCACATGTGACAGATGCATATAACAAGAGCGCAGAAGTATTGAACCTCATAACCAACTGTAAATCCCTATCAACACATCAAATGTCAAGACACTAAGGAATTAAGGTTCATATTTGGTTTGAATCAAGGACCAACTGTTACAGCTCTGACTGACAGAGATTATAACGATACATTGTTGGTTTAGCTACCTTTTTTTACAGAAGGACAACCATAAGCCGAAGCCAAACGCCACACAGGAAGGTGATTACACCTTCAATCAGCCCAGAGCGCCTGCAGGCGGGACAAATCGGCAATGCTCAACAAACGGTGGGTGCCAATTATGGTTCATTTTCTTTGCCATTTTTCTCAGTGAGCTCAGTGATTAAACTTGGCTTACGTGATAATTTACCTCTTGACAGATTCTTCTTTTTAAAAACTCCCATGACACTGACACAAAAAAATCACCGGAAATGCAAGATCAATTATGGTCATTTGTGAAAAAACTCCAAATGCTTCATAAAGAACAGCAAGCGCGATGGAATGGACTACTGGATGATATGTAAGTTACTTTTTGATCAAGCAAGTCAAACATAATGAATTAGGCTATAACTGGACCTCCCTCCTACTCAAGTACTAACCAGGTCCATCTCTGTTTAGCTTCCAAGATCAGAGGAAAACTGCCATATTTGCAGGAGATAAGATGTCTCAATAAGAACAAAATTCAAAAATAAATTAACAGAAATTGTGAAGGAAATCTGTCAAGACACATTAGTGTAAGGCAAACTTATTGTCAGCTAACATTCTGACGGTCTCATAAAAATCCCATAGGTATCACCTTATTTCATTAAAAATAATTTCCTTTTGAATGATTATATTATACTGGACAACTGAAGACATCTGAAGGTTACCCAGGCCCAATAATTATAGTTCTGAATCCAGTGAGGGTTTCTTATCAGAAAATATTAGCGCAACCTTGAAATATGACTGAAAGGCAGATGGAGCAGGATACTTACACATGAAGTGGACCACATTCTCCTCCATATCGATTTCATTTCTGTCACTGATCAACTCATTCCACAACAGGAATACTGGTACGATTTGTGGTTTGTAAAATAAAATGTATATGTATACATATATAAAATGCATTTTCAAGACTATTATTTTTCCCAGTAGGTTTTAGGTAAAAATTTACCTAACAAGCGTAACTGAATAAAAACATATGTACATTTAAAACTGGCTTTCAGTTCCAAAAATATATTACATATAGATTTAACCTATCATGACACATAAATCAGGATTTAACTGATTTATAACTATATAGTACGTATTTGATGGAATAGCACTGCTATGTATTAGCCAGCAGAGTAAAACGGCATGACGTACGGGAACATGTTTCCTGGACATGCAGCTAAACAGAACGAGCAAACTGGGCACACTCCCTTACAGTCCGATTCTGCAGTCTATGCATTTCAAATGTCTAAAAAAAGGCATGTGCTCATGCCAACAATTAAACATAGAAATAGCGGACTTGATGAAGCGTGCACACACTGACCGATGAATTATGGAATACACAGAAACCTCTTTCATATATATCTATGCAAAATTTATATTGGTATTTATATTTTTGGATTTACTTTTAAGTAAATTTTAGTTTTTTTATTAGAGTTTATAATTATGAAAGTCATGCTCTATATATATGTGTGTAGAGGCCTGCCGCTTCTTTAAGACTGGGTAAAGGAAAAACAGCTACCTGACCCTAATACCCCCCCCCCAGATAACTCAACGTCGGCAATTAAAACAATTACGATAAGAACATGTAGCTGCCTTCATTGATTGGGTTATTGGGTTACTTTTAGGCACTGGGTTGCCATGGGAACATAAACAATCACCCAACCTGCACCCTGGACTGTTACTTCACGATAAGCATTCATCATTTATTAATTAGTTATTTGGTAAATTTAGAAAAATTTAATTAAATATATTACACATTTGTTAAACTTATTTTTTACCTATGAAACACTACTTAAATATTTCTTAAAATTATTAAATGAATGAAATTCATGTCCATTACACATGGCTATCAGAATGTAGAATGTTTTTACTAATCATGAAATATCAGACATAAGTGTAAATTCTTATTAAATTCTTCAATTGGCTTGCTGACCATTTTCAGTACAAGATATTTATTCTTATTTTAAACAGTAAAATCAAAGCATTTTTTATAAGTAGTTGCGTAAAAACTGCACAATAAATAATACTATTCTTACTTCATACCTGCTTCTGCTCATTACCCGGCACAGCACGACTACAGCTTATTGATTTTATTACAGAATCATATTCCCATGATAATTTCTTTCTCAAGCTTTAATAATTTAAGATTAGCTGCTTCTAAAGTGGGTCACAGATCAATGGCGAAATACAATAGGCCTATTGTGCATCTGAATGCTATGCCTGAAGCGGCAAATCAGATTTGCCAAACAATACAATACAGTATAAAATAACACAAAATACATAATTGTAAAATATATATTTTATATAAACTATCTAAGACACTATAAAGAGGGAACTTCAAACGGAGCAGGTAACATTTTCTCTGGATCACATACGTGAATCTGTTACCATATCTCCAGAAGAGTCAACAAGCCTGTTCTGCCTAACAGATGCCTGGGGCCGGTTCTGTGGAGTTCTGCAAGCTCAGACTCGGCCAGGCTGTCCACTGGGATGACGGCAGATAAACAAACTCAGTTTATAACAGATTAGCAGGCCCTGCATCAATGTTCTGGAAGATACCAGATCTCTAATCTTCAGACCGTTGCCTAAATATAGACTTACTTATCATGTCTGCACACAATATCGACCTTTATGATACAAGAACATCCTGTAACGACAGGGGAAGTGGGCCATGTACCTCCTCCGCTAAACACCGTTGTATGTGGCTATCAGGATGTAGAATGTCTACTTGTATGTTTCTCCACTAGGAAGATCTGGAGCAGCTTTCTGTACGGGTAGATGAAATTGGGAATGTGCGAGTGAAAATACAGCCGGCCTCCTTAACAGTGAAGGAATTCTGTTACAGAAGAACAAGGAGAGATGAGAAGGTGTCAGGCTAACTGCTCCTGACCTTCATGACAGAATCATGATGTTTCTTATCCTATTTTCCCACAGTGTATCTCCTTAATTCTGAATAACAAAATAACACAAGAAAATATAAGCTCAATGTATGAGAAAGCCATCGCTTTTACACCTAACGTTTGTTTGCACTGTCAGTGAAAAACTGAGCAAAGGTGAATGTGCCTGAGGACACTTGGACTTTTGTTTCTGGGGCCACCTTGTGAACTCTGAAGCAAATTGAAGCCCATTTCCCCCGAAGCTCTGGAAGCTAACTTTCCCTCACTGCGTTCCTGGGTGTACAATCAGCATCGATGTGATTACCGCGAGAGGTCAGTCAGCAGAAGGTTTAACAGGAAGCAGTAAACCGGCCAATGGGAAACAGGTTAAACCTGTGATTGACAGTACACAACAATCCCGCCCACCAGGGCTGAGGACGCCTTGTTTCTCCAAGTATTAATTCTAAAACCCAGCTGTCATCCACCCGCTGGAGCCTCTGGGTCTGGCTCGGAGGAAGTCCTGGGTAAGCTGTTCAGTATTGGGCCGTCAGTGACCACAGCAGTGCCGTGTGCAGGGTGTAGGGATTGGTGCATGAGTGACCGTTGGTCACCCCTAAAGCATGCTCTGATTCTGATCCTTGGGTCCCTACACAAACCTCGATGTACTTCCCACGCGCTGATTGGCTAAGAATCTGGGGCATGGGAAGATTTAGTGCTGTGACCACTATTACAGACATCCAGCAACGGATATATGATATACAGCTGTGTCACCAGTATTTGATTCTGGGGCTTTACTCTAAGCGTAAAACACACAGACAGAAAACCTGACGTTAGACTATCGTTCAGGCCTGACTGAAATGTATCTTTGGCGTTCTTTTAAAAGCAATTTCTTGTACCCCTGGGACTATGATGAAATGCGGTATAATTCTGCTTTGCTTTTTAATAATTACTCCTTGTGACACATTTTTTGCTGGTGGTTCGGCTAATAATGACAGGAAGGTCTTATTATCGAAAGGGAGATTCTTCCAGGAAATAATAAAAAAGTATCACCCCATCTGTCTCTTTTTCCAAGGGACTATCTGCTTCACGAGGCTCCATTTTCAGCAAAATCATCTCTCATTATAATAATCCAAAGACTTTGACAGGATACTGTCTGTTTAAAGGTTGAACTGTACCTGCAATTCTTGACATTTGTATGGTGTTTATGTTTTTTATACCTTAAGGATTTTCACCTGAATTTGCTTTCCCATATCTAACTCCTACCTGCTACACCTCCTACCTGACAGGAGGAGAGAAGTATCGACAATGTCCCCTGACTGGTTCCCCTGTCAATCCCCTGAAATTTCTCTCACACTTTTCTAGTCACATGACACCATTCTGGAAATTTCAGTGCTTCTGGCAACCCAAGCTTAGAAGAACCTGACAGAGACTAAAACTCAGTATTTGTGTCGTTCTTTCGTTTGGAACCAGTCCTTCAAGTGCACGTGATCATTGGGGTCGCTGCGCTGATTCATTCAGTCATTCTGTTCAATTTGTTCAGTTCCTTAAATTCATTGGCCAGGTTGCTCAGTTCATTAATATGATGGTGTAGTGATGGTCAGACTTTTGGAAGATTTAGGACCAAAATAATTAACATTAAACATATGAAATAAAATAAGAAAAATGTAATATTCTGAAATGTATATGTACATGCATAATCAATATAAGAAGCATAAAATAATAAAAATTATAATAAATTAATTTTATAAAATTACTGTATTTTTCTCCCGTTGGAAAAATTTCCTATGGGGGCCCTCTGAGAACGATATTGAAGGGACTAAAAGTCAATGAATCATGATCAATTCTGACACTCTAGCTCATCAAGATATCCCTTTTGCTTGGTCGAAACGCAATAACGCGCCATTCTCCTAGTCGGAATCAACGAACGACACCACAGAGGCTGAGCCAGTGCCACTCTGATTGGCTATCATTCTTATTGATGCTTCGCACCTTATAGCCATTTAGGAATATGTGACCTCCAACCCAGGCTTCAAACCATTCAACCGCAGCTGATTAAAGGTTAATCACAAAATGTCACAACTTGTCAGCCCGATGACCGCTATTAACATCGCTTTTTTAGATATACTGTACAGCTAATCAACAAAAAAGACAGCTGCAGATGATCTGCTTTCTAAAACACAATGAGGCGCTTTCTATAGCTGTGCTGTATTTTGAAAGCCCTCTTCCTGTGGATAACATTGAGCTCTGAGGCCCCAGGTTAGGCCAGTCACCTCCAAAGTATTTCTGAGCTGATGCTTGAACACAAGTAACGCCGAGGATGATCAAAGCTCAGCTCGGTATATCAGCCGCACTCCTGCGCTAATTGCCCCCTGCCCTTTGCCCCGCTGGGCTGTCCGTGTGGCCTCCCCTCTGCCCGGTCGACCCCGTCCACAGGGAGAGCAGTTGGACTGGGTGCCAAAAACAGCGGAACTGGCAGCCGGTCCCTGGCATCCGTAAGTTACGGCTGAAGGAGGGCGGCAAAAGCAACGCTGGATTCTGTGCCCGTGGGGGCTGCACCCCAGGTCTGAATTCTCCCAACGTGGTTCACACCCTCCCCCCCGGCTGGCTTCTGGTCCATTCCGCCGATGACCAAAGAAGGAGACACGGGCAAAAGATTGCTGATCTTCATCTCACTGTGTAGATAAGACATTCAGAAAAAGACCCATGCAAAATTCAATCTTTTCAGAAGGTTTGTTTTTATTTCAGGCACAATACAGCAGACCGTGCAAATGAGATTAGCTGTGTTAGATTACTTGAGTTAGATAATAACACCAAGGAAAACAAGTAAATGAGTGCGGTAGTTAATCTAAACAATAACACACCAAAGAGTTATGCGACTTTCTTTGGTGTACGTCACACTAGCAATGGTGATTCTACGATATTTGTTAAGATGGGGACATATGAGAACCTATAATTCATGCATAAGGGCCGACCTTAACGTTACTCAATGATATGTTTGAATGGGTGAGTGACAGGGGATGTGGCACTCTGGGGGTCAATCAGCTTTTAACTGGGGCCAGTGCCCCTATGGGCCCACCCCTAAATTTGCTCCAGCACATTAGCTTTGTACACCGTGGGTATTCTTCTTATGGGAAGCATTGGGTTAGCTGCAGTCTAGGGGTGGCCAATCTGACGACTTCATCATAATCGATCTTGAAAACGTCCCCAATATACTTCTCATGCAGATCGTAGAGATTGTGACCTTTTGTTGTTCTGAC
>JAODJU010000001.1:5921886-5934623 GCA_026776725.1 Gnathonemus echidnorhynchus
CCCCCCCCCCCCCCCCCCAATGTTTCGAAATTTCACATACAACTTCGATTGGCAGCAATAACAGGGATCCGTGCTACTGTATGTTCACAAACCAACAGAATGACTTCCTGCTAGGTGACAGGGGCTCTTTCATGTGTATTTGAAAAAGGATTCAATGTGATCTATCTGCATAACAGATACTGGAACTGGTGTCAAAAAGGGGCTCGACATCAGTCCCGAGTATTTGTTCTATAGTAATCTGACTTGGAGTATTGGACAAAGTACAGGGACAAGAATGACACATACATGTCTGAAGGATGTCAGGACCAGGAAGGTTCCTGCTGTTGTACCCTTGTGTGTGTGTGTGTGTCTTCTTTTGTTGATGTAATGGTCCCCCGCCTCTCCAGGGGTGTGCATAAAGGATTTGGGTTACAGTGGTTGTAAATGAACTTCATTTTAATTTCCTAGCCAAACAGCATTGGACATTTAGCTCAGCTCCCATCTCATTGAAGAAAAAAAAAACTAACATTCGCTCACATTCGTTCATCTGCCAACAAAGTTCTGTCCTAGAAACTCAAACATAAAAAACAAATACCCAAACAAATTATCTGTCATATTAAATGCAAACACAATACAAGTTCTTTCTGCTATAATAAACACAATAAAACACATTAAAACCGACATATGTAACGTACAAGTCCAGACGTCATAAATTATGGGATGGATCTGATATCACATGGGAAGTGATTTAAAATAATGACTGGGGATTTATAAGAGAGTAGCGGGTTCAACAGAATGGCGCTACCAGCCTTATCGATTTCCTGGCAAGCACGCGGGGCGGCGGGGGCTGCTGGGTAATATCGGGGGCTTTCACACAGCAGCTGGGCCACCATAAATCAGGCTTTTTCATAATGGGGAATCTCGACTCACTAATCGGTAATAAGCAGAGGGTTCGGGGTGAGAGACGTGGCGTGGCATGTGGGCTGTTACTCTGAGCTATAAAGGCAACCATAAAGAAACAAAAAAGAGAGAAAGAGAACAGAAAGAGAGAGAGAGGGGCCAGCAAGGGTCACTGCCAAGGCCAAAGTCCAGGGAGTTTTACTGCAACCTGAATCATTTACAGCTGGGACACGTCTGAGAAACGCTGTTAGCGGATTGGCCAGCCGCTCAGTGGAGAGGGCCCAGGTGGGACTGTTGTGTGTCACGGGGACCTGGAAGAAGTAATTTTGTTCCAGGCCAGATAATTATTTGCAGTAGGTCTTAGCAGGGCTACATCTCAGCCTGATCCGCAGCTTTGCGTCCCTCGGCCTTTCCGGAAAAAGTAATTTTCTTCACATTTGGGAAAGATTAAAAACCGGGTCAAAATGCCACGAACTGGAGTCGTGCCTCCCGTCTGTCTGTCAGCCACCAGCCCCACCCCACAGCAGTCTGGCCCGATACTAATTAAAAGTGTTCCTGGTGATTAACGTGAGAATCGGGCCCTCGTGAGCCACTCCCCAGGCTGCTTAGGCAGACAGCGGCTGAACCATTCCTAGGTAACCCCCCCCCGAATCCACCAGTCTCCTCCCGGGATGATAAATCAGCATATGGGCCCTGCTCCCGTCTAAGAAGGCCATCACGACACGACATCGAGCTCCATCTCTCAGATCCATCGCGGCTGATGGCTGCTTCCCCGGCCGTTATGTAACCGACGCCCCCGAAACGCCCAGTAAACGCGCTGTGACACGATTTATAACTTTAATACTCGGCTAATTTCACCCGCAGAGAAAGTGTCGCAAGGAGCCCCCCCCAACCCCCCCGCGGCTGTGTTATGAGGGCAATCTCGGAAAAGCCGTAAATATCCCGGATGGTGCTTGCCTGCTTTTTTCGACTCATAATTGTCTTCAACAAAGACGAAGATACCCGATAAAAAGATGCTGAGGCTTTAATGGAAGGAGGGGATATACCGGTATGATGGTCGCCGGCGGGGGAGACAGAGGGGAGGCGCTGGAGACGGCATAGATCGACACTAAAAGCACTTTGAGGATAATGACAGTCACATGATCCGTATTATCCGTCAGGCTCCTCTTATACAGGGTTTCCATAAACAAGAAAAGGGAAGGAGCTACGTCTCTTAAACGCCAAGAAGATTCATCAATAAGGTAATGATGTCGGGGGGGGGGGCTCACTATTGCCCCATAGACAAAAATCTATCACAGAGGGAGGAGGAAACCTGACCCGAGGCCTCGTTACCCGAAAAGGAAAATCAAACAGTGTGTAAAAGCTCAGCTATCGCGCTTTAGCTAACAAAAACATGTCTGCCCGGCCTTTAGCGAGCGGCGTTTTCGCTGACGACTTAAGAGCCGCCCTAATGGACGGGCCCCAGCTCCTGCTGCTTCTCACGCCGTGCTCCTGTGCTTCTAAAAATACAGCACCTTTTATGTTTCCGGAAAACAGCACACTTGGGCCTCTGAAAAGGCTCCGAGAAGCAGAATGAGCCCCATCACCAAAGTAGCTCATACTTTGTTAATTCAAGATGGGCCCCTTCCATTTCATCTCATGCCCTGTAGAGGTACTTACGTATGCCTTGGGTTGGCATGGGTTTTCTAGACGCATGTGAAAAAATCACGGCAAATCACGGCAGTGACTTTTTTCGGTAGTGCCGTGCCTTGCCGTGGATTCGTAAACATCTTCGGGTGGGCACATTATGCGTCCTGCCCCATATCTGTCGCAAACCTTAAACACACCTTGCCGCTTTGTATTCTCACGCTGAGCAGCAATACGCTCGCCATATCGTCTACATATTAGCGGAGACGACCTGCATCGGTCTCGCCACGGTAATGCAGTCGTTACCAGTCTGCAGAAGCGCAGGTGATGTTTAGCTGGCCAAAACGTCAGGCAGACCCGGATAAATTATTCAGATGACATATTCCAGGCTGGGGAAGCAGAACAGGAAGTATAACCCATAAAACAGCTGCCACCCCCTACCCCCCTCTCGATGAAAGGGGGACGTGAAATTCCCCGGATAACTGCTGGACAAAGATTTATTTTAAATAAATGGGGGACAAATCACGCATAGTACCTGGTGCCGAAGGATGCAGAAGAGAGGCATGTGTTCAGGCCTTCCTCATGAATATCTGGTCCCTTTGCTGTCGTAAGTGCAGAAATCAGAACTTACCAGAGCAAAACCAGGGAACTGGGGATTTTGTTATTATTTTTCTTTTGGGTTTTTATATCAGAACTTAAATCTTTATTTGTAGTCGGATCATAGCAAATATTTCAAATGACGCTTCAAACAAACTTGACGATAGGGTTATAAACATCTTGAAATGTTATACTGTATACTGAATATTTAAAAAAATGTAAAATTCCATTCAGTGATAAACATGCTGGGTGGCATTTGTCTGTCTGACCACCTTCTATGCCGATCATCTTCTACGTTGGCACAGGTTGGCATCCGCAGCATTGTCACAGTGTCACATGATCCACCTCCTCCAATGAGCCCACAGGGCTTCTTAGTTTGACTTGCAGTACAGCATCTTAGGCTTGGCACCCAAAATATAAGCACTGATGCATCATAGAGATTGTAAATCTTTTTTCCATGACATTCCTGCCACATTCAGAGTGCTTTCCTACATTCTCGTACAGCTAAATGCACGCTGCAGCTGCCTCAGGTCTGAGGTCTTCGGTCTCCCCAGCATTGAGGCCTCCCAATAGGCTTGTTCTCGCACCACCGGTGCACAAACGTGCCCCGGAGATCCAACTCTGCGTGCGTGATTAAAAATGTGCCCTATTTGTTGTAGCAGACAGCCTCCCAAGCCTGTGTTTATGTATGCTTCACCCCCCCGGGGGTTAGACGACGCAACAGCACACCAGCTGGAACACTCGACTCTTTCTGGTCTTGGCTGACGAGCAGAATTTTATCACTGCAGGATCTCTGGTGCCGCCCTGCCTTCATGTCTATACCAGGGCACGGAAAACAATCGATCCACTTGTCTGCATCACAAGCCTACAACACGGACAGACATAGAGCCGACATTAGCTCTGCGGTCGCTAAGACTTTGCGGTATGCATCTGCACCTTCATGGACCAGCACTGGCAACACTTACGGAATGTATACCTGTCCCCACGCTTAGCGTCAGGTTAAGCGGCTTGAATGAGCAGGCGAAAGACGCACCCTCTAAGGTAGGAGAGAGAAAAACAATAAGGCAAACGCACCAGATCCGCCGGACAGGCACACAGACCCGCGTGTTGCCGTCGGCGATGGAGGCGGCTTGGCGACGGAGCTCACCTCATCTATTATGTAATTAGCATGAGCTGCTGGCGACCGAACATGAAAGGGACAGCTGGAGCCAGGGAGGGTGACAGATAGAGGGTGACAGGGGATTCTGGTCGGCCTGGAGGAGGGCCGGTCCCAGGCGGGCCTCCATTACTGCAGCGTGTTTACACAGCCGTGGCTTTCTGCCGATTTTTCGTGTGTGACTAACAAACACTTTCGGTGGCTGCTTTTTAAGAAAGATAACCAGTCCTCACTATTTGTGACATACCTCTCTGTGGTTGATAGGTCTCCTGACCACAGATACAAGCACACAAGTAACAGCAGTTAAGCAATTACCATCAATTCCAGACGGGATCATTATCCTCCAAATAAAAGAGCTACTTCCTGTTATCCGTTAGATTACCACACGTGGTAAATACATCTTATCGAGTCAGAAATTAGCATAATTATTTTTCATTGTTATGATCAGTTTAAATAGAATATGTAATTTGCAATATGCAAGCAAACAAGATCTGCGGATGCCATATTCTTAAACGTAAGGGACCAAGCAGCCTTTGGAACAGCTAGCCAATCACAACCAGACAACCTCAAAGCTGCCCTCCTCAGAGTTGATCAGGCGCTTTGCATCACCCTACGGTTCTCTATACGCTTCCCCGACCTGTTCCCCCTGATGGCATTCCCGTCACGGACACCGGAGGATGCCAAAACCTCTCTTCTTCTGAGGCAGGGAAGCAGGAGCAGGAGCAGGGCCAGGGAACTACAATGCTGTAGTGCTGACACACACCGGGACTCAGCGGAACCTCATTAGTGTATCTGAGAATAAATTCCCAGGACTAGGACATCTCTCATTACTACTACAGGAGGCCATACTAAATGGTCCTGAGAACATCCTGCAAATGACAACAACCAGCACAGGAGGAATAGCCAGGGGAGTGACAGTAACACCCTCTCTCCAGGCTCCTTGTTCTTGTCTGGTGGCCTTATCACTTGGCAGCAGAAGCTGTTAGAGTCACCTCCTTCCATCAACCGCCCCGGACTCCATCCAAAAACCTCCCATCTCCTCGTCTCAAGCCGCCGCCAGCACGTTCGGCCACCAGCACTGCGGTGTAAAGAGCAAGAACGAGCTCTGGTCCTTTCCAGGCGGACCTGGGCTCTGTCGTAATTATCCGCGGATCGTCACACGGGGGCCGATCGGAAACCCGGGGCTTAGCGCCATTCGGTCTCAGAGGCGCCCCCAGCGCAGGTGGTGACATTCCGAGCCGTACGGAAACGGGGGAGGTGTCAAAGACCGGGCTGGCAGCGGCTCAGCGGCAGGAGGAATGCGGCCGGGGAGAAGCGGCTTATCCGGTGCGACAGGCCTAATCCGCCTCGCCGCCCCCTCCATCACGTGGTCCCGTGAGGTTCGGAAGCACTGAGCAAGCACCCAGCCAGCTGGGGTGTTAACATCGGTGCACCAGTACCAGTCCGTTCCCAGAAACCGTGTTTTGACTCGTCGAGCAAGATCCCCTTGGAACCGGGAAAAGAATCCACCATTTGTTGAGACACAAAGACCAGTCGTGGCCGTAACGTGAGAATGCAAAGCGTTTCCTTGAAGCCGGAGTTTGTTTATTCATGGTCCCTGGGAGACCAAATGGCATGTTTACCAACATGGTAAAGAGTTGGTCTATCTGTCGAACACCCACCCCTTCAAATACTCCCCATGTATCAAGGCTTATTTAGCAAATGGCACATAAATATATTCTCCATTTCAGATCTTCCATATCACACTTCAATTATATTTGCAAAATTACCACATATATATATATATAGATATATACAGTAGATAGATATGTGTCATAAAGCCACACAGACAACGAAAACAGCAACAGCTTCCTAAAATTAAGTGGGCCATAGAAAACGTTTCTTTAGCTTTACCAGGCTCTGTCGAGTCAGACGGGATTCATTGGCCCACCCAGATGCCAATCACAGAACCTGCCAATCAGTGCCGAGCCTCTGTTCCCTTGGGAACACTAAAGCCATTATTGGCTTTAGGTTTCCCTAAGCCCTCCTAATACCTCATGTAAACAGGAGCATTACTCAAGAGCACTGGAGGGGCTGTGAAGCAGAATGATGGAGGATGTATGTTGTTCAGAAGCTCCTCTGCCTTTTCTCAGGACTGTTAACTACTGGGAGCCTTCGGCTGGCAACAGGGAGGTGACCGCGGAGTCTTTTCAGACCTGTGACGGTGATGAGAATCATTTATCACTCGCCGCTTTAGTTTCTGTTGACCGTACGTTTTCAGTAACCCAACGCCATCCTTGAAACACAGCCCTCTCAAGAACAAATATAAGGTGTCCAGTTCAAAGTGGTGGAGAAGTAAAATGTCATTTTGTAACCGTCACCGATGGCGGCTCAGACGAGAGAATCACAGACTGTCTGCTATATCTTCCCTTTTGTTTTTCTAGAAGCTTCAGTGTCCCAGCACCAGTGTGGCAGGATCTGCTGTTAATGCAAGCCCATTACAACCTGTAACTCATAGGTAATGAAATAATCATACTTCCTTTTTCCTGTGTAAATGTGTGTTGTGCTACGATAAGCGTGCAATATCTATCTATCTATCTATCTATCTATCTATCTATCTATCTATCTAATCAGGTCCCCATTACAGAAGAGCTTTGCTAACATGCTAACATTAGCGCCGCTGTGCTACAGTCAGCACGTCATGGATGTAACCCAGTAAACGCCTGCACGCACTCGGAGACAGCAGGGACATTCCACCATCGCCATGGCGCCACTGGCCTGCTTCCTGGAGCCGCCAAACAATGCAGGGAACACAGAGTAGTGGAGGAGGCTTCATTTTAATGCGACGGGAGCCGGCGTAAAGAGGGCCAGAGCTGCTAGCAGCTTAACATAGAGCCTCGTGGTTCAAAAAAATAGAAAATGAGAATTCAGACTCTGCAAACTCTCCCCAACCAACAAACAAGAAAACAAGCAGGTTTTCGTATGTTCACAACACAGATAATTACCGATCCGTGGTATAAACAGAAAAACACAGAGGGGAAGCTTCTAGCTAGCTCAGTCCAGCCAGGAAACCTATTAGCGAGACTGCAGTCCATTGACATACACCAAAAGAGGCACTTCTAGGAATTATCACGCTGGTTAATTTCATTTCGAGGAAAAATCTCTCGGCTTTCCCTCTTTCCTGCATCAAAGGCATCGTGGGGGTGTCCTGCAGACTCGTGGGACTGTGTGGACATTCGTGCTGCAATTTAGTCGAAACACTGTGGAGGATGCTCTCTACAAAGCTCTAGTCAAATTAACCGTCGGCCGGCCGTGAAGTGCCAGAGAAATAAAAAGAGTTTCTAGCAGATATGAAATGATTTGACAGAACGGGGTGCAATGAAAACGCAGCCTGTAGCAGAGGGAGGACAGAAGAGGCCAAACGCAGGCAGGACCAGGCAGTTTGGCCTCTGGTCTATTTTTGGCTGCGGCTTGAATCAGTGGGATGTGATGGAAGCGATCAGCTTTTGGGGCACTAGTGTTAATCTTAGTTTCTCTCTTCTGGCTAAAGCAAACACCACCTATGGACAGCATCTGTAATAGTATTAATGGTGCTGGTTGAACACCTGTTGACATTAATTACCAGTTACCAATTCCTTTTGTTGACACCTGCACAGAACGTAAAAATGTTATAAATTTGATTATATGCCATTTTTCATTTTCTGCTTATGTTATAGGAGTGCACAATTTCAGGAGGCAATATTTGCAGTTAATTTATTTGGCAGATGCTTTTGTTCAAAGGGACATATATTTTTGAGAAAGCAGGGTCAGTCAGCCGGCCTCTGGGGAAAATTGGGGGTAAAGGGCCTTGCTCAAGGGCCTGATGATGACACCACCCTGGGATTTGAGCCAACGACCTTGATACCAAACACAGCACCCTAACTCCCCAAGCCACACACCACTCACATGGACAGATGTTGCATAGAAAATGGCTATTTTTCCTTGCTATTGTACATTAAATTAGATTGGTATAGGGGAAGGAGATGGGGAACCAGCCAAAGCGATGTGTGTGAGCAGGGATCCTAGCCAGATCTATGGACACAGGAGATCCCACACAACCCGAAAGCAGCTTAGACACTGCCGAGTAGGTCACGCCACTGGGGTCCCCTTTCTCCACGATGGCTGAGTGCCATGAGGGATCAGGTGAATGACTCTCGACGTAAAGCTGAGGTACTTGCACGTGGAGATGTGGTCTAGCTTTCACCAGTCATGCTCTGACTGAGGTGATCTGAGCAGGAAAAGGCCATTGCAGAGTGGGAGAAGGGGTAACGTTACAAAACGTGAGCAGATATACATACATCACCCAAATAATTATCCTGGACAGGGTCATTGGGGGGGGATGCTGGGTCTAGTCCCAGGAAGCATAGGGTACAGAATTGTGGTACGTGGTACACCTTGCACAGGAAGCCAGGCCATCACAGGGCACAAACATACACACACTTACACAATATGGCAGTTATAGAGACTCTGATTAGAATAATGACATGTGGTTTGACTGTGAGAGGAAGACAATTTAACACAGAGAGAACATGCAAATTCCACACACACACACACACACATGTATACACACACACGGACCTGTAATCATATCTTTGTGGGGACCATCCATTAATTTCTATGGGCGAATCTCTAATCCCAACAATGACGACCTTAACCCCTAACTAGTCATAACCATAAGTAACTATAAACAAAATACAAGACATTTTTAGTTCTTTGATTGCAGTCACAGATTTTTATAAAATTGAATTTCCCCTACGGTGGGGTTTTTTATCAAACTGTGGAGATATTTGGTCCCCACAATGTGATGTATATCTGACCCACACACACAGATATTCGAACCACCAACCCCAAATGTGTGAGACAACAATGCTACTCACTGAGCCACCACGTCACCCATAATACAGCATAATTTGATAAAGCTACACTAAATATAATAAAAAATCAAATATAATCAGCAGCTGAAAGGCTAACAAGAACAGAAAACAGCCATACCCTTGACGAGAAATATTTAATGACATGGAATAATTAGCCTGCTGCCCTTCGTCATGCTACACAGACACACCGAGCGACACGTGGGCTTCCAGAGGAAGTCACAGGATGTACTGAACTCCAGAGACTCACTAATTACATCGATCTGAAGCGAGATCACTGATGGGACTCGCCTCATGTTTATGGACTGCCAGGCTGCGGGACCGTGGAGTCGAGTGGAGCACGGGCAGAGTTTGTGCGGGTCATGCCCTGAGGGACAGATCTTGCCAGCTGAACAAGGCACTGCCTCCACGCCGGGGCCAGGGGATTGTCGGAAAAAAGGTGACCGGGGGGTAGGCGCACCCTCCCTCCCATCTCCATGATGCCAAAGCTCCAGCGCAAAAAACCCATCTAATTATTGAGCAAGGAAACAAATACTAAAGAGCAAGGAAATTAATCCTCAACAAGCATAAATCTGTCAAGTAACAAACTTAGGCACAAGTGCCGCAAGGCTGAGTTTCCAGTGAGAGACGGGTAACAAGCACAAGACGCTTACGGGAACCAGAGCTAAATAAGAGACTGCAGAACCAAATATGAGCAGAGTTGTTCAAATAAAAATCCCCAAGAGAGTCTAACAGGGACAAAGACTAAGTGAGACAATCAACAAAGCATCCAGAATTGCTAATACCCATTATTTCAAAGGAACGGCCCTCAAAGACGGATAATAAAAGAGGACCAGGGGTAGGGGGAGATCAATTTAGGTGTTCCATGAAGAGATGGGTCCTTAGATGTTGCTGGAAGGTGGTTGAGGAACCAGAGAGATTGCACAAATCCTGTTGCCAGCCCACGGCAGGCAGAGGAATGCGGGTGGTACAGCTAGACAAACCCGAGCTATAGTGGATTACAAATAAGGTCAGATACTGTCATTTCCTGCCCTTAATTATATAAACAACGTCACTGCCTAATACATGCATTGCCACTCAGTCCTCATTACTGTTATTACTAATTATGCATAATCACGAGTGTAACGCAAGTGCACCACGGTGCCATGATGAGCGTACGCCAAAAGATATTCATTACAGACGGAAAATCGCCAGCACCACGGGCAAACGGCAGCCGTTTCCGAAATTTCGGCTGCCGGCGGCACTCATGCTCACTGACGAGTCCGGAGAAATCCAGAAATAAGCATACGTCCCGTGGCCACTCTCACCTCTCTCCTTTTCACAAACCTGAATCTATCATAAATTAGATTGACACGTCTGGCTACAGGATCATTGAGATCATATTGCAGAGCTGTCAGTCATGCTGCCGCTTAGATCAAGAGGTCAGTGTTTTCCCAACAAGATCGGGGAATTATCAAATTTCTGGATGAGATCCTTTTTGAAAAATCACACCCTATACAGACATCTGATTTCATCCAAACACAAACATTTTTTATATTAACATATTTTCACTGTAAAACTGTTCAATCTCCGTGACCCTGTACTGAATGAGTGGTTGGATACCTATCTGTGTTTGGGCTTTTATTCATTGTATCAGTGAAAGATGTCTGTAATCAACTCCTGAGCCTTTCAACTCTGGTAGTCAATGTTTAAGTAGCTCATTAACGGAAAGGTTCGAAGCCCACAGGGCAGCCATACCCAGCATTCACCGAGTCTTAGAGCAATCAATTAGCAAGATAAATGTACATCTGGAAAACTGGTATTACACCCAAAAAAAACCCAACTTCAATTTAACAGATGAGAGCCCAGGCAGAATGTAAGACAGCCAACCCAGTGACCCTCAAGAGGTGAAAACTGTAAATCTCTCCAGTAAAACGTGAGTTATCCCTGCATGACCGCAGGAACCAGGAGAATATCTGGTGAAGCATATGCAGCCATAACACAGTTTATTACACCTCAACAAATGTTTCCAGGCAAACCTTGCGCTCCACACGTAAGACGATGAGAGAACCTAACCAGCAGACCACAAGAACCCCAAGCAAGTCATCTCAAAATCCGGCAAGGCTCACTGAGCTTTTTAAATTGCAATTTACACGTCCCAACCAGTTTATACACGAGCCTGGCGCACAGAAGCGGAGGAAGCATTTCATCAGCAGTAATGAACTCATCTTTGTGTCTTACCTCAGCGAGATGAGGCATGGGATTAAATCCACAGAGGTTGCAAACGATGTTCTTGCACCCGGTGCAGGTGTTGTAGTTGGGGGGGCCCTCGGATCCCACATTGAGCGCTGTTTTGCAGAGTGGGCAGACAGCTGCAGAAGCTTTTGGGGCTTCTTTTGAAGGCTCTGGGACAGGTTGGCCTGCCTTGATTGTGTCGGCAGGCTTCTTTTCCTGAACAGGTTGAAGGCCTTTGGCTACTTGGGCCTGCTCCTTTTTCTGTGTGGTCTCCGACTTGGTCTCTGCTGCTGGGGTGGCCTTGGCAGAAGGCTGGGCTGGGACAGGCTCTTTAGGGGCAGCTGTCGCCCCCGGCCCTGGCGGTTCGGCCGGCTTCTGGGCCGCGGACTCTTCCTGAACGGCAGACGAGATAAGGTTCGATGCCGAACTGAAGATGGATGAGCCGAAGCCAAACATCTTCCCCGAGACAGATTCGGTCGGCTGCGGACTTGTTGCTTTGGGCTTCGCGGGCTCAGAGAAGCCACCTAAGCTCAAGCCAAAGAAGCCGGACTCTTGTTTTGGTTTGCCGGTGTCCTGCGCTGGTTGGCTCGCTTTCGGATCGGGAGCCGGGGGCTGCCCTTTCTGTTGGGCTGGCTGCTTGGATGGGTCTTGAGCCGGACCGGCAGGCTGAGGTGGGCGAGCATCAGTACTCGTGGTGGGTGGCTTCCCTCCCGCCGAGCCCGGCGGTTCCGCAGGCTTCTGGGCCTCCTGCTTCGAGGTGGGCTTGGCCTGCTCCGGCATCGGTCCAGAGGGCTTGGCTGCAGACGGAGGGGTCGCCTCCATAGTCGACTGCTGCTTCACCAGTGGTGAGGGCTTCTTGGACTCCGTGGTCCTGCTGGGCTCGGACTTGGCTAGCTGCGCAGAAGCAGGGGATTGATTCTTCTGAGGGGACGCGGGCGGCTGCTTGGAAGGCTGAGCCTTCGCCATTGGTGGTCCAGAGGGGGCCGTCCCTCCAAGGGCCCGCTGCATCTGGCAGTTCAGACAGAGCCATTCCTCCACCTGCAAGATGTTCCCGGTGTTAAAAAAAAGAGTGATGTCATCCTTCCTTCCTATTTCCTGCTAATATCCAACATTCATTCCTAACAGCTAAACAAGGGAAACTTGTCTAAATAATGTGATTTTTTTTATGCTCACATATTAAAAGATCATTTACATAAAATGTGACTCGTTGCCGTACGTCTTTATAATTGGTTTTGTGTTTATCTTTCAGAAAGCTTTCACCGTACTTATTAGGAATTTATGATCTCATTATGTCTGCATCCACTGCAAAGCAGGCAGAGAACTATGGGATGCGCAGTTATCACACTTCATTTAACCAGTAAAGCAGACTCTTTTTT
>JAODJU010000001.1:5934722-5954687 GCA_026776725.1 Gnathonemus echidnorhynchus
CCCCATTTCCCCACCCCGGTCCAAATTTTATGGCCGTCAACACAAATGGTTTGCTGGCATTTCATACTCCGTCGCCACAGAGATTATCAATATAGCGTGCAGCAGATGGCTATGGTTACCAAGGCTACGCCATGCCCTGGAGGGACAGCGAGCGCAGGTGGACCCCAGCATGCGTTCGTGTCAGAGTTGCTGCGTGTGTAGTAGCTGTAGTCATCTCTATCCCAAACGCCAAACACGCCATGACGCAGCCTCCGAGCCCCGTTCCATTATAATGTGCTGTGGCGACCAATTATGTTTCCATAAATGCATTTATGGAAAAGTAATTAACTGATGATACTACAATTTCTGTGGTTTAAAATTTTAAATCACACTTTAAAAGTGCTGTCATTATCACAGACCACATTAAGATAATTTGAAACACTAACAGATCACAATACATTACATAACGCAATACATAAGTCATAAAATATATATAGTCAACACAGGTACGCAGCTGGACGGGTCTGACAGCACCTTAACTAAGGGACCAGTATGTAGTATTTGTTGATCGGTAGATTTAGAAAGACACAGCTTTCTTTCATGGAATCTGGCAGCTCAGCGAAGAACTCCCACGCCATTTCCCATCTTAATAATTCATCGAGTGTGTATAAACTTCACAAAAGACGCCCAGAGAACCGAAGCAAATTCTCCAAGATAGCGTAGCTTCAGTCCGCAGCTCGTGCATAATCACGATCTCTCCGATCCCACATGATCCCGGCTTTTGCCCACCAGGGAGAGAAACAAAAACTTAATAAAAATATGAAAAGATGCTGTAGCGTTAGCAAAAAAATGTCTCCAGTTAAACCAGCATCAGAAAATAACACCCACGACCAGCATAGAGTCCAGATAACGCTCCATCAGCACACAGCTATGCAGAAACTCTGAGATATTACATTTTACCCCACGGGGGCAGATGAATTTGCTCCTCACCTGGTGACCAAAGAATCCAATATCTACCTGCCCCACCTCCAACTAACATCAGTTATACACTCAGATCTGGGAAATCAAAAATAAAATGGCAAGAAATAAACAGCATTGAAACTCATTACTAATCCTGTAGGTGTGTATTTTGGAATTTACAGAATACACAAACCTGCAGTTTACAGCAGGCCATGGAAGAGCAATACCATTGGCATGACATTGTATGTGTAGATGGTGTTGATGGAGTGCGTCGGCATGGCAACGGGAAGCGCGAGTGTGGGAGGGCTGAGGCTTGCAGATCCGCGATGGGTGGGATTTCCACATGTCGATGAATGCGGACCACGTTAACCCAACGGGAACCAGAGAGGAACTACAGGTCTGTGGTGGTCTGCGGTGGTCTGTGGCAAGCTAACGGCAAGCACTCAGGTCAATTTTTGTTGTTTCTGACACGAGAACAGTACTGGAAAGCAAAACTCACCCAGTCCTCTTGCAATCCAAAGAAGAACTTTCGTTATATTTCCAAAACTCCAAAAGTCCACCGACAATTTCTTGGAAATGCATCCAGTGGACTGAGGGAGTTTTACAAATATGCTCTTCAATTTAGCACATCGCTAATTGCCTTCATCTCAGAGCTCCACTGCCACAACACAGACCGACGTACCACCAGGCAGGAGTTACGAGGGAACCTCTTACCTTCGAGTCTGGAGGGCTAAAGCCACACAGGCTGCAGACCACGCTCTTACACTGGGTGCAGGTCTTATAGTTGGGAGCTTCCTTGGTGTGGAGGTTCAGCTGTGTGGTCTTGCACAGCTTGCAGACCTTGTCAGAAGTAGGTCCTGAGGCTGAAGCCCCGGGCTTGGCGGGCCCTGTCGAGGGGCCACCAGGCTTTGGTCCCTGCTGCTGGCCCTTTTTCGGTGAGCCCTGATGCTGAGAGTCTGCAGCCGGTCGCGGTGGCTGGTCTGCAGGCTTGGCCGCCTGCTTCTGCTTGGCGTCCTTCTGCTTCTTGGCCTCGTCGCTCTCGTCATCCCCGAAAAGGCTGAACTTGTTCACGGCGGAGGATACTGCACTCAGGGGGTTGGCCCCGCTCAGGAAGCCTGAGGAGAACATGGTGGAGCGAGGCTCCTCTTGCGCCTCCTGCCTGGAGCGGGACTCTAGAAGACTGAGAGAAGACGGGCTCCTCCCTGGAGGGACCTGGCGGGCCGTGGGCCTCGTCTGGAAGGCATCGACGGTCCGGCTCTTGCTGATGCCAGCGGGTGCCTGGGCGGGAGGTTTGGCTGCCTGCTGAGCCTGATGGTTTGCATCTATATCCGATTTCCTTAAAGAAGGACATTGAAACGTTTTATCTCTCACAATAATTCACAACCTATCATTACATAATAAATTCATTACACAGAATTTTTAAAAATATCACACCTACTATAAAGTGTCAACATGCTTACACTACCCATTAAACAGTGTCGTTTTTAATCTTTTTCCCACACACACTACAGACTAGACTCAAAGGTTTAATTTCTGCACGATTTTTTGGATTGGTTATTTGGAGAAGAATGTGTGGGTGTTGGACCTTTATAGTAAGATGACTCAACTTCATCAACAATGGGTGACAGGCCTGGTCAACCACATACCTGAAATACTGTACGGATAGTTTACTCAAATACCTGTCTCGTAAATACCCAATCAATGTTTTCCAGCTACTATGAACCTGTATAAATACCCAATCAATGTTCTCCAGCTACTATGAACCTGTAAATGTTCTCGGTTGTTTTCCCAATAAATCCAAACTCACATTTATTTTAACAATAAACAGAAGTTATCGGTTTAAGCCCAGTCAACACACATAGAACTCTCCTCCATGGGAAAATGGATGGTAAAAAAATTATTTAATGCAATTCAATTTACATTCAGGGATCAACAGAAAAAAATCAGACTCGTGCTGCAAGGGTAAGCCCATTTCAGCTTGCAGAAACATCTGATATTGTTCTTCCATTAACATCCCACCCTACTATGAATCATCCTCTGCCTGTTTAAAATCCATTTCAGCACCTTGGACAGAGACCCAGAGTCTGGAAGTGGTGCAGATCAATGGAATGCATTTTCTCCATGCAGACGAGCACTCCCGATAACAGCTATATTTAAAATACTTATATACATTTTATTCTACTTTAAGTTATCCTACCCGCACCCTAACTCCACTACGGCCGCACCAACGATATAGTAATTTTCAATTAAACGTAGAAACGCTTGGATTAAGCAAGATTAATTAAAGAAAGTTAGATTTTACGTTGAATACACTTTTACGGTAAATGCAGCTGTTTTATAACTTCATCACTAAGGTGCTGGCCTAATTATTTTATTACTTCGGGTGACTTCGCTCCCCCTGATATCATCCATGTGCCGTCAACGATCAACAGAACAGTAAAATGGTAGACGTTTAAAAAGGCACGGCCTGCAATAATATCACAGAAAGGGGAATGTCGGATTTTGATAAAATGCTGTCCTATATACAGTCTATATTTAAACAAATAACTTGACATTGGTATTTCCCCAGAATTCAGGCCGATTTCTTCAACATGCCGCTGAGGTAGGAACATTTACGAAAAAATATTAAGAAAAAATGCTTGATATCAAAGCAGATGTTTTTTAAATAAACTGCATGAACACATTATAAACGAGGCACCGATCTACCGCCGTTCATTCGTTACAAATCCACTGAGATAAATAATTTCAGAAATTCGAGAGGAGAAGGTGGACGCTATTTTACTACCATAATCACCGTGAATGCCAGCTCTAATTTTTCAGGAGGAGAGAAGCCATTAGCAATCATCGCTGACAGTCCCCGGGATCTCAGCGTGTCCCCTTCGCTGCACCCAGCGATGCATTTAATCAGCATCACAAAACGTATAAACGGGATGAGGGTGTGAGCCCAGGCGCCTCGTCTTGCACTACTGCCATTCTGCAACACACTAATCACGACGTTACTAATCACGACCCTTAAGGGATAGAGGGAGCGAGATGGAGGATGCAAACTGCACGAGAAACAGCCGAGCGACCCGTGCCTTGGCGACGGAGCATCCTTGGCGTTTGCGGGCGGCTTCGTCTGCGCCCTCGACATCACGGCGGCGATCTGCTTCCTCTCCTCCTCACTCAGCTTGCTCAGGTCCGCCTCCATTCCTGCGGGGACCTGGATGTATCCCCCTTTGCCATCGGGAGCGATCCCTTCTGGTAGTCCGGAGATCCCCCCTTCCCCGCCCTCGAGGCTCGCCTCATTCCCCATGATCAATCCCCCTCCGAAATTAAGTAAGATTTACACAGAAGGTGGTGCTTTTGTCCCCCCTCCTCCACCCCCGTATCAAAACGCCGCCGTGCCAGTACGGCTTCTCCGCTTGTTGAGCATGCAGGTTAGCCCTCCATCTTTCCTGGGCAGCCTTTGTTGATCCCTCGCATCCCTTCTGCTGGGCATGGAGGTCTGCCGAGCTACTCGACGCCCCCCCTTCCCCCGCATCCACGGCGCATGTTCCGCCCCTGACAAGGCGATCAGTGCACATCGCCGCACGAATTCAGGATTTAAAGAGACACGCCGCTCGGAAACGCGACCGTGAAGGCTAGCAAATGTACACAGAAGCGGGGCAGCATGGTCAAGGCACACCGTGAAGCGCATTTTTAATGTCATCTTCATATGCAGGACACGTTTCTTTAAAAAAAAGTCCAAAAAGTTCTGCATGTTTACACTTGTTTAATATTTACTTTCAAAAGGGTTATGTAATTCAACGTACGCAAAGCTCGATCTGATCAACGTGTTGTTATGCATGCATGTTCTGTGATACAGACTTTGTTATGCCAAACAACCCATTATTTCAGCACAACAGACATCTCTATTTTAAGATCTTTATCAACATATCACTAGGCTACATTCATCCACTCATCTTTTGATTCAAAAGCAGGTCACACTAATTGTTATCCAAATCAACAGATCATCTGTTCCAGCAAAAGTCTGTCACCCTCCTGCACCGAGTCCGACCATGTAAGTCACGGCTACCCAACGCAGGGAAGATAAGGCTTCTGGGCAAAAGCCTCTCCTGGCTCATTCTGATAATCTCTCCATTCTGTTGCCAGGGCCAGCACTACTTTCCAAATTAATTCTGCTAAAACGCTTGTTTTCAGCCAAGTGACCAAGCCCAAGTAATCCTGTCTATCAAGCGTACAGCTGAGGGCCGTCAAAGGTTGCTCCATCGACGTGGGGAAAAAATGCTGATCCGTGGCACGGTGATGGACCCAGACAGCAGTGCTGGTCAATGAGCTCCACATGCATTATGGTTACCTAAGGCCTTTAATCCTGTAACACGGCAAACTAATTTTTGGCCATTGGAAGCTGTTGGCTCTCGATGAGAGTTGGTGTCTACCTGTCGAGCCGGTATGTGTGGCACGGTTGGAAACGATTGGTCTTTGTCGGTGCTGTTCGGCTCATTTCACATGTTGAATCAACGTCGGAGATAGTCAGTGAAACTGAGTTCTCTGATTGGGCTGTAAGGTACCAGTCAAAAGTCTGGACACGACTACTGAAAAACAGTTGTTTTTCAACAGGATAATGACACACCTCGAGGTTATATAGTAAGTATTATCTTGTGAACAAGCAAAGTGATGGTGTGTTGTGACAGGTGACCCGGCCCCCACAATCCCCTGACCTAAACCCTGCAGAGCTGGTCTGCGATGTGTTGGGTAGTTAACTTGTGCCCAGAACTTGTGGAAACTCCTTCAGGATCGTTGGAGAAGCATTCCAGGTGGTTACATCTGGAATTAGAATTTAGTGATTAATTGTCATTGTTGACACGGCACGGCACACAGTGCATAACAACGAAATGTGACCTCTGCATTTAACCCATATGTGACATCATGACATAGCAGGGGGCAGCTAATTCAGTGCCCGGGGAGCAGTGCTTGGGGACGGTACCTTGCTCAGGGTACCTCAGTGGTGCTCGGCTGGTCAGGGATTCAAACCTGCAATCTTTCAGTTACAAGTGCTGCAAGCTGGCTGAGAGAATGCCAAGAGTCTACAATCCAGTCATCGAAGCAAAAGGGGGCTATTTTAAATAGTCTATAATTTGAGACAATTTTGAGAACATTTCTCTTGGTCGTTACAGTGTTTGATATGCAGCACTTCATTGCCTTGAGGCCTTTCACTATAAGGTGTGTCCAGACTTTTGACTGGTTCTGTATGTCAGCCGTCTCTGGTTCTGCTGGTGTATTTCAGTACAATATTTCACAATCAATGGTAGCCAAAAGGGCTTGATTGTTCATTGGCCTTGGCTGGTGCTGGTTGGTTTGTCGCCTGCTTGGTGTATACGCAGCACTACAGAGTACTGATTGTTTTCAGACTGGTCCAGAAAGCATAAGCTTTTTTCCCCAATGTACCGTTTTAGCTAAGACTAGTAGCCAGTGGCTAGAACATACAATTTATTACTTTTTTTCCTCTAGCAGAACTGATACACAATGGATATAGTGACTGTGGTGAATTTCGAAGCCTGCCACTCTTCTCTCTCCGTCTCTCTCTCCTCGCTGGACAAATTCTTACCTGGCTACCAGTCTAATCTCTAGCAATTGCTGTCCAATTCACTTAACGAGAAAAGCAGATCTCTCACTGCTGCCCAAAGCAGTCACTGTAGCCATTAGAACTTTTTGTGTACATTTACATTTTAATTTAGAATCATAAGATAAATACTTTCTAAGCATTGAAAGGCTAAGTATTACTGATTAAGATTTTTCTCCAAAACATTATTACGTTGGGAATATGCATACTGCCATCTCTTTGGTTTAAGATATTAAAAAAACGAATGCTGCTAATGATTGGGTATTTCTTGTGAATCACACAGAGCTGACATCCCATAATAATTCCCAGTGCTATAGAGTGGACTGAGTCATTCATGGCTTTAGCTCCCCATAGTCCCACACTGTGTGGGTGGTGTGTTTCTAAAGACCGGCAGCAGAAAATCAATATATAAAAAAATGATAGACAGATCAGATAGATAGATAAATAGATAGATAGATAGTGAGGGAGGGAGAGACAGGGATGGCAAGGTGGTGCCTCTCACACCTCTGGGACGAGGGTTTAGGGTTCTGCCAGGGTTCTGCCAGGGTTCCATGTGTGTGGAGTTTGCATGTTCTCCCGTGTCATCGTGGGGATTCCTCCAGGCATTCTGGGTTTTCCCCCCACAGTCCAAAAACATGCTGAGGTTCTTTTGAGTTACCTGCAGGTGTGCATGTGTGAGTGAAAGGTGTGAGTGTGCCCTGCATGTCCGTGCCCCATCTGGGGCTGTTCCCCGCCTGTGCCCGTAGCCTCTGGGATAGGCTCCGGTCCTCCACAACCCTGAATAGGACAAGTGGTTACAGAAAATGGGTGGATGGATAAATAAATATCTGAAGTAGCAATATCTGCATGAAGGCTCACAAAGGAAACAAGCATTTAGTCAGGGGCAGGCGCCCTCCCCTGTTTGATACAAGCAAGGTGGCCCCATACAGAATGGCATGATCAGTGCTGGTCAACCCATTAAGTAGCAGAGGCAGCTGCCTAGGGCGCCACCTTCTGGGGGGCACTGACTTAGCGAGCTAATTTCACTTTGTCTCAGACAGGGGGCGCCGGTGATGAAGCTTGCTCAAGGTGCCACATGGGCTTCAGGCCGTACCAGGTTAGATGAAGGTGAGGGCATCGCACAATATCAGAAAGGTAGTTTCACCCAATCAGTTCGACCAGCACTGTAATAAGAATCAACACTCATACAAGGTGGATAAGATCGCCACACATCCGCAAATGCATCTGGTTCCATCCGTAAAGTAACAGCAGAAGCAAAACCTGCTTAAGAGAGTCAAAAGCTATCAGTCGTGTTTAAGTCACGTCACCATCAGTGCCGCTGCTGTTCAGCATGCAGCCAAGTCGTGGGGCGAGCCGTGTAAACAAAGGCGGCCATCGAGTGGCTCAGCCACCGTGACTAGCAGTTCTCTCTGAGAACAGTGCCCCCGCAGGAGAAAACACGACCTGCGACAGCTCGCTAAATCCCCTTCATCTGCTTCGGCTGAGATAACACTCTGAAGGAGGGGGTTGGGGGCAGGGCGGATTTGTCCTCCTTCCCCTCTGCGTGGATGCAATGAGTCAGGGGGGGCGTGGCCTTGAATTGCATCATACCTGTTGTGAAGGCAGCGGGAGACCTGGAGCTACACCCGGCCCAACAGATTGTGCTCGGAGCCTCGCAGGCTTTCAACCGGGGCTTGAGAACCAGGCCCTGCACCCCTGACTCTCACCTGCCACACAGCAGATGCACCCGTTTGATATCCACTCGCTCACACTCCACATCTGGCTGATGGCACCCCAGTCCTTCTGCAGCAGGGCGGGTCACGGACAGGCTTGTGGCATCTCCCCGGGATTTAATGTCAGGATCAGAAAGCTAGCCAAAAGACTCTAAGTGGAAAATACATATTTTTAATATTCCACTGCACATTGTAATAACGTCCTCCGTGACCCCTTTCATATAGTAGAGGATGTAGTGTGATTTTATTTCATCTTTTGAGGTGTACAGTGTCTTCACTGAGCTCTCTTAAAAAGAAATCAGATCTCAAAGTGTATTTTGGATGTCTTTACTGATGAATCATCACATTGGGCTCTTGGACTCACACCCCTTGTTCTGGTCAGCCAAGCAAGAAGAATTTATTTGCTTTTTTTTTTTTTTTTAAAACCCCATGATGCAAAAAGGACTTGCACTCTCATGCTCACAGGCAAACTCATAGGCAGTAATTATTTGTTTAAGCAATTTTGCACTCCTTGGTGAAAAAATTACCGTATTAAAAAGAATGATAAAGAATGAAATAAAAAACGAAAAAAAAAGGAAAGAATGAAAAATAAATATATAAAATGTAATCTCTTCTTAACCCAGATTTCCTATGTTTGCTCTTTGTTATTGTGTGGGAGGTGCTGTGTGACCATACACTACAGGACTATAGAAAGCTCTTCAGATGAGGAGGGGGTTATGTCCCTGAGTCCCATTTTTTTGCCACACCGTCTACACCTCTGGGAGGTAATGAATATGGTAACTTGATCACACAGGCTGTGCTGGATTCATTAATTTTAAATATCCCTGTGAGAAACTATGGGTAATGAACTTTAGCATAAAAATGATAAATATACACACATATATAGCGGCCAACTATAAATGAGTAAAAAACATATATAAAAATGGACAATATATAGACTGCATAATCTGCAATGCTTTTTTTTATATAAGAAAATGGGAATTTCATTGGTGGTTACACATCACAGATCCCCACATCATCTTTTACAAGATAAAAACTAATGGTGCATGCACACACCCACATACACGCACACACGCAGAGTAATAAACACATAGATAGTGAATGAGAGAGAGCGTGAAATCACAACTGTTTGTAATTTGAATAAAAGCTTCATACCTTCAGATGGTCTCCACAGCAGCCTTCTTCCTGTCTGACACATGCTAAGTCCACAGTGAGGCAGTTCCACTCTCTGGTTGCAAACCACTGTTTAAATTGCGCTGTTTTAGCTGCTCAAACCCTATACATCCTTATTAGAGGTCTGCAGGTCTAATACTGGCTTTAACGTATTTTCCTGACCAGTGACCAGGGATAACTGTCGAACTAAAAATACCCTTAAAGGGACAGTGTCCCTTACCGCCCTCTGTGTAGTCCCGGGAGACGACTCCTATCAGTAGCCGCCCCTAGGGTGCTTTCTGCGAACCAGCCAATCGAGAGCCTGGAAGGAAAATACAATGCATTCAAACTGCCCCCCCCCATGCCAGCGAGAACCATCCTCCACCCACTATTAAATGAAACATGAACTCATTTTCCCCCCTGTGCAGACTGAGAAATGCATAAGGGTTGTAATTCAATTTACTCAAAATATGCACCATTTTCTGATATATTCAGGATTATCCTATATATGGTTTTTTCAATGTGTTTATAAATACATTATGAGAAGAATTCAGCAAAAGCCAGATAAGCAAATATGATGACACTTCAATTCGACATTCTAACTATATAATATGGCATTATAAAAAAACGGGTTACCAGCACATGTTAGCATTAATTACCAGCAACCTTGACAGAATGAGTTGGATTATGTTTTTTTTTTTTTTTAAAATAAAAAATCATTAAATCTTTTGCTTTTGCAGTAAGATTGTCAAAATGCTGTCTAAAGTAGTTTATGTAAATTACTGTCAGTGAGTAATTGAGTGTGTGTGTTAGAAATGGGGTTGATACATCAGATGTCCATAAAACGATAGAAAAATCCATAATTCACCCACTTAGGTACCACCTCCAGGAGACTTGAATAACATTAGAGAACTCACAGTGATATTTATGTGTCATTTGTCTGTGCCAGAAAATTCCAAGCAGAGGATAAAGAGGTATTCAATGTGAGGATGCTGATATGCAGGGCAGTGAGGGCAAAAACACTTCTCTAGATTCCTGAACGAAGGCGATATTCCGAAAGAGTGGGGTACATTTCTGTTCAGAATGAGCTTGGAGGTCTTCTCAGTGGATTCGTTCAGGCAGGGATTCTCCAGGAGCACACTGAGAGGGAGAGTCTCATTAAAACGTGTGAAAGGCGGTCACATGCTCAGCCGGGCCGTCGTGTCCTCGAGCACCTTTTAAAATGATGAAAAACAGTGACTCCGGAGGTGTGTAAACCACGCTTACTGACGCAAACCGCGTCACGAACACCGTGACTCAGCCAGCTGCTGATTCAGAGAAAAAAAATAATCACCTCTCTCTTTCATAGGTACCTGACACATGCGGTTGGTTAGCCGGCTACACCTCGTTCCACAGCGATCGCAGTCAGAATTCCAAGTTTGTTTGATATAGACACAGTGAGCTTTTTTGTTCCGGAGGGCGGATGTGCTGTAGTTTCAATCTCCAACTCGAATAGCCACAGCCCAAAACAAGACTTCCTAATGAAGTTCTACACCTGAACTACAGATACCCAGAGGACACGGCGTTGCCCAAAATAAAGGGAACATCTCAGGCTCTTCTTAGAACTGAACAAGGCACGTTCAACTGGGACAAAAATGCACATTGCACTGCTGGGACCAGTGGTAGACTAGATATGAAGTGTAAACCCTGGATTTTTAAAAAGAGACAATTTTAAAGACTAAATAATATTATTGGTAATTTTAGTATGTTTTAGTAAACTACATGCAGTCAGTCAAAAGTTTGGACACACCCACATAAAATCATTTGTTTTTCAATAACATAACAACCCTAAGCTCACGTCACAGTTATATAGTAAGTATTATCTCGTGAACAAGCAAAGAGATGGAGCGCCGTGACAGATGACCAGGTCCCCACACCCCCCCCAAACCCTATACAGCTGGTTTGGGATGAGTTGGGCAGTTAACTTGTGGAAACTCCTTCAGGACTGTTGGAGAAGCATTTCAGCTGAATACATCAGGCTGAGAGAATGTCAAGAGCCTGCAATGCTGTCATCGGAGCATAAAGAGGGCTATTTTGAAGAGAAAAAATATGAAACAAACCTGAGATGGTGACAGCAGTATCTGATATGTATTACATCACTACCTTCAGGCTTTTTACTATAACATGAATAACACAGCTAAAATAGAGACAAATGCATTAAAAGCAGGTCTAAAATCTAAAACTCTTTAATATGTTATCTGGCCAGGAAAAACGCATAACTATTGTTAGGGTGACTTTGCCTAAAGCAGCAGTCAGTGCTCTTCCTGCTTTGGTTTTCCTCCAGAGAAAGGCAGCAGTAAGATTTATGTGACTCTCCGTGTAAAACAGGATGAGTTATAGAATAACTGGAGATATAATGTGATATAACACGATATAAGAGTCCTGCTTCTTCAGCAAGATGGGCTGCGTGCAAATTGGGATTTTTTTTCTCCATCTAGGTTTGACGGATAGGTGCCCAGTAACATCTCCAGTGAGTTTTATAACTAAGAGGAGCGGGTGGAATGAATCACTGCATGCAGCCAGGGCCAGGCTGAGGCTCCTGGGAAATGATGGATGCTCCCCCCCCCCCCCCCAGTATCCTCACACATATCGTTAGAAAACCACAGCTTCTCATGTGACTGCATTCCAGGTATTTTCTAGGGGATTTAGACACCTAACAACCACACAGGACTGTGAGACAGACTCGTTCACCTTGCCAGGGCACCTGCGGATACATCGATTAACCTATCAGAACCTGCAACATCCTTGACTTCATGCATGAGGTCATGGAGGATCTGAGAAGCCCATAGTAATTATTCAACACGAAACCCAACATAAACAATAGAGGCATCGGTTTCTGGTGTGGCTTTCAGCTTGGGGAAGATACACATCAATAATCATCTTTACCGGCTCCTGGTGACATTAGCATGTATGTCACCAAGACCGTGCTACTTCTGGGTCATCAATATCCCAGGAAACCAAGGGGTTACACAAAGGCCAAGTGTATCCCGCTTTAGCTGATCTTGTCCTATATCAAATATGTTGACACAGTGTTAGTCAGTACAACAGGGCAGAGTTACAGAAAGGATAAGGTGTTCATGGCAAAATCACACATCCTTCTTTGTTTTTACACCCCTTCAATGCACTACAGTGACGGATTATACTTAATAAACATGGCTATCTGGCTGAATCTTGCGTGATATGAATGTGTTACGCATTCTGCAGATTTAGGAGTCGCTTCATTGAACAATTAAAGGTGAAGGACAGGAAGTATTTCACCTTCACCCTGTCAGAGCTGCTTCTAATGGCCCACAGCCATTAGCTCTTCCTACAATTGATCTGATCAATACGAAGACATGATTGACCCTAATCAGCTGTTAATGTTTGTGCAAGTCAAGGAAAACCACACCTCAAAATTTAAGGCGTCCTAGTACACAGCGAATTGAGAGATGTGGTTTTGAAAGTCAAGGTGGGATCGACAATGTGCTGCTTGACTTCATACCCCCTGGAACCGGGAGGCAGGTTAAATTCATTAGCAATTAGCAAAACAATAAACCATCCTAACAGAAGCTTTCGAAAACCTTCCATAACCTTCCATCAGCAGCAGTCTTAACATAGATACACCATGAACTCAACATGATTTCCATTCCCCGAATCCAGATTTCAGTGAATTTAATTAGCATATTTGACGGTTTTGGTTTTTGTTTGACTGTGATGGTCGCTGCCCTATCCCCAGCCCGTGACCCTGAAAAGACCAAACAGGTATAGAAATTGGATGGATGGATGGATGGATGGATTGATAGTTTTCTTCTGATTTGTTAGCATTTCCCTAAACATTATAGGGAATAGGGTTCCACCTATTAGCTTAATTGCATAGTTTCTATAGAAATTGCTGTTTGGGGATATTTGGAACAGCTTTAGGATGCTACAGGTGCAATGATAAGCATTAAAGTAGGACTGTAGCTGTTCTGGATCTACAGGAGCCAGAGATGGTTGGACTAGGCATCTTATAAAGATGGTCCCTTACCATGGCTTCCATGGTCAAAGTTCCTGGGACATCCCATTAGCTGGAGACATGGCTATTTGAAGGCGTATGGGTAGAAGGATAGGCAAAAAAATTGCTGATAATTTATGAGGTCATAGTATAGCCGGCAAAGGAACAGAAGCACAATTATGACCCGGCCCCTTTCTGCTTTCAAGAATTTTTAGCTGCCATTGTTCTTACTCACTGACTGTTACTGCTGGAAACCTTATCTGTCCCCACTGGTTTAAGCCAGTGATGTGATTGGCCGCTGATGCTAATCCCGCCCACATTGAACTGCAAAAGACCAAATAAGTGCCAAATAAGGCTGCAGTTACATACATGTCTTGTAAATTGTCCTTTAAGGAAAACTGCCAATGTCCTCTACCGATGCTGGGTATGTCATGGCACGTTTCTCTGCCTTCCAGCCATGTCTATGCAAAAAACGGGGTGAGATAAAGGAATACAGGCTGTCGAGGTGCCTGGTCACCTGGGAGACGTGATCAATATTAGGATGGATCCCGGAGGGGCTGCTTTCCAGCCGGACGGTCGATAAAAGCCCACAAAGGCGCGGAAACTTCACCTGCTGAATTAGTGCCTCAGAACGATCATCGACGCCTGTCGCGATACGGGCCTAGTGCAGCACTGTTAGGGATATGAGTCTGAATACTGAATGTTGGTGTTAATCTGCCATAAAGTCACAGCCAGTCCTTACAGGAAAAGACTGTGTAAAGTACAGCCCACCAGTGAGTATGAAATATTAATGCTCATTGAAGATGCACATATCCTGACAGTTTCATTATTATTATTATTATTAGTAGTAGTAGTAGTTTTTGCATCCATTCATCCATCCATCCATCCATCAACACTTATCCAGTACAGGATCATGGATGGTATTTATCTTATTTATGTGGATGTTAAGTTCTCCCCAAGCGAGCTTGATGGGCCGAATGGCCTCCTCTCGTTTGTATAGTTCTTATGTTCTTATGTTCTTATGTTACTGCCTGCCTGTGTAGTTCTGATTGCCCCCCTACTGGCGTACAACAGATTTCTGGTGGACGATTGCGTTACATTACCTTTTCATCATGTTTTTTTATTTGTCTATATTTCTTTTGGTGATTAAAAAGATTATGGATTAATGAAATTATTGGGGAAAAAATTAAGTAGTTCCTGGTCTGGCCTGGGAGTATGAACCTTACCCGCCCTCTGTGTGTGTGGAGTTTGTCAGTTCTTCCCATGTCATGTAGAGTTCCACAGGATCCAGACCCCTTGTGACCTTGTCCAGGACAAGCATTTGTTTGATAGATGGATAATTTGTTTAAATAATGCCTCTGGGACTCAGTCTCAGCAGACAGATTACATCCTTTGAGGGGAAATGTTTCTCCATGTGTCTGGATGGTGACGTTTATGAGCCGTGACTGTTGCACCAGATAACGAGATTTCAGGCTTTTATGAACTGTCAAAATTAATGCTTATTTCTACATATATAACAAATCAACCAATATAAATTGGAAATATTGTCTCATTATGCCTCGTTACTCATTGCCCTGTTGCATTGCCTCACATTATATATTTTCGACTTTCTGAATCTAAAGCGTCTTTTGATTTCTCACTAGGAAGGCAGAACCATTTAGCATCAACACAAAGTGGCCTGTGTTTTCTTTTTATGGTAATTAATAGGCTTAAAATGAGTCTTACCTACATTTTTATGGTGGAGGTAAGTATGCGACAATTATACTGGAGGAGTGGAAAAGACAAATTTTATTCTTTCTTGGCTATGAATAAATTCCTTTCCTGTCAAGTTAATTAACTCCTTATCTGGGTTATGCAGTAATAATTCAGTGGCTGGACAGCCTTTTTGACTGGAGCAGTTTGGGAATTAGCAGGATTTCTTGAGAAAAGGAATGAGCTGTAAACATCTACATGTAGGCAATGTTTGCATGTAACATTTCTGTAATGAAAAAGCACTTCTATTTGCATAGTAATACATGTCTAAATCTGATCTCATGTTTAGTTTATGATGGGAAGTAGCATATGATGGAATACACTGTATTTCCTTTAGTGAAAATAACAACACAACAGCTATAACTGTAGGAACTGCAATTTGACATTCAGCTATTTTTTACAGCTATTTTTTTACCTAATAGGACAAGTGGTTGCAGAAAATGAATGGAAGTAAATGGCAACTATGAACAAACAGAGACACATTTTTAAGTGGAAGCAAAGTTCTATATTATCTATAACAGAATGGATGTTGATTATTTTTCAAACAATATAAGATGGAGGTGCTAATGTGAAGCCAAAAGCCATTTACCAGGGCAATGAAAATCTCAGTGACATTAAAAGCCCATGAGAAGGAGTCAGGAAAGCTGTGACAGGTGGGATAAACCTCAGATCTCAAGGGCTCACTTACTTATTTGGCCAATTAGGGAGAGATGTCACATGGGCATGTAAATGGTATCACTACTGATGGATGGATGGATGGATGGATGGATGGATGGATGGATGGTAATCATAACAACAGCATTCCTCCAAAATGACTAACAAGTGTTTACATGACAATAAAATATAAGTAACAATGGAGCACGCAGTGAGCGATTTTAAATGGCACTTGTAATTTAGGTAGGAGAGCAGCGTGGATAGAATGGACAATACCTTTCTTTTGCTGTAGCTGTCTGTCTAAATAGAGTCAGTAGATGCCAATCTGCAGGCTGAAAGCACTTGAGGCTCGTCAAGCTGTGCAGCAGCACAATCACATGTGGCTCTATAGCCAGCGTGACTGCAAATTAGAGGAGGCCTCGCTAGGTGTGTCTGCAGTGCTCAGCTTGTGAGCATCACCAAAATTACACCCTAAAAGGTCCCCCCCAAGCCCCAACACATTTGCAATGTCTTCTGGTTTGTTACATTAATAGCTCAATGATTTAAGCTTCCTAGTGATAGAATACTCAGGTTCCTGTCAATTAAGAGATCAAGTGCACCTAAATTAGCGACTGATGCGAAAAAATAAATGACAGTAAGTATAATCATTGAATGAATGAATAAATGAATGAATGAATGAATGAATGAATGAATGAATGAATGAATGAAAACTTGCACACAATCAAGCCTTGGTCAAGTGGTGGTGGTAATGCTGCATATGTAAGCTTATTTTTGAAATCGAGAAAGGTCACTTCAAAGAATAGCTATAGTTTATCCACTAGCTGTATAGCGTATTTAAACCTTCCCAATATTATTCCTAGCAGTGGAACGAAAATAGCAGCAAATCACTCTGACTCAGTGGCAATGAATTCCAACTCTTGTTGTGTGGGTGTGTCAGTCCCACTAAGCATGACCCACCAAGGCTCTCCCATCATTCTAAAACAGGAACATTCCACAATTTCGAGGATGCAGCTAGCCTGTTTCCAGGGTAACCGGGGTACCAAATCCATTCCCTGCTGCATTTTGCTATTGTGCCTTTTGTTTACACAATTAAGATCGAGTCACCAGGAATAAATACAGCACACTGAAGGTATAAATAGAGACATGAGGTCAGATTCCGTTATGCATATGTATATATTCAGGTGTATATATGAATTAATTTAAGTAGTGTATGTACGATTTTTGTGTTATTCATATATAGTATATGCTTACCTACGAGAACATATGTATATATACACGCTGGGGTGTACATCTACTGGCTATAAATTGACAGGAAATATTACACCACAAACATAAAGTTTAATATTAATGTACTTAATGTTGCAATTTTTCACGTCTAAATAATATTTGCATGGGTAATTGGGGACGTGGATTCTTAAGTTTTATTGTTGAGAAAGCCATTTTATAAATTTCTACGGTAGTAAAGCGCTTAGCCTTAAGTTAATAATATCCTCATATTGCATTTTATATGTTACAGACCTAAAGGCGATTGTGTGTCATTGCGTTTCTCATGTGACGTCAGAATGCCTGCTGGCATACCACGGTCTACTGTGCATTCGCTTCCCAAGTTAATGGCACACCGACGACACATATTATGTATATAGTTGAAGCGGCGTGGACGCTGTGCCGGAGTCCGGAGTCACTTGTCATGTCATGTTGAGACTCCGCTCACGTCCCCCGGTCTTGTCGTGCGCTTGCGCTCTGACTAACCAGGAGCTGTCCGATGGCTATGATGAATCAAGGCGCCTAAACGCGCGTCTCGGGCAGTCGGTGAGCCTTGCGTTTAACTCAGTAATTTCGCAAAACCCTTGCACTATTATTTCCGGAAGGCTTTTAACATCGTTTTGGAGGGGACGAAGTTGCATAATCCACGATTTTAATTAAGCGTGTTGAACTGCAACTTATCATTATTTTTTAGTGTAATAATGATTTGGTGCGTCCTAATTTATGTTTATAAAAGGTTCTTTACAAAAGACTGGGAGCTTTAGCGTCAGCGAAGAACTAAAGTGAACTATGATTCTAAGAAGTAGAAAACCTGCTGCTCCTCGTGTGCTCCTAGCGAAGATAGCTTCAGCTGCTCGGAGAAGCCGCGGATCTGATATCTGAGCGACAATCACGCATGGGACATAACAGACAAGTGTCACAATAACTTAAAAAAACCTGAAGGGATGAGTCGCCCCCTTGCTCAGTTTTTCCCAGTCTTATTTGTGGGTTTCCTACAGACCAGCAACTTCAGGTATGTGGGACTTCTTCTACTCTTATGATTGTTGCTCACATCTCTGTTGCCTTTTAAATTTGCTCTAGAACCGAAAGACGCCTCCAGAGAGCCGTGCAGTTTCTTTACCTTTGTGCTACTCTTCAACTAGAAAGGTTTTCCCAGATTGCCTCGATTCACCCGAACCGAGTTCACCGTCAAATCACCGGACTGATACTGTTAACTGGAAGTAGGCTGTAGGATAGTACTCAGAAAAATCGCAATTCAAAACTGCGGAGACTTGCGGGTCCATGTGCCGCTGAATTTTAACAGCGAATTATTACATTTCATAATTTAGGTTTTATTTAAGAAAACAAACACTTACATGAAGATTCATCTGTGTTACATTTGATATAATAACCATTACGGCATATTGACAAGACATCACTACATTGATCAGTTATATTTATGTTTTATATTTGTGATGTTGCACTGAAAAACCGTAACACGAAGAAACAAATAAATACTTTTAGTAAAACACTACCGGCTAAATGAAATACTTCCACTCTTCATGCCAGCACTGCCATCCAGATTCTGGGTTCCTGTATTCCAGAGCATCCGGGGTAATTATGTCTTGTTGCCTGTGGGTGTCGGTGCAAACGCGGTGGACGGACGCTGGGGAAAGAAAGAGACCAACTTGAATGCGAGTGTGGAGGGAGAAGCTTTTCGAGGAGACGTGCCCTTAATGCAGATGACAATACTGCCATACAGGCGACACATAGCGTGCATCCATCCATCCTGACAAGGGGAAACGTTACCATAAGCCTGGGGGAAAACGAGAACGCGCGCGCGTACAGACACACGTATGCACACTCACATGCCCGTGTGTGGTGTAGGCCTGTGTGTGCGCGCGTTTGTGAATTCTCATTGATAAATTATATTTGGAAGAAATTAATTGATATCTTTAATAATGACGTTTTTCATATTCATATGGATTATCAATCATTAATTTTACAATATTCAGTATTTTTATTTTATGATTATTATTGCGTAGTCAGGGCCAGACCTGCCTTTTCAGGGCCCCTAAGCAAACCTTTACTCGGGAGACCCCCCTACAATGAAAACTGATGACCATTTCACTTCCTCCCCAGCACAGGTAATTGAGGTCTCCTAGGCAGCTGCCTGTTCTGCCTACAGCTAAAGCTGTCCATGTTTCTGCCTGCGTATGAACATTTTAATTTGATGTATACGGTTTTATTATATTGAGTTTGTATTTATTCTTATTTATCAATTAAATATATGAATAATGAGTATTTATATTTTATAACTTCTTTGGGGGCCTGTGCCAGTGCAGCCCTAAGTATAGCTCCCTTCTCTGCTTATGCCTGGATCCTGCCTTCTCCGCTGTACCACAGTACCATGGAGCAGTGAATGGATCTTTGTAGCAAACTGCCTATTGCACAGTTGCATGCCTGGCTGAGAAGTACTGTAATCTGTTGTTTCCCTGTTTCTCTTAGGGTGATTGATGGCAAGGAACATGACTTCAGATCTTCAGGTAGAGGGTCACCATCCACTATGTCTCCCTCTGACTTTTTGGACAAATTAATGGGTAGAACATCAGGCTATGATGCACGAATAAGGCCTAATTTCAAAGGTACATTTTACATGTTGTATTCCTTAAATCTAAGCATTGAATGTAACAGTTTTATTTTCATGAAATAAAATAGATGAGCATAATGCATATGAAGTATAGATGAGTATAATGCATACAGTATGAAGTATAGTTGAGTATAATGCATACAGTATGAAGTATAGATGAGTATAATGCATATGAAGTATAGTTGAGTATAATGCATACAGTATGAAGTATAGATGAGTATAATGCATATGAAGTATAGTTGAGTAT
>JAODJU010000001.1:5973621-5996182 GCA_026776725.1 Gnathonemus echidnorhynchus
GGGGGGGGGGGGGGGGGGGGGGGGGGGGGGGGGGGGGGGGGGGGGGGGGGGGGGGGGGGGGGGGGGGGGGGGGGGTTTGGAGAGGGGTCCCCACACTAACCCCTCTCATCTAGGCTCCTTACCCAGCTCGTCAAAATGTGTGCTCATCCCGTCAGATCCGGGCACGGAACAGACCAAGCGAGTCTTGGTGAATGAGGTCCACTTATTCACCAGCATCCTCTGTCCTCCCAGGTCATTCTGTTGGGGTAAAATGGTGGGGGGTGGAATTAAAGTTGGGGGGGGGGGTAATCTTGTGTGCTGCAAGACAAAGGCCAGTGCGTTTTCCTTTTTCAAAGTCAGAACAAGCACACTTGATCTGCGCTGGAAACATTTTCGTACAAATGCTAAATGTGAAGCAGCAACATGTCAAAGGAGCAGTTAAGGTTCCTCGTTCAGCAGCTATCGCCCTGTGTATTTACGCGACCTTACCGCGCAGACCCTGCCGATTCTGCTGTACACCGCGCTGTTACCATCTTCGGTGTCGGCGGCCTTTTCCGTGAAGAAGAAGTACACCTTGTCATCGTCCGGGTCGTCGTTGTCGGGGATGATGACAGATCCTACAAACTTTGGCTCTGGAAGGTGAAGGTAAACATAAACACAGCGGGCTGATGTAATTTCACCGTCACATTTGGACAACAAAAAAACCGGCCAGAGTTTATATCTAATAATCCTGGAAGAGTCATGTCCCCATCCCATCTATTAATCATTAATCACTTCAGACCCCACAGAGCAGCTCAGGTTCGGCTCCTGATGAATTGATTCTGTGACTCTGCAAGAGGACCCTCCCATCTTGATGATCTGCCTTTCATAATATTTACATCCTGTGCACCAGCTGGCCTTGGGAGCCTTGTAGCTAAAAGCGGACCACCGGTACTTTGTTTCTGCTCAGGGGTGGTGTCGCCCTCTGTCAATCTCCCATAATGCCCTGAGGTCCTGTTTCGGTATATATTTGCAAAAGATCTGGGGGCCCGTTTGTTGGTCAAGGGTGGTCTGAATGAACTACCCAGCAGATCTGGTGATTTATGCGACCATTAGGTGTTCGGTCTAAAAAAACCACACCTGCTGACAGCATGTTCCGCTCTCCCACGGCTCTGAAAGCGCACACACGTCGGCTAACCAGAGGGGGGTGACGGAGATCTCGGATAGTATCATCACTCCGGCATACCACAGCGTATTGCCATACATACTGGGAAAAGCCATTTTAAAAACTCAGTAACCCAGTAATGTTCACTTGAGCTGTCAGAAATCCAGCACTCAGCAGGTGGTGTAACGCCAGCAGGGGGCGTAGTCACTAAAAGCTCCTTCGAACAGCAGGATGGTATTTCGCTAAAGCTGAGTGGACAGCAGTTGCACCCTGCCGTCTCGCAACCTCGGTCTCTTATCCTCCCGGAGGCCTACCGTTCAGCTGCTGCCTGTGGTTCTGCTCGGTCCGGGTGAAGCTGGCGTCACCATGGCGACAGAGTGCCGCGTCATTCTCCCAGTAGTCTGTGTAGAGGCCCACATACAGTTGTCCTTCTGATGAAGGGGAATATGGAGGAAGAACAGTCATCAGAATCACCTCCGATCCGCGCAGAAGAACAGCGACCAGCTGCAGTAATGCACACGAACCCCCTCAGTAAGTGGCCTAAGAGGGCGGATTGTGGCTCGGCGTGTGAGGTCACTGTGCCTCTGATCGTAAGGGCACTGCTCCAAATGTCAGACTAAGAGTTACTCCACCATTGGGCCCCTGAGCAAGGCCATTAATGGCTCCAGGAATCGTCAGACCCTGCTTTGTTCTCAAAAATGTGAATTGCTTTGGACAAAAGTTTCTGCTAAAAAAAAACATCTAAGACACCTTTTATGCCAACTTAACACAAACATGTAACCGATGCCTCCACAAGGGGGCAGCCTTGTACCCAAAACTCATTTCAAAATCCATTGATTTTTCTTTAAAATTTTACTTATCCAGTATAAGGTTCCTATAATCAAATCAAACGCCCTTTAAGCTCATATCACTGGGCAGCCTCTTTCCATGCCTTCGCATCTCAGCAGCCATTAACACAACAACATTTGTGAAAAGCATTCAGGGCCCTTGGGAGCCGACGCCGTGCCTGAGAGATGATAAGCGATTGTCCGATACGGCAGGAACGGTCGATTCGCCACTCTGTTTATTTTCGGTTATATGTAAACAGGCTCTATCCGCCTTGCGTCTGATAGCTCGGAATCTGTACCCTTTCCTGTAGGAGGTGATGCCCTCTGAGACTTCGGCTGACGGCCCTTCGGACGACTAAATTAACAGGCGCTCGCTACCAGAGGGTCAAAATACAAACCAGGTCAATCACTTAAGGTACGAGTGTGAAACGGTCGTGGTGGGGGGATGGGCACACATGACGTAACCACCGATGCAAAAAATATATTTCAAAAACACCCCCAACCTTGAAGATGGGACTCAGATTAGTTTCACATGAAGCATTAAATGACTGTGCTATAAATAGACACACTCGAGTCTGTCTCCTAGAAAGACATTTAATGAACTGTCCTCACCCTACTTCACGTGATATGATTAATATCGCTCCCGTTTCAGGTTATGAGAGGTACTCATTACTTCATCACCCTCCCCCCTCACCCCAGATCTGTAGGAGGGGATATTTTTTTCAATAATGGTTTATTAATGAAGCCCTCGCCTCATAGTATGGAGAGAGTGGCTGGCATGAAGGAATGACGAGAGAAATTAAGCAAGGCCAAACTTTGTTCTGAATACGGCACCAGCCATGAGTCGAGGTGTCGGACGTACACAGAGGAGGCGCAGGTGAGCTGGACAGTGTTTGTGTTCCTCTGTGGTGGCTTGTGGGGGGCAGGCGTAGGGAGGGGGGGGGTTCACATAAAGGACGGAGAGACTTACTGGAGAAGACAGAGGTACATGAGCTGTTGGGGTCAAACGGGCATCTTCCTCTGCTGCCCTTGATGTGACTGGCCAGTTCAAACAGACCATCCTGCAGGAGAAGGAGAAGAATCATTTTGTAACTCGTCGTATCCCCCCCCCCCCACCCCCAGAAAGGGGTCATCCAGCTAACAGGCCTCCCGATAAATCAGGAAGAAGGCAGAGACCGTTAACCAAAAACACCTTACGGATCTAAAATTATAAGTATCTCTCAGCAGCATAGTCAGCTTATTAGGCCATGCAGACAGGACGTTCCCGCACCTGGGACCGCCGGAGAGGTATAAATATTCCAGGGAAAATGGCAGGTAGGTCTGGCTAACCTCAAATGTAAATACAGGGGATACTATTACACAGGGACTCGGGGGAGTGGAGGGGAGGGGGGCACTGACCGAAAACCACAGAAGTGACCAGCCTGTCGTCTCCTGAGGCACTGAAATCACAAAGGATGTTGATTGAGCCCCCCCTCTCCCTCCCACCCCTCACAGCCTCCTCTCTAACTTTCCGAGACATCAATTATCTCACGAGGCAGAGCGCCAGGGACCCTGAAGTCACCTTGCAGCCCACATGTGTCTTGGTAAGTAATTAGCCAATTGGCTGGCTGCTACTTCCCATGTGATCCGAGACCCGAAGCATGACTGCTGGCCATGTGACCTCTGCGGAATCACATTCGATATGTTCGAAGATCTGAACGCACAACAAAGCAAAACAGCTCTATTCCGTGCAGCTTGTGATCTCATTTTAAACACAGTTACCAAAAAGCCCTCTGCATACTGTTACATATCTGACTGGTATCTGACTTAAAATCACAGCATGGCTTCACCTCTGACACAGGAAGGTCACAAGGAAATTGAACACAAGGGGGATCACAACAAATGAACGTTCGTTGAGATGTCAGGATGGCTACAGGAACACACTGGGCCATCGCCCACCATAAACAAACAGCCTTCATTAGCTGTGATCTGTGTCTGATCTACTCTCACTGCAGTTCGTCATTCAGAGTCCAGATAGTCTGATTTTTAATGTTCTTTACTGCGGTTAGGAATGCTCTGCATGTATCTGTTTAAGCTCTCTCAGTGACACAGGGCAAACGCTAACGCACGTGATATATTAGAGGCAGAAAATGTATGTCAAGTAATCATGATGTTAAAGGTCTGAGGACCAGAAGACGACAGACATAAGGAAAACATGATGGATTTTAATTAAACATGTTACATTGTCATACGAAAACCAGGTTTTCCCTCCGCTCGTTAATTCTGGAGGTTTGAGGCGAGAACTCAATTCCAATTCCCTCGATTCCCCCCAAAAGCCCTTCAACCCAATGTGGTTCTGATTTAGGAGGACCAGCGTCGACATCGGGAGAATGTAAAGATGAGGCAGCCGTTCCAACATGAAGGCAGGGCTGGGAATTCGGCGAGGGATGTGACTGAGAGGAACACCTGAGTCCCCAGCCAGGAGGCTTGGCTTCTACTTCGTGTTAAGCTGTCTAAAGCTGACTTTCTGGTCCCTGCTGGCACTTGCCTCTCACTCCGGTGGCTGACTGGCGCAGTACCCCTCTCCGGCCACTAGGGGGTGAGACCAAACTGCCCTCTACTGCGCCAGTCAGCCACGGGAGAACATGGGTCTGGCACCATACTGCACAGCTTTGCCCAGAAACGGCTTGGCTGCCATTTACACTCAGTCTCACAGAAAATAAATAACAGGAAAGCAGCCCACGCTCTTTGTCTGGCTCTGTCACCGCGGCAGCACCCAACTGCCCCAAAACAATGCTACTCTGCATATAAAATGATGCATGCGGACAGCCTTGGCCGCCTGTGGCATCCCAGAAATGATCGAGCAGAGAGGCTTCGCCAAAATGTGACGGAGGTGAGCCGCTCGCTGCTCATTCCCGTCTTCGACCTATTTGACGGTCTCTAGGGGTCAAAGAATGCGTTTTCATTGCTGATACAGATCCTCACCCCTAAATGATGAGATGTGAAGGCCCACAGAATTGACACCCGCCCCCATCCGAAAACAGAGGCAATCACGCTGAAGATTATGCATCCATTACAGAAGTTAAAAAATCACCAGGAGGAGCTATCCTGGTACTTTAGACCAGAAAGGATTTAAAAAATGTATTTTCTAAGGGCGTAAGACGAAATCTATCCTCCTTAGAATGTTTTATAAACAGTCCTACCCTCAGTCCGAGCGAGATCGTCTGAGGGTAAAGTATCCAGAACGAGGTTCATATGGATTCCGAACCTCTTCCCTGGAGACTGATATTTACAAACACTGGCCACTAGAGGAGCGAAACTCAAATGATTAACTTCTAAAGGAAGCAGGTTAGGGACAGAAATCGAGCAAATAGTTAAAATTCCCGGCCTGGCTACAGATCACAGGAACAGGAAAGGAGTTCATATGACCACCTACCTCCGCCCAACGTCCCACGTTGACAAAGGCACAGATGGGATCGAAGGCTCCTGTCCCACAGGCCAGAAGATGGGTCCTGTTGTATTGATGAAGGACCTTTACATAATTGGCACATTCAGCCTGTAAGGAGAAAAGCTGCATTAGATCGAGCAGCAGTGGTTCCGGAGGCTTCTAAGAGATTCGATCTGGTGCTAATGTTTGTATAAAAAGCAGCTTGGTCCCGTTGATGTCGTGAAATCCTAGGGAATCGTGTTTGTTTGAGGCAGCAGGGCTGTCTTACTGCTTGTGGTGTTATTGTTTTAGCTGGGGAAAAAAAAATGTGCCTTTCATGCAAAACCCAGAAATGGATGCAGCAAAGGCTGGTTTCTTTGTTAAAGTACGTTGATCTTAGCCTGAGGAGAATCTCCCCTGATAGCTGCCTCATCTTATTCTTCTCTTCTTATTTATCCATGGAATTAAAAAGGTACATGTACAGTAACGTTTCTTCGGCGTGACACCTGACAACCAATTAACTGAGGTCTGCCTTGCGGGGAAATAACAGCAGGGACAGTACAGGCACTGGTAACGTGTCCTTAAAAAGATTAAATTCAAATGTGGTCAAAACAATGAAACAATAAAACTCCAGGGCCAGATGTCGAACACACTTCTTAAATATTTTTTCCTTTTACGGAGGAAAATGAGTCAACCGGATAAATTATAGGCTTTAAAAAGAAGACAAAGGCCTGACATTTGGTTACAGGCTTACGTTTATTTTTGATCCAATTCTTACAAAAGACAAAATGCATTGTCCGTATTCTGGAAAAATCCTTAGAGGACACCAGTGATGTGTTCCATGTATCAAAAGGCACGGGCAGGCGGCAGTTACATTATGGGATGTAAGGGCAAGATGATGAATTCAGTTGAATCATAGCTGCTTGTATAACCAGGAAGAAGGAAACATCCATCTATCCATTAATCCATCTTTTAAGCATCCTAATCTGGGGGGGCACAGGACACTGGGGGGGCTGGACAGGTTACCAGGACACCACCCTGAAAGTGGGTTTCACAAAACAGCTCCAAAGAAATGCCATGCTGCATAACAGCTGTTTTACGCAGAAAAAAAGAGACTAGTTAATCATTTTTTAAAGGCTGTAACATCAAAGCATGAATTTTAACAGAAATTAGGGTGTAACACTGCCCTTCACCAAGAGAGGGCGATAAAGGGAATTCACAGTCAATGCTCCAGAGGTTCAGCTGCTGATCGGAACTAATTTTGCATTGCGTAGAAAATGTTTTACTGACTAATCAAGATAGTGGGATGCTCACCAGAATGATGTGAATGAAGACTGTTTATTAGCCATTGTTTCATATTAGGCTTCTGAGCTGACCCTCCTACCAAAGACAATCATTGTTGTAGCAAGATATTTTAAAGAAATTTGGTAAACAAGGGCAGCAACTGGCAGGTTATGGAAGTGGCCTCACACCTGCAGGGCTTCCATCTCGGTGGGGCTTCATTACCGCACTGCCAGCCAAACACCTCGAAGAAGGCCTTCATTACCGCACTGCCCGCCAAACACCTCGAAGAAGGCCTTCATTACCGCACTGCCCGCCAAACACCTCGAAGAAGGCCTTCATTACCGCACTGCCCGCCAAACACCTCGAAGAAGGCCTTCACTGAGACCAGCGGACAGAGATACACTTAGCCGATCTGCTAAAAATTAGGGAAGGTTTTCAGAAGAGAATTATCAGCTGTCATCTGCGATGAAGCAGCATTAAGGTGAGACACCTTCACGCCTGATGAAGAAGCAAGTGCTTTTCCAGCTCTGAGGCTACACACTCCAAAATACAACTTTCAAAAACATTTTAAACCTTGGATTCACTTTAAAAACCAGGCTGGAATCCTCACCTGACTCTCTCGCTTTCACAGAACCACTTGACCTGTGAGCATTACTTTCAGATTAATCACAATTTTATACCCAAACTTCAAACATGCTACTCTAAAGTTTCAGCCCTAAGCATTACAGTACAGAAAAATGCCAACTTAAATCCTCTCTCCTTTATAAAGTCTAGGTATGGCTTTACACTGATAAGATCAGGTTTTTAGCTAACAGTTTACACTGTGTAAACCTCATCTATCGATTTATAAACTAAAGCGTACTGTAGGAGTGAGAGGTTCCTTGTCTCCAAACGCAGATAAGCAGACCAGTCCCACCCCCCCTAAATTCTTCTCATCGCTCCTTGATGCCAGGTGTTCCGCAGTTATAACTCGGCACAACCTCGTAACGTACAAACTGCCCGTTGACGTGACACAGACCCTTGTCCGTGTCTCATTTTTGGGGCCTTTCTGTATTCACCCCCCCCCCCCCATCCCCCAACCCCCCCAGCTTGAATTTCCCATAGCATCAACGGGAGCTTCATCCCCCGAGTTTATCTGTCCTTTTCCAGTAGCAAACTTTCCATCCTGCGGGGCTTCATCTTCAGGCTCTGAGCCACGGCTAATGAGCTGATCTTAAGCTTGGCATAATATTTGATAACCCACTCATCCATCTCCCATAACTACCTATGCCAGGCCACACAGAGGACACCTTGCACAGGATAACTGCTAAAAATTCATTAATTACACAAAATTATCCTCTGAGCTGTTTAGTGTGTATCATGACCCTCAACAGGAGAAGCTGTGACTGTCACAAAGCACTTGGGGCCAAACTAAAGCTTCAGGTCAAAGCTTCAAATAAACACCGGCCTCCCATAAAGATGACGGGAAGCCTTTTTGGGGAAGTCTCACCTTCTCCCTCCCCTTCATTAAGCACTCCTCCACTTGTCCTGCAGTGCTGGCCCAGGAAATCTGCAGTGAGACACACACGACATACATTCACGCTACGTTTTTTTTCATACACTTATTTTGTAAAATGTGCAATAGTCTATAGAACAACCTGCACTAAATATGCTAGCTCTTTTAGCACTTAGCAAAAGGCATTTTAATTCACAGACTATATATCAGGGTTCTTCAAATCTGGACTTCGATTCCAAATCCAGGCCTTGTTTTCAGTTCTCCCAGGTAGTTAGTTTAATAATTACTGATTCTGATTGGTCAGAGGCTTCACATCTGACTGAAAGGTAAAGGAAGGCTGGTTTATGTGTTTTTGGTATAAGGCATGAGAAGGTAAATCTGACTTACACCACCAGTCAAAAGTTTTTGCACACACTGAGATTTTCTACATTTGCATGTTACTCACTTAACTTTTACTAATAATACACTCAATATTCTTTTCTTAACAAATAAATGTACAGTATGTTTACCATTTGAGTACCTTTATTAGGAAAAAAATGCCATATCTTTGTTTCATCAAAGTAGCCTCATCTAGCAGTCATAACAGCAGATTAGAATGCCTCAAGAAATTGAGGCATTCTTTCTACAAGGGACATTAAATACTGCTCTGTTTCATGGGATGGAACAGTTAACTACTGCATTTAAAGTTAAAGGACGGCCTAGAATTTGACTATACCATCACCATACAACCAGTTAATAAGATGTCAGACATGCACTGTTACATACTCTTTCCATGTTATAAAGGAAACTTGTTTTATTTAACATATTTTCATTTATAGTTGTTGACTCAACTTTCCAGTGCTGAACAAAAATTTTAAAAATCAGCAGTTTATTAAATAAATGGAAAAGTGGTAAAAACCTGTGGTGTGCAAAAATTTCTGACTGGTTATGTACATAGTGTAGGGTTTGTGCAATGGATTTCTTATATCAGTTGAAAACTCACTGTGCATTCACTGTAACAGCTAAGCAAAGAGCATTACTACTGTTGCTTCGAAGGACATTAAATATTAAGTCGGACACCCCAGCACTGAGAAAAGGGGCCTGAACATGAAGGGCCCTCAAGAGGCAGAGGCTTGGCAAGGAAAAACAACACGGCAGCTCTTCCCACCACCACAGTGGGGAAGAAGCAAGTTCCGGAAGGGGGGTCCTGGGGGTAAACGGGATGGGCCATGACGGGTCGGAACCATGAAGCCCCAGAGGCCCCAGAAATAAAGAGAGACAGAATGGGTCTGAAACTCATACAACGCACATCAATGAAAACCCCCCACCCCTTTAAAAGAGGAGTATTGAAGGAGCCCTTATTTGTAAGCATTCACTGGGATTGTACCATCTTTCAGTGTTTCAGGGTCCGTGCATTCCACGTAGCTTTCATTCCCTTCCCACACTGTTATAGCAACGTTAACACCATTTGATATATCCTGTTGTATTTTTATTAGAACAAGCTAAATGACTAATCTAACATGGTATTTAACCACTGAATTTAACACTGAGGGTGTTCATTTTTAAATCCCTTTTACTCCAGCTCTGTTCCTCGATTGGTGAAAAAACAATACTGGAAAGCTAAAACACCGCTTCTATTATTGTTATTATTATTATTATTATTCATCAGTCAGTCGGAGTTTGTTAATATCAGGACCGCCCTCCTCGGATGGAATTCTGCCGAAGAGGATCCAGAGATTTTGTTTTCAAAATGGCTGGCGTCCTGTGTCCACTACGCGATATATTTCACAGGGTGGTGTGGAGCCACGGTGAGGTCATCTACAAATGAGAAGTTCAAAGAGTCACACGCATACGCAAGACATCAGCCTGGAGGGAAGGCTCGTCCCGGGGGGCGGGGGGTGTGGTGGTTTAGTACCTCTCTGTGCTTGCTGTTAAGCCGCTCCAGGCTCAGCGAGAACAGACCATCTCGACCCCCGACAAAGAGCCGTTCCTCGTGCTCATCCAGCATCATGGTTCGAGGGCTCAGGGGCCTCTGGGGGCTGTCAAATGCCCAGGTCCTGTTCAGATGCCATAGCTCTGTTGGAGAGACAAAGATCTCCGGGTGGAAAAATAGCAGAAGTGTACCAAACATGCAACTCAACGTGTATCAGTTTGTTGAAACTGCATTTTGTTTGCTATTCATTTTGCTAAAATCTGTCTTCTATTCCTTTCGTTAAAACTGCAATTTGCCTGGTGTTCCTTTTGCTAAAACTGTGTTCATTTGGTTAAAACTCTGATTCATCTGCCTTTCTTTTTGCTAAAACTGTGACTTGTCCGTCATGTACAAACAAAGAGATATGTACTGCATAACCGAATAAAGTGGAATTTCCTCCCATATTGACAGCATGTGTCTGAAGTGCCAAAAATACACTGGGAATCCTTCATTTCCTCCGACGGCCCCCTATCAGACAAGGACTAGCGGCAATGTGTCTCTGATTTCAGGGGCCCACCGCCAACAGCCTTTAAATCCCCAGCCGGCCCGCGACCGTCACCTCAGCACCGTCCTCCCGCTCGCTCGCAGTCCGGGATCACCAATCTCCTCAAGGCCACTTGAATAACCAATCACAGACTCTGCCTGAACCAGACACGTCTTAGTGGGATTTGATGGGGACATACCCATCAGGGCTCCCACAGAACATCAAAGAATCCTTATAAAATGCCGCTGATTACCAAAGCACATGGGATTACTCTCAGGCAATGAGACTGAGGCATTCCCCCATCGTTTTATCGTGTCGTCCAGCTATAGGAACCACAAAATCCCCCAATATCCACAGGTAGTGCATATGACGTCAAATCACGTGCACACACATCTGTCTGATGCGCTAAGTCTTGGCACACAGGACTAGCCAATTACCTACCTCTCATTGCACTGTTTACACATGTTCTCATATTTGTTCTTGTAATTGTGCTCATATTCATCATATTATTGAGGTATCTTAATTTGTATTTGTGTGGATGTGTGCATGAATGTTGTGTGGTGACCCTGCCTTGTGCCCATACCTTCCAGGATAGGCTCTGAACCCCCGCGACTCTGCAGAACGGGAGTATAGAAAATGGATGGATGGAATTGTGTTTTATTTGTGTTTACTGCATAGTATCATTTTCGTTGTGTCGTGAAACTGACTGTGCATATGACAATCAACCCTAACTATTTTCCCAGAAGGGCCAAACTCCTCAGCATGACAAAGCCCCCCCCCAAAAAAATCTGCCAGATTGATCATGAATCTTCTGTCTGTTGAATCAAAAGGAGAATATTAGCAGATAGCAGCCCCAGAGCAAACCTGTGAGGCAAACTGTAATTAGGTGGTCTGGGAACTCTCAGTCTGTCACTCTGTCAAAGGAGTCACAGCGCTGCACGAATCTGTAGAGCCGATACTGTAAACAGGTCCTGTCTGCTTCTAATTGGACTCAGTTGTGACCTTTGCTCTTGCATCCCTAGACACGAACCTGTCGGTACTAGTGTGGCATGAAAAGGGGATTTAAAACGAACTTTGAACTACAATACTGCATGGCTTAAGGCTATTTCACTAACATTATCGGGTTACAAATTTGCACTCGACGAGGAAGAAGGGGAATTTACCGCGACGATAGAAAGGGCAAGTAGGAGAAAGGGCAAGAAAGACATGACGAAGACAATGGGAAGACATGATGAAGACAATGAGAAGACATGATGAAGACAATGGGAAGACATGATGAAGACAATGGGAAGACATGATGAAGACAATGAGAAGACATGATGAAGACAATGGGAAGACATGATGAAGACAATGAGAAGACACCACGCGTTGGGCCTGATTTGCTAATTGTCTGCGCTTTGATTCGTTTCTGTTCTTTTGGCTTTGAGCGGCATTTTACCCTGTGGGAGGGTGAAATCCTCTCACAGATCTGACAACTGTCACAGAATGACTCTCAAATGATAAATCCAGTACAGAACTTAGACTCCAGTAACGTCATTCAGGCAGAACAGATTAGCAAAATCGAAAACAGAGCATACTGTATATCACATTTTCCGTGCTCGCCTGAGGGTCTCAGTTACGTATGGCTATGTTGCGATAATTAGATGACAACATGTAAACAGTATTTAGTCATGGTGTGTAGAACATGTGGACAACATATATAAAAAAGTTAAGAGCATTGCTGAGTCTTGTACCCGTACAAACAAGATGTTTGACAGCATTTCCTCTGTCAACATTACAAAGTCAGTTTGGAGGAAGGACTGATGTCACTCACTGTGTGGCAAAAGAGTATAGAGGGAAACTGGACCCAATGATCTGAGTCCACATTTTTGGGGGAGGGGGGTGTGGTCCAAGGTTGGCCTGCACCCATCAGCACCAATTACCATCTGCCACACGTGCCAAACAGATCCTACTTCTGGAGTAGGGCGAGTGTGCGTGAGTTTGAGTCAGGCCTCCGCACTCACTAAAAAAGGTCCGTAAATGTCAGCTAGCAAAGGCCAATGACACTCTGGATCTCAAAGGGCTCTTTCAAGAGAGTCAGAAGCACTGAGTCACAAAGTGCGCGGGGCGGCGGATGATGATAATTGCATGGGTGGAGGTTTTGTTTGTATGCTCAGTCATAAAATGACGAATTTATTCTTCAGCTGAAAAGGGTCGGTGCTCTGGAGGGTGGAAGTGAATGACTTTGGGCTTGACTGTGGTCATGTGTGTCACACATATGGAGTCCCACACGGATCACACAGAATAACGGGGAGGCGTGGTTCACACGTGAGGCTGGCTTTACCTAACAGTGGAAGAGTGACTGTCTAAACATATCAATCAATCTGATGTCCATCAGAATTTTAAGAAATGCACATATTCTAAAGTGACCTTTTGTATCTGAAAAAAGGTACAAAATGTTAGTATTTCACATAGATTCAGGAATTTTTCGCTTGCTGTGCACCTCATGAATATTAAATAATGCTTTATATCCATCCATACAAGACAGCTGTGAAAAAAATCGACTCATAACAGAATTCTACAGTTACTATCCAAAGAATATATCTCCATAGTTATGATTAGAGAATTTAGTCCCGTTAGTTAAGATCCCTTACAGTGTAAATACATTATTAGTGACAATTAATGTACAAATGATGTAGTAGTGCAGTGTCACACACTCATGTCAAGTGCCTTGGGGCGGCTGTGTTGTGAAAGGCGCTATATAAAAATAAACTGAATGGAAATTGAATTGAATTAACTTATCAAAATTTACATCATGTGTAACTCATGTAACTTTAAATATTTATTCTGACAAAAAATAATATTTGGAAAAAGTATTCAATTCTTATCTGTAACTTAATTTGGGCTTGACATCATCAGCTAGCGAAGGCCACTAGTGGGTCAGGTATATTACTTGAGAATATTTCCTTTGGAAGATTCCGGAACTCGAGGAAAGCCGTGGGGATCGTCAGGATGCGCCGATTTCAGTCTTGCAGATGTAACTAGTGCGGCTTAAGCCTCGTTTTTAGCATTGCCAAACTGTTTACACCACTAACCAAAGTTGGAAGAGAGCTCTATGAGAGCTGATTGTAATTGTATAGTGATTTAAAAATGAGAAAAACGTTGAAAATTACCATAGAGATCTGGAACAATTGAACAGACTGAACTGTAGTTGAAACACCTGTGACCTCACCAAGGACAAACTGTCAGACGCAATGCCGCATGCGAGGAGGAGATATAACCAGCAGCAAATGAACATTCATATTCAGCAGTCCTATTTGGCATTAGACTCTAAACACTAACTCCCACCCCCGGGGCAATGAAGAGTGACGACTGGGCAGCGATGCTCTGCATATGTACGCACCAGTGGAATTTGGAAGGGGACCAACAATACCCCGAGGAGCAAAAACATCAATTAAAAAAAAAAAAAGCTTGTTGTCCCAAACTGCTGTTTGAGAGACAAGAAAAACAGGAAACGTTCCCCAAATGCTACACAAATGCTAAGGAACTTGGACAGTATTTAAATGTCAGAGGGACCCATCGAGTGGCAGGCAGACAAGCCTGGATATGAAAGGAGAGGACGGAGTTTTGTGGGCCAGACATGTTACAGATTTACAGGATCAACCGGGGGGGGGAGGGGGGGATCTCCAATAAGACCTTCTCGCATTCAATAGCTCGATCCCGTCTCCAAATACCTGCTGATGAATCTCGACAAACTACAGAAAACAAACCTGGGAACAGTCACCAGGAGACCATCAGAGAAGGTTTGCAGGTTCCTGCACAGCTCCCCACATTAAACTTCAACTTTATTTGTAGACTAGTGAAATAACGCCGCACGTGATGGAATTTACACTCAGACACTGTGATGTAAATGAAGACAGTGGATTTCTGCACCATGTAAGACAGCATCCGGGGAACTTTAAGGGTCACATCCAAAGATTAATCATGCTTCTGTCAGATGGGAAAATGCTATTTATTTTCAGGTCAAAGAATTTAGCATAAACATCTTCAAAAGGGCCAGCTGCTTAGCATCTGAAGGTAACTTTACCAGTTTCCTCATCAATCGACATTCCATCCATTATCAATTACGAAAACTTAAAGAAGAAAAACAATATTAATAATTAGAAACAACTGGATAAACAATTTGCTAAGCCAGTAAATTATTGCATCATTCTAAAAATACGCATATGAACTAATATATTCATCATTTTCACTGCTGAGTATTAAAATGCAGAGGTTAAAGGTTGCAGGGATTCAGATCAACTGATTCCGAATTTATGAGAATTCTGCTCCGTGGGTTTCTGCTGCTGGAGACCGTTAATGTGAAAGACAGGGCTCTCTGTCAATGGAAACGGGGCAGTGGGGTGAGCGATGCCACTCAGCCCCCACGTCTCGACACCGTGGCCTGATGCACTGAGGGATGTCAGAAGAGATTTAACAAAAAGCAGAGAAAACAAACACTGATCTTTAATCACGCTGAAATCTCAAGAGTGTTTGTCGTGTAAGTGAATCGCATACTCCAGAGAGAAAAAGAAAAGTGCCATAATACTCTTTCTAAGCCTACCGAGAGGTCACAAGAAGTTGTATCTCAGCTTGTAAATGCCCTTCAGCACTTCAGAGTTTACAAATTATTCAATTAACAAACTTGTGCTCTTTAGCAAACTCACTTAAAATGGACTTGAAACCAAATGACTTAAACTAAGAGAACATGATCGTTTAAATAATTCAGACTTCACTAAAGACTGATATACATATACATACACATACAAACACACATTTTTTCACTTTTACTTTCATTGATCCAATCAATACTGATTCATGTCACACTTGACACATACGAATAATGTGATTCAGTAGAAACTGTTTGGTGTTACATCCGGCCACAAACTACTGACCTTCACCAGGATAAGTGGTTAGAAGATGGACAGATGGATGGAGAACTTCAAACAGCATACATGATAAAATGCGGCCAAAATTCAACACAGACCACAGATTTCCCTGCTTAAACTCATCCTAAGTACCCAATTACCAGGTTTAGTAGGTCCGACTGAGTAGGGAAATCTGCAAACTGTGTTGCAAATTGGCCCTCCAGGAGCGGAATTGGCAAATCCTGCCTTACAGGTCCGCACAGACATGAGATCATCAGGTCAACTTTATTAGTTAAGTCCAAAACATCGAATAGCATTTATTAAGTGGTTGTATAATTAGGTCCCTGCACAGCTGCAAGTAAAACCCAAAGGCACAGTAAACGACACCTTAAAACTGAACTTGCAAAAAAAAGAAACCTTTCAGAACACAGAATATGCAAGGAGAGGAACAACACACCAGCAAAACAAGCAACATCATCAGGCAATTCGAGTAACAGAGAGCAACAAATTCACGACAAACGCTGCTGCACTGTGGAGGTTCTCTTAAGGCATGAAAGCATGCAAAGCCGGATGAAAATATCCCCGATGGGAAAGAAATGCCAAATAGACAAAGAAAACAAAATCTGAGCTGTGCAAGTGAAGGCCAAAACATATATAAATTTACATATTATCCTCCCTGGTGTATTTAAAAACTATGTACGTTTATTTGGTCTGGCACTAATGACAGAATCCACTGTGAAATTAAAACTCCTCTAATTAAATAACTTATTCAAATATACAATACCCAACTACCCATATTTGTAAAACAAGATTTATGGGTAATTTTTGTCAGAGAACGATTAAGCATTTGCTTGCTGGAAAACACGCTTTGCATTTATAAATGCAGATTTGGATAAACGTCGGTTATTGGGCGGTGGGAGGAAATTTACCCATGCGGCCCTGCGGTGGGATCTGAACCCACGACCCTCGAAAGGACAGAATATGGTTCTAAATCCGAAGTTTCCATACCGCTATATGCACACTTAGGGCTATTTTAAAATATGCCGAACTGCGTTGCCGCTTTAATACTTGAGAATGCGAGTGTTAAGACCAAGATGGTGTGTTACGATGGGGAAAGGGCAGTGATTACAGCAGCAAGTGTCGGGGACCAAATGCAAGTTTTGGGCAGAAACCTTCAGGCATCGGGGGACACGACAGAAACGCAGAAATATAATCGCAACACATCGCCGGTGCTGCCTATGCAGCGGGGGTCCGCAGTCTAGCGTTGCCCCGCCCAGTTTGGTGTTTTCCACTCCGGGCTATAATTACAAAAACGTGTAAAAACGTTAAAATCCCCGAAGCCTGGGGGAGATCATTTTGCCACGTTAGCGTCTGACCGCCTGCTGCTGGTATATTAGGGGCGGTTTAAGCCTGGGGAGATGCCTGATCTCTGAGACCGGACACCCCCCACCCATGCACTTGTACGTTAAGCCCATGCTACATCTAAAAGGCGCTTAACTGGGGGAATCTATCTGCAGGGTGGGGCTCTCAAATATCCTTAGCCTAAAACTCCGCTATGGAAATAAGGGTGCATTATCCTAATACATGGGAAAGTGTAGATGCACCATTAAATACTCTTCTATATATTGCTAAATTGGGGATTCGTTGTCGGTAATAGAGGTTGTGTATTAAAACCATTCTCAGATTAAACTTAGCTGGTGAACGAATACAATACTAACCTTGAATCCAGTCAGGCAAAATACTGTTTTTGTATCTCAGTATAAAATAACAGAAATTTACTGAAAAACTAGCACACGTGTAATTACTACCTGAAACCAAGACAGGTTTAGTCGTAATAGTATCCTTTCAAACTAAATACTGAGACTAAAATCAGAACTCCTGCTACTGTCCAGCCCCGATGGTTTAGAACAGTGAAGCACTCTTTCAAATACACCCCTGCAGCTTTGTAACAGTTCAGTGTTGGACCACGGACCAGAAATATCTTTGCGAACATCGAGGGAACACTTCGGCTATGAGAGGAATCACTCCTGAGAGTTTAGATATTTAAGCAACGGTGAAGCAGCAAAATATATCTCATTTTCTTGTACTTACGGGCATGGTTTAAGTGTGTAAAAGAAGTTTAAAGAAACGCAATGCTTGACATTTTACATATGTGGAAAACCCTTGAAAATAAACAGTGTTTAACCGCCTGGAGCCTCGAAGGAGGACACAAGATGGGTTTTAAAAGCTTCTTACTGAATTTTTGGAAGTCACATTCTTTTTTTTAGGAGAAAGATGGTTTGTTTGTACAACTTAATTATGACGGAGACCTTTTTTTTATCAAAACATCATTATGTCACAGCAGGCTTTCTTTGGCCAGCAGGCAAAATGTGGAAGAGGTTAATGACGTTTGCAGGATCAAGTGTCGTTAATTTAATGCAGCGGTTCTCGTACCTTGCAGAGCATCTCTAATTTGAAAACAGGTTGTGGAGGCAGATGGACCTTCTGATTGGTCCTGCACTCTGACTTCAGGTGCGACTAGCCCAACCACTTCTGCTGGATGGTTTCAAGGCTCTGGAAAGTTCTGTACGTGCTGCTACACTTAAAATGGCAACCGATGGTCACTTGCTACCGGACACTGCATCATCAAGCAAAGCATGAAGAATTCATAAAGAGACCCAGGGATTCGTGTTCAACACACTGATACTGGTGAACACAGGAGCTGCGTCGCATGAGACCTCAGAAAAGCTATGTGACAATTCACATGTCTTAGACTGAAGAATCTACACTGTCGAGTATAGCTTCGAATAGCTTCCCTCTAAAAAGAAGTGCTAAATATTCACATTTCCATCCACGCATCGATCCATCACTCCATTCATCTCTGATTGTGTGGCAGGCATCCCAAGAGTTACAGAGTGTGATCCCTCAGGCATGGATAAACTCCTTCACCTTTCAGCCTTGTTCGTTTTTGTCATTCTCAGCAGACAATGGCTGCTCTCTTACTGGGGGAGCGGCTCTGAACCCATGGTCCGCATTAAGAGAGTCCTGGGATTTATTTTTTCAAGGAACACAGCAGGAAGTGTGAAACCGGCAGTGATACAGAACCCGCTCCTCAAATACAAGCCACTGAAGTGAAGCATTATCTGGATGCCGCCAGTATTATTAAGAGAAACAGATGTGAGATCATTCTATAAAAAAGGTTAATCGCTATTGGGATGGCATGAACTTCCTCTTGGTCATTTAAAAATGCATAAGAGCAGGGGAATGATTATTAAAGGTCACTTTTCATTTAAGGGAAGCCCAACACTGCAGGAAAATAAACTGACAGCACAAAAAAAAACTTAATATAAACAGCTCACCATGGTACTGTGACCACTGGGAACATAAAACTGGTTTTGGCCAAAGCCATGCTGGGGTCTCTCTGAGCGGGTGAGGAGCAACCAGGGGCGAGGGAGAACTGCCCAGGGAGATTCAACCAGTGGTTCTGGATGGGAGCAGCTTTTCCAAGAAGCAGCCATTTTTGCTGGGTAACCTCACTCACTGGCCGTTCATTGTCCTGAAGGCGAGCAGATCCTGACATTCAGCACTAGACAAGATGTAGCGTAATAGACAATGGCAACATAAATACCCAACAACACCCCCAAGGCTGTGAGTTAATGAAATGACATACATGTTATGTCTGTATTGTTTTTTTAAATATCTCCATATTGGAGGACTTAGTTTTGCTCTTCAGAGATGCTGCCTAACCAAGAGCATGCTCTGAACTACAGGGTATATGCAGGAAATCTGAATGGAGATCATTGCTTTCTACAGGACCATCATGGGGTCGTCTTTGCTGAACCTTCCTGAAGATGCGGGTGATTGAGACTAGATGTGCTTTTGGGGTCCGTCAAAATAAGCGACGGATCGTTACTGAATTATAAATTGCATTTCTCCTGTCAGAACATCCTTCTGACTAATTATTTAGAAAAAAAAAACAGTTTAATATCACATGTGTTTGATCATAGGCATTGCAATGGCCTTTCGACTCAGTGAAGAAGTTTAGATGGTAGAATGGACTCACCACGGGCAGATAGAGAGGATTAACTGTGCTGCAGAGGCTTACGTGTCTAGACTGATAACAATCTACCCCGCTAGACGGAGCAGAAATGGACTTCTGGGTCGTATCCTATCATTATGAAATCACAGGCATCTAAGCCTGTCAGCGAAATGCTTCATCCCCCACCTGAACCAACACCCTTCAGGGTGCGGAAAAGATGTCCTGGGGAACCGGGTCAGTTCACAGAGAGAAGTATGTGTGTTTGTGTACTGTATGTACAGTACTCAGAGCCGGCTGTCAGTAGTAGAGTAATAACTTCACTGCATTGTCCACCTGCTGTTGTTCCAGCTGTGAGCTGACAGAGCAACGTAACGAACTATATAACGTCCAACGGAGGCATTAATCTCAGCTGTTACATCACAGAGAAACGCCTTCATGCCGGGAGTTGCGACACAACCAAAAAATGTTGGCAACGCTACCAAACTGATCCCACCTACTGTAATGTTTATGCCTGTTGGTGCAGATGGATTTTCTTCTTGGTGTGGGCCTGCCAAGACCTTAATGTATGACGTTTCCAGAAATCCCAGTGAGATTCCCATTCTTGTATTGGCTCGCTGACAGAATATAACTGGCCTGTTTTCTGTTACTGACCTCTTAAATCAATACAGAAATGAAACCATAACATACAAACACATGCTAGATATGTCAACAGGTACTGAAACATTTCAGGTTCAGGCTCAAAGAGGATCGCCGCTGCTGGGCCCTTGAGCAACTTGACCGGAGTTTCTTTGCAAGCTTTAGCCATGTAAACAGAAAAAATATGCAAAGGACTTCTGATAAAATAATACATGCTCTCAGTGGCCACTTTATTAGGTAGCCTGGTTTCGTGCCCAATAGGACCCCTTTTGTCTCCAGGGTCACTTCAAAGGTTAACAATTGCCTTCCGAGAAGCCTTTCTGTACACCACTGTTGAACCGAGCAGTTATTGCACTTGCGGCTTTCCTGTTAGTTTTAACGAGTCTGGCCTTTCCCCATTCACCTCTCTCACTAACAAGTTTTTGTGTTTTGTTCCTCACAGTAGAAACTGCAGTGCATGAATTCCCCGGATGGATCCCTGCTCCTGCTGGGACCGTCACACGTAGGCCCAACAATCACACCACGTTCAAAACCGATTGTATCAGGCATCTTGCTCATACACCCTGTCTGTGTGATGGATGTATTCATTTGCAGACGTATGATTGGCTGTTTGGGGGGAGCAGACCGTTTGCATTAATGAGAAGGTATACACACAGTTAAACACCTAGACAACATTATACTTCAAGGTAATTTAAGTGCATTCCAAGATTAGCATGTATTTGAAGAGGGGTGTGGGGGTCCTGATAGTCATATTAACTAAAGAGAAGTGGTCTTGGCTTGCTAGAGCACGTACAGGGAGAGAACCTCTCATATTCCCAGAGAACACACACTCAGAGAAGTCACCATTCATAACCATTCTTTCCGACAAGTGCAACTTAGCGTGCTATAAGAATTTAGGCAGCATATTAGGCCATAAGAAACCTAAAGATGTATGCAAACCTCCACAAAGATCATTCATTATAAGTGTCAGGAACTCTGATCCAAAGTCAGACACAGAAATCATGCATACTTCTCCTTACCCAAAGATGTGAATCGGTGATTCATTTATTGATCTCTTAATCATTAATGATTATGCATTTTGTGAAATGTCAGATGAATCTACAGAACATCCAGAAAACACATACTCCCTCAGGTTAAGCTCAGATCCGTCCTATGGGTTTACAAGCCCTCTAAGTTTTCGGTGCAATTTTTTGTCGACAAAGTTTCACCAGCTGTAAATAATGAAACCCATAGACGTATTCACACACGTTTCCAACAAAAGCGATTTCACAGCTTCGGACACCTGCATCGGGTTGCCGATCAGACAGTGACACTAAAACTGCACTTGCCACGCTGCTCTGTTTTGCTGTGTGCTATCATGGGGCTCCAAACCACAACAGCGTTGCCTTATCTACAAAGTGACCCATTTCTTGGGGTAAAAGGCACGTCTCAAGCACATATCACACACAAACTCCCCAGTCTTTCAGAGCAAACATTTCACTCACTTACGAATACTTTTGCTAGACTAAAAGAATGTTGTTACTCCCAGAGATGCCCAGCATATGCAGGGATACGATGGAGGTGATAGGTAAAGATCCCACAACCATACTGACACCTGTCTCATGCCCCATCGGTCGCGACAGACACCAGAACAAAACAGCTTTCGCCCCGTATTGTGCACACCTTTCCACGAGTGTTAACTTGTTTCCAAGTTAATGCAGCATTTCCAAACACCATTCCTGCCTTCAAACCAACTGCATACTTAACACTTAAACATGGAAAATTCCAGGTCTTTTTTAACTGTAATTACAGGACTGAGATTGCGAGACAGTACACACCACTGAGGATTACAGACAACGTTTATTAGATACAAACAGACATAAACAAGTGGATAGCAAAGACACACACTGCACGGAATGCTGTGGGGTTTGAACAAATAGAGCTCTGACTTTGTTTTAGGAGATCACCTCATCCTCACGCCAAGTGCCCTTCTTGTGCTACCCCCCAGTGCCACCTACCTTTGTGGGACAGCCTCAGTCTGGGGGAGCTGCTTCCAACCGCCAGGGTCGTACTCTGCAAGATCATCCCCAACAGCAGCAGAAGGGAAGCCCATAGATACCCCGGGACTGCCATCACAACGTTCTGGTCACTTCAGAGAGCGGGACGCTCGTTTTCTAGTGATCTTCTGGGCTCAATTCCTGGCGTGGATCGGTTCCATCCAGCCGGCGTGGATGCGATTAGAGTCCACCTGAGGAGGGGAGCGTCTTGCCAGATGCCAGCTGTCCGTACGGCGGGCGTCGCGCTGGCGATGGTTGGACCTCTGAGGAGGCACTGAGGAGAAGGTGGCTGAGGGGGGGTGAGATGCAGTCTCCCGATGGGTCTGTTTCCAGTAACTGTCAGCCTCTCTCCAAATACTGTGAATCAGCCCTTGCCGGCTTCTCCTGACACTCCGGAGGGCGGGGGGGGGGGGGG
>JAODJU010000001.1:5996193-6007940 GCA_026776725.1 Gnathonemus echidnorhynchus
CCAGGGCCCCTCCTGCTTGGCTGCCAGCCCTCCACGCGTCAGTCAGCAGCCGTCACACCCCCATTGCAAACCGCCTGCTTTGAGAGTGCTGGGGGGGTTAAACCTTTGACCTCAGAGATGGGGGGGGGGCGGGGGGGTCCATGCACACTAGACCACCACCCTGCACTGCAGAGGGAGGTTCAGGGCCACCTCCACTCCCCACCCCCCCCCACACGTTCAGCCCCCGGTCGTTTAAAGCCTGTGCACCATCTCCTTCGTCTGCTTATCGGGCTCCAGGGGACGTTCCGGAGGGGGGGGCATCTGCCGATGCAGTAGGGGACATACGGCCCTTATAGGGGGAAGCCCCCTGTCCGGGATTTCCCAGTTTAGCCTTCATGTATATGGTGATGTTAACAGACACGTATTATACCTCATAATTAAAGAGTGTCAAAGTCATAATCAAGAATATATATTAAACAGGAACATTAAACATGGGATTCTGTCAAATGCAGAACCTTCAACATGACAGGAATAGATCAATTACTTTTTTGTTACTGTGAAAACGCAGCTCAGTATGGTGTCCCCCCCCCCTCCCCCCCGCCCACGGATTTAAGCTTAAAGGGATGTGCATGGTGTCTGTGGTTACCGATGCTCATTAAGGAATTCGCACAATTCCAGAATTTCCTTTAATGTCCACATTTGGTTCCTGTTAAAATTAAACAAAATCCATATTCACACCAGCAATTTGCATGTCCTTTAAATATCTAAATTATCAGTATATCATATCAACTATCATACATAGATAGACAGTTTTCCTAAAGCATACATCTTCAGTTTTGCATGATGTTCACATGTCATGACATTTTTTCCACACACATGTACAGTCTGCTTACTTAAATTTTTGTAAAAGTAACAACATTTACATAATTGGAGACATTTGAGGAATAAATGAAATGACATTCCTCACAGAACATCCAAGAACATTTCTTAACCTCAAGGTGAGAAAAAAGGATGGACACTATATTTTAAATTAAGATCATAATATTGGGACAAATGACGCAGTCTGAAGCTTTTCTTTCAGCTTTAGTATGGCGGCCACATACATGCAGACAAAGCCACCATAACTTTGTCTGAAACACTGGGTTGCATTCCTGATGTGGGCAATTACAGCGCGTGGAGCGATTACATGCTGTGCATCGGCCCACAATGCAACTCAGCTGCACATCGGCAAACGCGTTTCAGTTCCGCGGCGCTGTTTACGAGCCTCAGGCGCAGGCTATTATGAGATGCCGCTGAGTAGCCCTACAGCAGATGGTCGTCATGACATCACCTATTATATAAAAAAAAAACCTAAACAAACCATAACAAAGGCTTGCATGTGTTGTAATATCCAGTCCCTCCCCCCGGAGACTGAATGCACATCTGCACCAGGTGAAATTAGTGGAGTTTGCTTTGTGTTAGTAAACCTAATGACCAGAGAAACTCAGTTGGAGGCTACTTAAGTAAGCAAACTCCTCTTTTCCTTTTATTATGCAAATGTAATGCCAAAGTCACCTTTCCATTTTAGGAAAAGGTAAAAAAAAATATTTTAACTAAAAAGATATTTTATATTACAGATTATCGATACAACACTTTATCACTTCAAGACAGAGAAAACAGGGAAGATAGTTACTGCACAAATTAAAATCATTACTGCCGCACGTAATCATTGATGCTCCGACGTCAGAAAATGCTGATGATCTGACCTCCTAGACTAGAATATTGGACAAACTGATCTGATTTCTTGTTATCTTGGCCCATCGCAGTACAGCGCGTCGATATTTTGTCAGTTCCATACAGGACATTCACCAAAGCCAGGACATGAAGAACAGCTCGTAACTGTACCAGAATGACTTGTCCTTTCCTGCAGAAAAACAAAGCACATCTAATAAAGGCTGCTTTAAATCTGTAGCTCCGGAATCAGATATCAGGCATGAAAGAGGTTCAGAGGAGAGGCCCAGAAACCAATTTATATTGCAAAATCTCAACTGTCAGAAACAATCAGCGATCATTAAGGGCCATCCAGCACAAAGTGCTTTATGCTCCTTTTAACGTGCGAGATCATAATTGCGGCCGTCAGCACCTTTCACGTCGCATTTGCAGCGCGTTGAGCAGCCAGATTCACTGTCAGTGTGTTTATGAGTTATGAAGGCAAGGACAAATGCGTGAACACGGCTACAGAGGAGAGGACGGTGACCTCAGACAGGAAAAGGAGGACTGAGATCACACGGGTTTCTGAGGCTGAAAAACTAATGCGATCTTCAGACTGCAGACAAAGCTGAGACGAAGCTGATGTCCTTTAAGATTTTAGCTAGATCTTGGAGCAAGATGTAACATCTACTGTACTGCTCTACTCCCAACTGCCATAGCCAAAACAGTAAGTTGGCACACCTTGGTGGGGTGACTCAGGAAAGAGTTAAAATCATGGTGCCTGTTCAGACACGAGTGGTCAGCACCAGCAGCGTGACCTGAATCCCAGTAAGAGCATGTGCCACTTATATACCCCCTGCCAAGACTGTCTGGGTACTTATGAAAGTTTCATTTTTTGCTGCCATGTTTCAAGCTGTCTTTGATTTAGACTTAGGCAAGTTAGTTCTAGATATCCGCAAGTATAGAGAACACAAGTGAAAATTCATTTACGGTCATCCTGGTGCAGGTACTTATACAGGCCTTGTAGGATATAGTTGTACCTGGTCTATAACTTAATGCTCAGCCTTTGCACTGCAACCCCGGGAACGTTACAAGCATATCCACAAGTAACTGCCTATGTTTCTAATAAACGTCCTTTTTAAGTTTTTAATTTTTTATTTAAATCAAACTACAAATTGACACATGCTCCATTTGCTCATTTACAATCCACATGGCTATAAATTGTTTAGAGCACAAAAAGGTTTTTAGTCATTGAAAACCGATACACACATCTGGTTGTTATTCCAAATCAATGTCACAAATATAGTAATTAGATATTGACATATACATATATTTCAAAAGCTTAGGATCAGAATGAAACTGATGCTTTCTAGTTTGAAAAATGCTATATGCTCACATTTAAAAGGACTTAATGTTCCCTGAATGGCTTTTTGCACTTCCTGCTGATTGTAATAGCAGTATTATTGGGTTCTTGCTTTGTTTGGACGATGCTGTGCAGCTCTTGCTCTAATAGAGTAGAATATAATACAATAATGATGGAATAGCAGTGGAACACTGCTTACACTGGCACTGGGCATCCACTTGAAGCTCAGCCTAACTGCACGTACGACTAACCAAAACCCTGACAGTCATATGTTTGTAACGTGCCATCTGCCTCACTTATACGTCACTCTGGACAAAAGTGTCTGCTAAGATGCCTCGCTAGAGAGTCTTCACAGTAGCTCTGGCTAACCGCGCACATTTCATTTAAGGTTATAATCAAAGCAGTCGACCAGCGGACTTAACACACTATAATCTGCCTCTGGATGGCTCTGTGACGTTCAGCCGGTTCTTAACCTCAGGCTCTGGCGGGATGTACAGTGAACTGCCGTGCTGCCTTGGACGCGGTCTGAGCCGTGGTCTCACTGGAGGTCCTTTTAGAAACCGCTCTCCAAGCCAGTAATTTTCACTGCACACATCTGATCTACCCACACCCCTCCCTGACCCCCTTTCAGCACAGTAACATTCGGACTCTGATGCAAAAGAACTTTCACTTCTGTGATAAAAGCAGTTAATACATTCTCCGATATTCCAAGTGACTTATGGTTTTCTAAAACCAGAACAATGCCTATCTTTATAAGACTAATGCAAACCTGCTATTACCGCAGATTCTTTTGCGTAATTGGATTACCATGACAACATGGTGAAATTTGGAGTATGCACTGAAGGAGGGAAGGAACACATATTGCTCACCCTATGTATTAAATCACGTATCAGATAACACAGATAACCTATTACCTTGCTTGCCTACTGGGTACCAACAAACCGCTTATGTAAAGGTGCAAAGTGCCAAGATAGAATACAATTATAAAATCACAACACCGTTACAACACTGTTGACTTACTGAGACTTGACAGTAAAGAACTTCATCCAAAAATCTTGCCAAAACAAAGAACTGCTAAATCCGTGCATAATATCTTCTGTTAGCTGGTCAGGTAAAACACTTAAAATGCAATTTATGTAATGCAGAAGTCTTCCTTTTTCTGACTGGTATTGGTTACATCCAGACTGCTATGTTTTGGTTTAAAAAGGCAGATATTACATTAGCCATTTTCGGGTTTTGTCCACACTGTCACTACAGGGTCTGAGTCAACTGTGCTAAATTATTATTAAACACAGGTGGGGACTTGAGTCACTGACTCGCAACTCGACATGGACTTAAGTCACAAATTTGATGACTTGGAACTCAACTTGGCAAAACTGATGGAAAGACTTGAGGATATAATCTCCCCTCTGGATACCACAACGTAAATTTTATAATCTCAGTGTGTATTAATTCTCTGCTGTCTGCATTTTCATATGGCTGAATGCATGGTCTCCTGAAAGGAAAGGATGCATCACTTTCTGCATATACACAGACATAAAAACACTGTGAGGACAATCGATACAGGGTGGAGGCTCTATTTTCATTTTCTGCTTATGAAGGTCTTAACCAAAAATGTTCTGTGGCGGGTTTTTGTTGCAGAAAGTTTTAATCACTAAAGGTAAATAAAACTGACATAGGCAGGGACTGAGTGTGAGTCATAGTTTCATGACTCACAACTCGACTTGAGTCACAAATTTGATGACTTGTGCCTCGACAACAAAAATGATGGAAAGACTTGGACTCAACTTGGACACATGCACATGACTTGAGACTTGACTCGGACTTGCAATGTTTTGACTAGTGACTTGACACTGACTCGCAAAGGAGTGACTTGTTCCCATCCCTGGTATTAAAACTATTCAAGTAATAAAAGACTGCAGACCATCTGCCAAATCTGCACCCTTACCAGTTCCAATACAAAGAACAGAAGCACAGAGGATGGTAAAAAAAAATCCCCGGATGTCGTTATTGCCCATGTACCCCAAATTCGTTATTTGCAGGCAGGTTTGCAAGACCACAAGTACGGGGTGAATCTCAATACCAAGAATGCAAAGACCATACTTGTGGTCTTGGCAAGACCGGTCTTGCTAACTTGCCTTCAAAGAACGAACTTGGTGCGCAATGAATTATGGGATTGGTCTCGTTCAGTGAGGATGCAACTGGTGTGTTTTGATATTTGGGGCGGAACAAGACCAACATCTTGGGATTTTTACTGTCCTCAGTGCTTATGTTCTTAGTATTGGAACTGGTCTTCGGCAAAGGAAGATGACACAAAACAGGTACACCTATGATCTTTGCATTCTTGGTATTGAGAAACACCCATTGTCTAATTGGTCATTTAGTCAACCTACACAGTTGCTGTTGCTGACATGTATGCAGCTAAAGAGGATGATACACAGTGTGAATACTGTATTTTTGCCCCAAAAGACACTAATATACTGGTCACCGACTTGATTTGTGCATGCCCAGTATAGGCTAATAGCTACGTCATAAACATTTTTGCTAATTTCAAACAGTGTGGATGGAAGTAGTTTTGAAAACGACGTGGGGATTGAGATAATTTTCATTTGAATACATAACAGTGTGGATGTAGCAAAAGATATCTAAATTGGCAATTAATTGCAATTCCGACTCAGGCGGCTGGGGGGGTACTACCCCCCCAAACTCCTCCCATGCCTGACAAATAGAATAAACACTCCATAGCTACGTGCCATTTAACATTGTCCAGAAAACATCAAGACTGGCCGTCGCGTTCATTTATACGTTGTGATATGGCATGGGATCTGGACCTCGTCAAGATCTTAAGCAGGATCTTTAACAGTTCATGATTCCAAAATAATAGAACGTTTGCTTTGGCTTAATAATGTGCAGGAAATCATTCAGATCAACAATAACTGTAAGAGCTGCGACTTACTGCTGTCACCTCGCCTCATGTGACAGCTCTCCTTCCCTTTCCCCTGCTGGGCAAATGGCCTCAGCTTCTAAACATCTAAGGAAGATCAGAACCAAGTCAGACGTGTGGAGTGGTGGACGAGTAAGCCTCTAGACAAACTGTCACACAAACGCAGGTGTGCCATGTGATTTGGGTTTGGATGGTGGTGATGTGGGTGTCCCTACCAATATTGTGAAAGTACCATGTGTGTTAAGTGGGAGGGGGCTGATTTGATGCCTCCCAATGTTGAAACCAAACCAATGACCTTCTGCTGTACATCTTAAATGGGGAAATAGACGGGCTGCTGGCCAGAACCACTTTTACCTATTGAAGCCAGTGTAACCTGCCACTAAAGGTCCGAAATGACCAAAGCATGTTTAATGTAGCCCAGACTGAACTGTAGATAAAGTGACACCTGTTCGAATATATAACACACATATAAATCACAATAAATCTGGACACTTCTACAAATTCCACCTCAATAAAAATGCTGAATAAGACACGTTTTTAACAACATTTCTCTCCTCACCAAAGTACAGCAAAGAAAATAAATGTGGCTTTGAGCTGTACTTAATTTCATTGCCCAATCTATAAGTCCAAATAATTTTTTGATCACTTGTTATTTTAACGTCTTACTGACATAACAGATTCTATTGCAAACCAGGTGAAATCATGGTATGGTTTCAACTATGTCACTGTGCAACCGCAAACTATTATGGACCCCTCGCCAGCAAGCTGCCGTTTAACCTCGCGATCGCATGTGCATGCAATTAAAGAAAGGAAAACACGTTTGTGTTTGTAAAATCGTTGGAGGCAATGCTTGGCAAAATCCCCAAGAAATCCATGGCTTTGTGGTTTCCCCCAATTCCACGAAACATAAATCAGTAAAAATATTGCAGTGTAGCCTACATGAATCAGTTGGTTGACTAAAATTCCCTATCCAGTTTACACACACTGGCTGTCCTGACATGAAGTAATGGTACTGGACCCGGAGACATCCCGTGCTGGATAGGGACCCTGGGCCCAGGGGTGCAGGGGGAATCAAAGCATCCCGTCCCAGATACGGACGCCCAGTCCGGGCTGCAGGGGGATACAGGCACCCCGTTTACACAGGTGTTTCTCATGTGGCGTAGTATGTCCAGGAGGACCAACCTACTCACATTAACCTAAATACTGTTTGTTCAGTCCTACAGATGTTCGCTGTTTGTTGTACTTTTAAAAAAAAATTGCTGCAGCTCCTAAATAATTATGTTGACTAATAGCATAAAGGTTTACTTACTGATGTTGATTTAAGCAAACCGAACACATCGGAATCATATGCTACCAGTATTATACACTATATTGCCAAAAGTATTGGGACATCCCTCCAAATCATTTAATTCAAGTGCAGACTGCTTCTACAAACATTTACGAAAGAATGGGTCGCTGTCAGGAGCTCAGTGAATTCAAGCGTGGTACCATGATAGGATGCAACCTGTGGAACAAGTCCAGTCCTGAATTTTCCTTGCTACTACTGTACATATTCCAAGTGGTATTATAACAAAGTATAAACAATTGGGAACAACAGCAACTCAGCCACGTAAAATCACAGAGCGGGGACAATGCATGCTGAGGCGCACAGCGTGCAGAAGTCGCCAACTGTCTGCAGAGTCAATAGCTACAATAGCTACAAACCTCCAAACTTCATGTGGCCTTCAGATTACCTGAAGAACAATGTGTAGAGAACTTCATGGAATGGGTTTCCGAGCAGCTGCATCCAAGCCTTACATCACCAAGTGCAATGCAAAGCATCGGATGCAGTGGTGTAAAGCACGCCACCACTGGACTCCAGAGCAGTGGAGATGTGTTCTCTGGAGTGACAAATCACGCTTCTCTGTCTGGCAATCTGATGGACGAGTCTGGGTTTGGCAGTTGCCAGGAGAACAATATTGCCTGACTGCATTCTGCCAAGTGCAAAGTTTGGTGGAGGGGGGATTATGGTGTGGGGTTGTTTTTCAGGGGTTGGGCTTGGCCCCTTAATTCCAGTGAAAGGAACTCTTAATGCTGCAGCATTCAAAGCCGTTTTGGACAATTTCATGCTCCCAACTTAATACATCGCTAACTGCCACAGCAAAGGACGCAGCAAAAGTGCCATCAAAAACATAAACAGTTAGACTGTCCTTGGCTTATACTGCAGTAAAGACACTTAATGCGGAAAAAGTGCTTAGCGTACAAGAAACAACAATTCAGGGAAACCAAACCTCTGTCATACTTTACTGGTCTTAGACATTGTTTCCAAATGCATAAAACTGTAATTAAATTTTATAGACAATTTACAAGATACACACAAAAACACAAGGAGGAGACAAGGCGTCAATAGCATATTTTCAACACTCAAAGATCCCTTAACCATTAATTCTTCCACAGAAACTCCTTTATAAAAATACCAAATAGTATGTACAAAATGAATCAGTGCAAGTGAAATAGGCTGTATCACCAAACTATGTTCAAAATGTGAATTGGAAATTAGGTTTCTGAAATGTGAGAGAAACATTATTTGAGAGAAATTTTATTTTCTTGTGTCACTGTTTTTCATATTATGGGCACATGTGTTTCTATGGAGACAAAAAGAGCTTAGCGTAAATGATATTATTTTGATTTTGCATTACAGCTGCATTTGGCAATAGGGTATGTTTATGCATTTCATATTTATGTGTCAGTTGGCTTAGAAGATGAAGATGGCATGACTTGTTGGTTTGTCATGTGCTTCCCGCCCCACCACCAGCACCAGAACTATTTGTTAATTTGTTTTCCTCTGTATTTTTTTGCAAGCTGGTTCAACTCAATCGGCCTATTCTGCATTATAAATGCGACAAACTTGATTTGACTTGCAGCGTGTTGAGCATTATTACCATAGAAAAGCAGCATAAACTGCCTCTAAAAGACATTGCTGGACATTTCCCACCTAGGCAAAGTGAAAAGGCAAATATTGCTAGGACAGGAATCATGTTTCCGGTTGAACAGATGATTATAAACTGTAAAACGTATTATTTTCTGCAGTGTGATAATGAAAATGGCATTGCAGCATTGGGGATGCGCATCAGGCAACGTGGTCGGCCAAGAGCAAATAATATAAATAATTGTGTATATTTGGTGTGTATTGTGTTGATATTGTGCCATATGGTAATGTCATGTGCAGTGTTTAATGTTATAGATAATGTGTGTATGTGTGTGTGGGTCAGATATACATTACATTGTGGAGACCAAATGTGGTAAAAACTTGTAACTATGACTCAGTTTTATAAAAATCTGTCACAAAGCAACACACTTTGAGGCAGAGTAAAACTGGGAGCTAGACTGAGAGATAACCATAGCTACTAACATGGAGTAACAATAACAGAATGAGGATAGGCACTTAAAAATTTACACAGATAACAGGGCAAACAAGGGGCAGGTGTGAAACATAATCAAAAAAACAACCAATCAGCACATGCATTGCACAATAAGTAACAAGTGGAATAACTTACAATTAAGGGCACAGAAACTATGGAACCTTAACACAGAGGATAACAACACCAGGAAAGACTAAGAACAAAAGTACAAGCTAAGCAAAAAAAAAAAAAAAAAAAAGGCACAAGCAGAGCAAACCAAAACAAGGAGACAAAGATAAACCGGAATTGATAATAAGGAAAACCCAATTACAAATTATACAACTGAACTCATGACTGGAGGGGCACAGCCTCTGGGCTATATGCTCAACCCACTGAGCTACAGGGTGGCCCAGGGAGCAGGGAAAACACACCAGGGACTGAAGGGTTACAAGACAGAGTGGGGGGAAACAGGATGACCAGCGACATCTGCTGGCCAAAAGGGACGAGACATATAGGACAGGGTTGGACGGGCACTGACCCTGGCAGAAAGAAGAGGAGCTCAACAAGAAAACTGTTGAGCTTCTGGGAACCTGCGGCTGAGGGGTGCGGCGAACCTGAGGAGACCTCTGGGAACTGAGCACTACCCCTTCCTGGGGTGACCTGATGGCACTACCGCCCCCTACCTGCCTGAGCGACAGTGCCACACTCAGGAACAACATGACGCTAAGACCCCCATAAAAGTGCTATGACAGGAAAGGGCCCCTGAAACCGGCACTTGGTGATGTCACAAAAGGGGAGGTGCTGTGTCCTAAGGTTCTCTGCCAGGGAACAAGTTGACTGCGGGGCCTTGATCAACCCGCTGAAGCGGCAGTATGGCCTGTGAAAGTCTGAGGGGAAGATGAGGTGAGCAGCTTGGGGACCGGCCGCGGCACACCAGCAAAAGTCTGGGGACTGCGTGTGGCACAGCTACCCTCACTTCCACCCGGGTGGTGCATGACTAGCCGGCCCTACACACTTTCCTGCAAGTGCTTTCCCCTGCTAGCAGCAGTGATGGGAGAGACAGAGGAGGCCAAGAAAGTCCTGGACACAGCGCTTCGTCCACCTCGGAGCCTTGGCCCCAGTTCCACACACTTCGTCTCCGCTGCAGGGATCTGGAATACATCACCAGCAACTGCCCCACTAAAGCACCATGGCCTCACCCAAAAGAGCAGCTGAGAAATGCCAAGCAGGTGGAGCTACGCACAATGCACTGCAGTTAAACCCCTGCAGCTGCACCCAGAACGGGCCGGCTTGGTGAGGCCTGCAGCCTGTATCTTGACGGCCTGGTGGACGGGACCCCCTGCCAAGCCTCCACCAGCAACACAGCTACAACTCCAGCCAGGACAGCGGGGAACAGTAGCATTGCCGTCTCCTGAGACAGCATAGACTGTGGCAGCGCAGCAGTCAGAAATCGACGGTGGAGTAGTGGGACGATGTAATGTCTTATGTTGGGGTAAATCCCACTAACTGCCTTGTGCAACTGCACAAATCATATGAAGTTTACATCTCTGCACTATTTATTATCTCTGCACTATTTATTTACTGCCTGTTTGCACCTTGCACACCCTGTTACTGTGATGTTAAGTGCACTATATATTACTATACAGTATGTTACTATATGTTGCACCGGGGCCATGGAGAAACGTTGTTTCATCACTCTTCATACATGTATGATGACAATGCTGATGACAATAAAGTGACCTTGAACCTTGAACGATCTCAACACGCTGTTGAGTTTGTTTCAGGACATCTTCACTGCCAGGAATGAAGATTCCCGGCCCCCTTCCCTTGTGAAACGTCACATTGATACAGGAGATGCCTCCGCCCATCCCTCTGCTTCCACACCGGCTGCCCCTGGTGAAGCGGTAGGTCGCAGAACAGCAGATCTGAGAGATGGTAGCATTGGGAATCATTGAGCTGTCCGACAGCCCATGGGTGCCTCCTTCAGTCCTTGTCAGAAAGAAGAATGGTTCTTGGCATCTTTGTGTCGAGTACCGACGACTGAATGCGGTGATGAGAAAGAATTCCTATCTGTGATGAACGATGGATTACATCACTGAGTCAATGTAGTTCAGATCCCTGGACTTGCAGAGTGGCCAGGGAGGAACTGCAGGCAGGTGGAACTGCCCCGGGATGCCTGTCTCAAGACTGTGCTGACCATTGGTTATGCTGCTCAGCCTGTGTAGTGCCTTGGTCACCTTCAAGAGGCTAATGGAGTGCATCCTGGCCCACATCCCCTGGACCAAGTGCAACCTGTTGATCTACCTCAATGATGGGTGTCGGAGAGAGTGATCAGCCCCCCCCGGCTGCTGGCCCACAGAGTATGAGACACGCGCTGTTTTACTTGTACAAG
>JAODJU010000001.1:6024741-6055238 GCA_026776725.1 Gnathonemus echidnorhynchus
TGAAGAGTCCTCACACCTGGGTTTGAACAGCTGACCTACAGGTTATCCCAAAAACCTGCATACACACCGGCCCTTTAATTGCGTATAAGATTGCCCACCCCTGATCTAAATAAACAAGGTTCTTTACTATCTACATTAATAAGTTAAATCCCTCAAAGGCGTTAGGTAAGCGATTAAATGTGCACAAACCTAGTTCTAGGCCACATTAATTGGCCAATAAAGTACCAGATTTTATTGGCTAGGATTAACGTGTATAGTTTAGCGTACAGTGGCTGTACACGTCACATTTTAATGTCCAAGTGCTACTACCACTGTAATAATGATTAATAACACCGTTTAACAGTTTGTAAAGCGTGAGAATTTAACTGGAGTTAAGAATGCGAAATCCACGGAAATTAACCTTTACACTGAAACAACAACTGAGGACGCAGCTCGGATGGGATGGAGAGCATCAGTTCCGGACCCTCTTTTGTAGCAGACCCTCCATATAGCCACGGTAAAGTGTTAATCCAGGTGTCGAAAGCCCTGTAATCACAGACGTGAACTAAATCAGGACCCTACAGAAAAATGCCGGTGTTCTGACGAGTTGAGCTACCTTTCGAGACGTGCTATCGAGCCTTTTCTGCGCATGCGCAGTTCCACCGTTTTGGGATTAGGGTTAGGTTTCAGGGGTTAGGGTTAGGTTTCTAGTAAGAGTTTTAGGGGTAAGGTTAGTATTAGGGAGTTAGGGTTAGGGCTATCGATTAGCACTACGGTAGCTTAACTCGACAAAGTAGCTCAACTCGACAGAACACCTGCACTCTGGATAGAATATCCGTTTGATTAGTAACACGTGGTCCAGCCCACTATATGAAGCACGTGATTTACAGTGGGGATGAGCGATACCATTAATTTTTCTTTTCGATCCAATACGTTCCAAAACACCAAGGTTGGTATCACTGGTACGGTGGTACCAATCCTGACATTTGCTGGCGGGGGCGGAGGGTTGCCATTTACGGACTCCACAGTAAAATCTTTCTCACACCAGCATCGATCAGCCTGAACGCTGCAACCTTTTCTCCTCAATGCTGTAAATGTACCTATTGTTCATCTTGTTCATTCTTCTACCTGCACTTACACATGGGAACAGCATCAGCCGCATGCACCGTGCATGACCATATTTTATGGCAGGAGCCAATAAACAAAACATAAAAGGTTTAACAGCTTATAAATAATTGAATAACAACACGCGTGCTGTCTTATTTCTTGGGCCATTATATTGGCGTTGGGATAACAAATGCAAATCATGTACTTAAACCTGTTGCTTTAAACATTTTAGGAGAATTGTGTCCGGTTAATTAGAAGACAACACCTTGTAGAAATGTTAATTGAACAGCTCCCTAACCGTGCATAGATTTCCCGCTAAAGGCTCCACCGTAGCCGATGCAAGTGGCGGTTCCTTATTAGAGGCTTCATTCCTGGTCCCTATTTCCATATTTATGGTAATAAGGAGAATTTGCTGAACTGCAAAATCGAGCACATTTAAACCACACGGGCTTCCAGTGTACAGTTACTGAGCGGAGCCGATGGATCAGCTTTTAAAAGAATCGTTTATTTTAACAACGGATTACATGCTAAAATGAATAATTTACAGCAGCAGTTTTCCCTTTCGATCCTCTTCCAGATCCTCAGAGCCCTTCTGAATGTGTGCCGAACCATGGATACTGTTTTGTACGTGTCGCAAAACATTAAATAACTGTTAATTGGCTTGTGGGGAAATATATAAACCATGGTTGCATATCGTCGATGAAAAAGTGATATACACACACTGGAAAAGAGTACTTATAGACTCAAGTATTGTACACCGTTCCCTTGATTTACCTAAGGAAAAATATATACACCTCAAAAACAGGTAAATGTGTACTGCTTAATGGGTAATTCTACACACACGACATTAATAGAGACTTAAATGGTAAAGAAAAAACTCCCGATGCACAAAAAAGCATTCACATGCAATTTGTACACAGTGCATGTTGGACCATAACATGATTTGCTTTATTATTATCACTATTATTTTACATAAAATTCACAGCTGGGTCAGGGTATATTTTATCTGATTTTATCTTGAAAAGAATAAGCATTCTATAAGTTTGCGTTGGAGTTGCAGTTTGTAAAACAAAATCATCCAGTCTCGTACTATGTTCAGGTATAAGTTCTTGACAATCCGCTTTTTTTCTAGTTGGCTGGTTTATAGGGAGAGGTAACGGCTTTTATTTACGGAACGCCAAACGAGGAAAGGCATGTGATTTATTTAGCGAACCTTTTGACCTTTTTGTTACGCCGTAGAGCGCGCAATGTATTAAGATAAGAACGTAGTTCTGTGTGGCGAGTGAACGAAGAGGAGTGTCGAAGCGTTGAAGTCTTTCCGGAGCGAACCGTGCTCCATCTCCAACTATAATTAAAGCTCGCATCGAATCCGGTAATAAGGTGCGCCGACATAAGACATAAAGAGGCTAAAACAACCACGTTTATATTGCATTCACTGCATAAAGTGAGGAATGACAAATACATAACATAAAGCTTCGTTCATACTTCACTTTTTCGCGTACAGATGATCGCGGTTGGGGTCCGCATACAGCAGTGATATTTCACCAGACCAGGAGAGGGCACATGTATTGCAACAAACGCAAATACAAGAAGTGTAGTGAAACGGGTGCAATTTTATGAAGATTTTACCCTACCCTTTGGGCGGAATTAACGTAATAAGGACATAGCATACTTTGAATTAATTTCAAAATGAATCGTGTTAATTTTGAAGATACCACATGTCTGGACAGTATGAAAAATTAGATCCACCTCCACACCTCCAACAACAATTCTTCTTCCTATACTTTTTCTTGGTTGACCTCTGGTTTGTGGAAGTCAGTGCAGCCACCTACAGCACACACCTCGTCAGTTTCCTTGGACATGCTCAATCGACATGCAATGGGCACTGACCCCCGATGACAAAATTTATGCCACCTTGTGTGCGGACCGAAAGCACATGCGGAGAAGTGAAGTATGAATTCGTTTCTTCCACGTAACAGACGGTTTCCTCTGATTAAGTCAAGCTCTGAAGCGATAATTTCTGCTGAACATTTTGGCCAAAGTTGGGCCAGCATGGCAGCGTTGCAACGTGAGGTAAAAGTAACATTTCTGTCAATCACTGCACTATACTGCACTTTGGTATGAAATTGGTGCAGATAGTTACTGGTAGTTTAATGAAATCGAGTCTTTCCCCTTTGTCGCTTAATGCATGCATCGTTCATTAATTAATAAATTATCAGGAGTGGATCCAGCAAAGGTCTGGTAAGGTGTTTGGACTTTACAGCATTATTAGTTGTAATATATACAGGCTGGAACGCAAAAAATACATATCAAAAGTCAATATATATACTGTTTTCTTAAAAAAATGAAGGACTGTTTAATTTAAAAGGAATGTTTAATTTGTTGGTTCAACTCACTGACTGACAGTATGTTACAAGTTGTTATTGCACCTTCCAGTCAATATTGAACTGAAAAGGATATTTTATTTTAAGGATATTTTAAGTTTTAAATATAGCCTTTCCATGAAGCTATTTGGAATAATTTACGGTAATTTACATACATAACTGGATGGCAGTTTGCTTCTGAACATGAGAGACACATTCAGTTGACCATGCTGTGGATTCAAATCAAACTAAATAACTTAGAAATAATGATACGAAAGTAAAGAAGCGACTCTAAGAAAGTCTCTAACCCCAAGATGATGCAGTAGTTTGTGTAGAAAGTAAAACATATACAATAAAATACAAATAAAACTATTTTACCATATTTTACGATAAAACTCTGTTGATGCAAAAATAAAACATTCCTTTTGGAACAAGTTTACATAGTTATCTGACCTGGAAGAGCTTATTCAGATTGTTAACAGCGCTGGCCTCTTGGCCTGAATCTTGCTGTATTGACCTGTTGCAAGGATCCTTGAGTAATGTGCATGTTAGTAACATTATATATAACAATTGTATTGTTATAATAAACCATTGATGGCAGTACAAGAAAATCAAAATGTTAATTGTTTTAGAGTTTTGAGTCTTCAGAATTTCAAGACTGCAATGATCAGCTCACCATGCTGGCTATTATTGAAGATGTGAATTTAAGATCATGAAGTAGAATAGATATATATTTTTTTCCCACAAGGATTCAAAGAAATGTCATTGTCGGTGATTTCCCACAGTACAAAAATGACATAACTGGTGTAAGCATTTAGATGATAGACTGAATCACTACATACAGGCTAATTATTCCAAGAGTTATCGTCCTCTCCTCACATAATGGGGATTTCATGGTTTTAAACTACCTAAGAAGTGGTAATCATTCAAAACGACTGGAATATTAACAGACCTCAACTAAAACCAAGCATCACACATAGTCTCTGCTGGAGATTATTTACAGGAAGTCCCGTGTCCGTGTACAGCATCGCTGTCCATCTTCCCTTGATGGAGATTGGTCAGACGGGGGTGGAGTGTCACCAGGTGAGGGCACTTTCAGTTCTCTTCATCCCTTCTTTGTAAACATCTTCACCATAGCAACATCTTGGGCCCGGAGCATCTCTGCACTCATTTCCAGTTAAGTTCCTTTGGGGAATCTACTCAAAAGAATGTCCATCTTTTGTTTTGCTCGGGCACATCAGGGTGCTCGCTCAGACGCTCCTGGGCGCTCTCTCCAGCTCGTGGGTCCTCCGGTTGCGGCCCTTCTTGTCCTGCAGGTGCTTCCACTTGCCTGCATGCGCTGGGCCGTTCTGAGTCTTCTGGCGCCGCTGCCGGCGCTCTCGCCTCCATACCTGGTCACAGAACTCCTCCACACTATTGAGGTTGGGATGGTTGATGAGGGACATGAAGTCCCTGTACCACACCTTCTGGCTGGTGGATTGGGGCACTCCTTCTCGGGCCCTGCCACCTTCTACTGAGCTCTCCTCTTCCTTGTGCAGTAGCTCCTCCAGACGCTCCGCATCAATGACCTCCAGGGAGACCCTCAGTAAGGCCTGAACAAAGCCATGCTCCACTGCTTGGCAGTGGTAGATCCCAGAGTCCTCCTTCTGTAGGTTCCGGATAAGGAGGCCCTGTTCAGTCCTTATGAATTTGTCATCTGACTTGATCTGCAATGGAGAAAAAGCAGAAGAGGATTTGAGGACATATGCTATCATTAGCCCCAGTTTATTGATCATACTTTGGTGACTTATCCTACAACTTTTCTCTCCTCTCATCATCTACAGAAGCCTTTTCTTCCATAAAGAGAGACTGAAGTCACGGAGGTCATTCACTACAACAAATAGCCTATGTCTTGTATTTTCAGCTGTTCTTGAGGTCCTTCTCAGTGCTCTGTGAAGAATTCCTGGGAGAGAAGCTGCGATTTCAAAAAGGCAAGTGTAAGTACAGCTTAATGGAAACTGATCCTAGGAAAATCCTAAAAGAGAAAGGAACATTAAAATAAGCAAAATTCCCTGATGACAGATTCCATACGGACGGTAGGAATAGCGGGGGGCTTTTTGTGGCCTCGGACGGCTGGGGTCACGCGGAGCACGGTGGTCGCGAACCGTAATGGACCGACACGGACTTACACCTGTGGGGTGGTCACGGCTCATTATTCACACCCAGCCCCCACCCCCCATTAGTCAGGCAGGCTGCCTTGTTCCCTAACAAGTGAAGAATGTTAAAAGAGAGACAAGAAAAATAACGAGTCAATGAAGCAAATGAAGAACATCAATCTCGGCTAACAAGGACTGACGGCGCTAGCTGTGGAAATCTTCTGGAACTTGTAAGGGCTGATACCCCAGCGTCATGACTGGTGCTGATTCCTCAGCCCACCTTAGGAAGGGTAACTTGGCAAAGTGTCTAAATGGATTTATTGATGTCATTAGGTTTACTTCCACACTTGAATTGGAGGAGGTGGACGGTTTTGATGCATTTTGCAGGTACTATAGGCTACAGAGTGCTGGTATTGCAGAGAGCATGACCAAACCCCCCCTTCATCCCGCATACCTCTTGCTTGCGTTCCTCTCCCTGCCTCTGAAGCTGCCAGTAGATGCGAGCTCGCTGTGACTTTGGACTGCACTCCAGAAACGTGCTGCTGTTCTCCACGCCATAGGTCAGCTTGTCCTCAAGGGTGCCTTGTCCAGTGAGATCGTCTACCAACAAGTTTTATTTACCTTCATATACCATTCAAGACAACTTTTAACAAAAAAATGCTAAATATGCACACACATATTGAATGAATGTCAAGATAAAGTATAAATTTCCGTACAGGCGTATGTCGTCTTTTGGCATTAGCACTTCTTTAGACTTGTATCTGGATTTACCTACACTGTAACCAGTAGCTGTAAATTTACATCGTTTTTTTTTTTTTTTTACAGTGTAGGCTGGTCTTACATAAACGAGAGCTGCCAGAATCTGCACAGCATGACCTATTGCTTTGTGTTTGTCATTTAGCTTCTTGGGAAAGTTTAAATCAAACCCTTAAGTACCATTGTTAAATTTGGGAGCCTGTTCGTCGCTATTCACCCCTCAGTGTTGCTCTCCCTACAAAACAGCAGCTTTTGGCATGCAAAAATCTGAAGCCAGATGGGATCATGGATGTTCCGAGAACACATCTGTCACCAAGTAGAGCTGTTAATTTCCAGCTGTCGGCTCCAGAATTGCTTCCATGCCATCACTAATAGTGAAGCACAGTGGTCTCTGTTCACTCCTTTGTCCTCGGCTTAGCCCCAGGAGCCTTGGCCTGGCCGCTCAGGTGGTTTTAGCTTACGGAGTAACGGGCAGGTCCCTGTGTGTGGTCCATTGCCCCCGTCTAGTGCTGAGGCTGACGCTAACAGGCAGTCGCTTTTGTAGGATGTATTGTTAATGATGAAGGACCTTCCTCACTATAACAGGGATTCACACAGGCAGCATGTGAACAACCAGGCGACAATTTTGGGGGCTCTGTAACAGGCCTCAAAGACTCATTAAACTTTTTACAAATAATGTCATTCTGACCTTTAGATGTATTTATCCAGAGCAATGAACTTTTCTGAGAAAGTGAGGTCAGACAGTCCCTGAAGCAATTGGGGATTAAGAGCCTTGAACAGGGGCCCAAAGATGAAATCACTCTGCTGACCCTGGGATATGAACTGGTGACCTTCCAATCAGAAACAGAATCCTAATTCACATGCCACTCCCCTTAGTGCTGACCATTTTTAAAATAACTTTCAATGTTTATTTGGAGAAATGTTAAATTTGTCACAAAAACATCTTGCTGTAGGAGCACGAGTGAATTTCACAAAGGCTTTTTGTGTTTCTGCAAAGAAAGACAAAATTTTAGACATATGGAGCCTTTCAGAGAGAATACTAGTACTGCGTGGAGGTCATGAAACTTTGGACATACCATTATGTTGGAGGTCCGAGCACTGGGTCAGAGGGTCTCCGTTCCTGATGTCCTGACGCCTTGTCCTCCTACAACAAAATCATGGATGCTTCGCATTAACACAGCTGCCTGTTCCCGTGCCCTAATTAACATACGCGTGGCAAGAACAACGCAGTGCCTTGGCAACAGTAAGCAAACAGTCGCATTTGAATGTTTTGTTGTGCGTTTATGTTCATTTTTAATGTGGAAAAAGGCTGTTTTTGCTCAGGGTGGAATTTCTAGAGCAAACACGCGCATGTGGTTTTGTGTTCAATCTCCAGGCCGGCAAAAACCTGAAGCACGGCCTCTGTGCTCTGGTACTGTATATCTCTCCCCCTGCATGTAACATCAGCATGGTGCTGTCGAGGCCCCTGTGCTACTGGCTTATCTTACGGGGTGATGGCAGTCAAGCATCACCCCACCGGGTGGAAACAAGCTACCGATGTTGAAGTTGGTAAACCGAGGAAGCGCCACACGCCAGGGGGACTAACTGCCTTTCGGAAGAACAAGTCGAAATCTGAGCACTAATGAATGAAAATCCAAATGGCAAGGAGGGATTTGGCCAGAACTCGGGCAGAACGATATCTTGTTTAGTACCTCCAGTACCGATTGAAGCCCAAGTGGCACCTTTGACAAGCTCCCTCTGAGACTAATTGGTGCCCCCTAGGTGGTCACCTATGTCACCCAATGGCTTGACCAGTAGTGTATCTTTTATTCTTGCCTTTCTGGCCCTTACAGCAGCTGGGTCGATCTCTACATCGTAATTCGCACACATGAGCTATAGGGCTACAGCTGAGAAAATGGTCAACACCCTCATATTCCAGACAACACGTATAAGAGGCAAGAGTGAGAGATGGTCATGTCCAGACCATTAACCTGGAAGCGTGCCTCCCCTTTTGTAATAACTTTTACGACTTTAAAAACATCTTTAAAATTATTTTTGGCCGATGCTCGATGTTTGCATTATCCAGTTCACACTGTTCTCTTGCAGTTCCGAACGCAGTGATCCATTACCCTGTGGTCCCTCATGAAATTTTCTTTTTACTTTCAAGGGCCTTTTAGTGTTATCTGAAATCCACTTCCTGTTTTCCAAGGAATTTAGAACATCATACAGTTGGGATATTTTCACAGGAGGCCTGGTTCACAGATGGCCACTGTCCTCAACAAGAAGTTCAGAAATAACTTTTTTAGTATATTTGATGACATTTAAGGTCCAAGACCCAGTGATCTTTCACTTAACTCCTCTGTCTGTTGATCCTTAAGAAAGTGGGGAATTTGCAGACATGCTTGCACAGTGTCTAGAGCAGGGCTGCTCATTTCTCCTCCTGGAGGTCTACCACCCTACAGAGCTTAGTTGTAGCCCCAATTTAATACACCTGCCCTAGTCTTAACATAGCTGGCTCTTATACTGAGATGCTACTGAAGAGCCTGATTATCCGTATCAGGTGTGTTAAATTTGGGCGCCACCTATGCTCTGCAGGGTGGTAGATCTCCAGGAGCTGGGTTGGCCAGCCCTGGTCTAACACCGTCCAGGATTTTTGCCCTGCCCTCTGAAGCAATGGAATGAATTTGCCCACAAAGGGTTAAAGAACATTCTATCAGCCGTTCACCCTGCATGGTTTCCCGAGGAACATTCCTCCTTCCTGTCTGGCGTGTCCAGTGTGGGACAAATCGTCTGTTTCTCATTTCGCCGCGCAAAGCAAATATTTGGTGAGGACTACAGTGGTCTTCTGTGGTGATGTCCGAGCGCTAGGGGGGAAGAGGGGGTTGTGACCCAGCTACCTTTTGGCGGTGGGGAAGTAGCGAGAGCACTCGGTACCATCCCAGGCGCAGTAGGGGTCTCGTGCCAGGCAGCACTCAGCGCAGGCTTTGCCATAAACTTCACAGCGGTGCAGGGGCATCTGGGAGACCCCGATGGATGAGCCCAGGTACAGCTGTTGCTGTTGGGAGAGCAGATGTGTGTTACTGTCCAGGAGGACTGGTGATCATCTGCTTCTGTTCACTGTAGTGGGTTCAAGGGGCAAAGACAGAAGCAGAGAACTTCATACTGAGTTAAATGAGGCTAGCAGAAATCTGTAGCGTTTTAAACAAGTGCTAAAAATTACCCATTTCAGTGAAGCAGTTTAGGTTGACCACTTAAATAAGTACTAGTTTACAATAACTGTTAAAGTATTGCATATTGACCCACCCCGCTTGTGATGGAACATTTTCCCCTTTGCTCAAAGGCTGACACTGAACATATTTCTGTACGTCTATATCTCAGACACAAGCTGTGATGAACATTTAAGTGGTGCCATTAATCCTGAAAATTAGCCATGGACTACAATGTGAAACAGTTCTTCAGATTTGAAAAAACAAAAAAGAACACAACAGAAACCATTACACACCAAAACCCTTTAATAATCTTGCCTTAGATTTCATACCAAGTAAAGCAAAATCAAAAGCTTATTTTACTTTTGAATTGTGTTTTTCACCCTTTGGGAATGTTTCTTTCACATATTTCCTTGGTATTTTTGTTTTGTTTTTTTGGTTTTAGGGTCATTTCAGCGTATGTAATGCATTTTTAATGAGCCTGGAGCTACCATTTTCAAGCTCCATGGGACTTTGTGCAAAACAATAACCGAAGGAAACCTTTGGCCACGCATGTTAGCCTCTCCCTCCATGTCATTTCCTGTGTTGTTTTTCCATGAATGTCTTCGGTAATGAAACACACATGAGATGTGCAATGTAACTAGTGGCATTCCCCTTTAAAGCAGATATTACTGTGTCAGCTAAAGTGCATATTTAATATGCTGACTAGGGGGCACTCTGACCTCACCAGCGAAACTGCTTTTTGACATTTATCACTGGAACAACATTAACAACAAATGTTTCAATTTCGAGCGATTGTGTCAGGATGTCAGCCTTCTTTGAATTTGACCGACTGCCGAACAGCCACACTGAGCTTGGCACGCTTTAGTAAGGCTGTGGAGAAAATCTCAGATTAACATGAGGCTTGCGAATGTGTTTGGATGAGGACTTACCTGCTTGGTGGAGAGCTCCATAGCTGTAATGACAGTGGGCTCCTACGAGGAAGAGTGGCAGCCAAATTAATAAAGTTCAGAGTTAATTTTCACAAAACAACACCTCACATCCCCTCCATGTGGTGCTCCAGTGAGGCCGTAATATAGGGCAGCAAAGAGCCCTGACCTCAGCATCAGAGTTCACTGAACCACTGACATTTCAGTTTAATACTCTGCGGTTACACAAAAAAATCCCCTTCCTCTCTGGATTTGGTCATAGGTGGTCGAGCTTGGCCTACATATTCCCCAGTCTCTCCTCTCTTGGCATCATACTAGAGATTTTCTGTTAACAAAACACCAGATCCTTCTTGACGTAATGCATCCTGGAAATAAATCAGGTCCAGCATCGGAGTATCTTATTGACATATTTTGTGTAGTATGTTTTTTTTTTAAAGAAGCTCCATCAACTGGAGACACATTTTGTGTTATGAGCTTGGCAGATTATGATCTGTGTGTGTTGATGACCAGGGAAATCTCTCCTGTTGGGTTTAGTAAAACCCTTCAGCTTTTAAAAGTTCAACCGGATTTCGCCCTTCAGCCACTGCTTTCGCAGTATTTCTGTTTGCCTCTATGAATCTTGGCAGGCCGTACCCGGAAGACAGTCATCTCCTCCAGCAGAACTTCTTCCAGATCGTGCCAAGTCTCTCTGGGAATGGACACCACTTTCAGAACAGTCCCTATATCTTGAAAACAAGACAGAGAATGTGAATGTGGCCCAGCACACCCCCTGGGCCATGTCATGCAGGGGTGGCGGTGTTGTTTCTGGGGCCCCATTCAAAAAGTCACTTTGGGGCCCCTTGCCCCCCCAATGTAATGACTCACAGGCGGGGGGCATGGGCTGTAAGTTATGTTCATAGCCAATAGAGAAACAAAAGAGAATTTAAAATGATGTAACATAAATAATCAACTGTATAGGAAGAGGTCTGTCGGGAAGAGGATTCCAGAAACAAACAACTTCATCTGATCACGGCGGTAGTCACCTGTCCCAATGAACATGACGTCATACTGGCCATCCTCTGCCTCCACCCTGTCCACCACAATCTGGGTGAACTGGTAGTCCACGTCAGTCTTAGTGATGATGGGCTGGTTGTTGATTGGATAGACAGGATTGTGCATGGCAGGGTGGCCTCTGGCAAAGGTGATGACATCATCGGGAAGGTCCTTTGTCGACTCGAACCCCCCGAAGGTCTTGCTCGGGCACTGTGAACCATCAAGAGCCACAGCAGTGAGGAAATGGCGACCCTGTGTTGGTACCATATACCACGTGGCCTCCTCTGCATCCCTCACTCACTGTTCCTGGCCGTGGATAGGGTACCCTGCCCTGGAAAGGCACCCACTGGAAGTTGGGGCCATCCCGGTGTGCGTAGGGGCCCAGGAACACCCTCCTAACATCGGTCATGCTGTACATGCACACTGCTGACCCCTTGAAGATGTTACTGCAAGTAGAAAATCAAATCCATTACCCTGGAGAACCTCCAGGCCTCCTTCAACTACAGATTAATCCCTGTGATAAACTGCCTTCCCCCCACACAATTAGCCCACGTATTGATTACGATGCAGCAGTGGACGGTTTGTTAGTTTTTGTTAAATGTTATTTGGGTAAAATTCAATTAGGTGTAACGCCGACTCTTATCGCACTCTGCAGCTGCACACGCTCCATGGCAGTAATGCAGTCAAAGGAGAAAAAGCTAGCAAATGAATAATATTTCCCTTTATGTTTTCTTTGAATTCTTTGAAGTCTTTCTTGAAATATAGATCTGTCCCCCATTCTCCCTCTTGAATACATAGCACATATCTTTTAAAAAGTTTACATGAACATCTGAAGCTTTTAATCAGACGAAGGAAACATGCTTTTCAAGGACAAGGCAGGTCATTACCCCAATCCGCTTTTGGTCTACTCGCGTGTGCTAACTTTGCAGACACGTGCGCTGCATTCATTGAGATGATGACCGACCCACATTTACTGATATGGATATTTGGACCAGCAGGTCACTAAGTGGAATTCTAAGGAATCCTAAGTTTCTGTCAAGTGGAACTATACAACATGCTCCCTAAATATGGGATAAGAAGGAGCATCAGCATTGGGAGCATTATCCAAAAGCTACTGGAGAAAGTTGCCAGCCTCAAAGAAAGGAAGCATTCACCTGGACGTAGAAAACACAGCATAAATGACTGGATTCTTCGGGTCCTTTGAGCTCATCATAAACACATCCTCTAAGGGGGATAGAGACACAGTTAGCATGAATCAAATAAAACACTGGCATTTGCCCTGCAGGATGAGAAAATGAGGCACACAATGACTTACGCAGCTCGTCGAAGTGGGTGTCGATGCCGTTATTGCCGGGTACTGAACAAACCAGGCGGGCTTTTAGGAAGGTGGTCCATTTGTTCACCAGGCTCCTGTGACCCCCAAAATCGTTCTGTTAAAGAGACAGGACTTGAATGCGTGATTGCAAAACAAACAAACATTCTACATTTTTGAATCATTCATTGAAAAATACACAAATGGGACATCATTAGAATGGCAAAAAATATGGAAAATACATTTCCCAATTTATGAGAAGCTGCAAAGGTAATTTCACCAGGCGTCCTGTGGTATTACGATTTATATGTGAAAGAGTGCAAACTTTCCCTTGGATACCAACTGAGATATCCTTGGTATTTTGCACAATGGCCCCATTGTGATGTAAGCACCATCAGGTTCACCCTTCCGTTAGCAATAAAAGGTCTGCTGCCAGTGAAAGGTCATGACCAGTAAATGTGCAAAATCGAGGACTACGTTGTCTCAGGACATCCCAACACACGGACCTGTAGCCCGCAGGATCCTCCCATGCACAGACACACATACACAGCCTTTGAAGAGCTTTTACCCAAGAAGCGTAACGACAGATCAGAGCTGGTTGAGCGATGCTGGTACTCAGGTTTATTTGTTTTTGCTAAGAGCGTGTGGATGTTCTTCCACTGGGGAGGGGGGGTTACCTTGCAGAGCTGTCCGATGCGTGCATACGTAGCTTTCCCCGTGTGCTCGCCGTCCATTGCGTTCTCGCGGAAGAACAGGTAGATCTTGTCGTCTTCGGGGTTGTCGCTCTCAGGGATCAAGTTCACGCCCACAAACCGGGGGTCTGGGAGTGAACAGACACAGGAGCATCGCATCATCTGGAGGTTTCCAGAGACTGTTGAGGAACCTCAAGAATGTTCTACAACCAGTGCAACTGCATGTTTACAGAACCCTCAAAACCTTCTAGTTTGTAGACCTGCAAATGAATTCACCCAGAATAAATATTCACTTACCAAAATTACACTGACATACATTCAACCTCTGGTGAAAATGCTAACTACTTTAGCCTTTTTAGGTCTTGGGCTGTCTGTCTTAAATCTCTCTATTAATTCTGAAGCTTTTGAGCAATATTCGGACATTGGACAGAACGTTGTAAAATGGGGTTGTGTTTGCCAGATAATGGGTCCCTGTCACATAGCTTGACCCAAAACAAGAACAGTCATAGGCTCGAATCATAGAGAGGAAGACGCTGATTAAATGGAGTAAAATCCTCCGCTGAGCTGAAACCAGCTCACACACATCATCTCAGATCCACTAGGGTGTGACATGTTAGGAGGAAAGATTATTTCCCTAAATCATTCTGGCTGAACTCCCCCCCCCCCCACCATCCACATATCTTTTTTACCAACAACTCCAGCTACCAGAGAATAAAGAATACAAACAAGTCTGCTGGGAATTTAGCTGAAATCCTTGTATTACCTCCTCTTCACAAAAAAAACCCATAATGACAGTCTCTGAAAAGAGGAAGACTTAAGGAAATGGGGAGATAAAAGTGTAATCTGTGTAAAGTCTAAAAAGATTAACAGACGGACAAAGCCGGCTCTATCTTTATTTGCAGTGATGCTAACAGAGTGGGGAGGTGGTTGGGGGTGGTGGGGTTAAGTAATGCAGCTTGAGATTTGAAGGCCATATAAAAAGCTAAGTAAGTCTAAAGTCTCTGGAAATATATCAGACGTGTCTGAGCCCTAAATTTCTCCATTGTGCTTCTTAATTCCCGCTTTCATGCAGACAGGGGGCGCACTTCAGTCCTTGTTAATCCCCAAAGTGGGTATGAGACATGAAAAACCACAAGGTTATGGTGGAAGGATTCAAAGAGGAGGAAGGATTCAAAGAGTAGGTTTGCACCGCCCCCTGATGGCTGTCTGAAAGCAGTTACGTAGGTATAAAAGATCAGCCATGTAATCTGAACTGCACGAGAACGTGAGCTCTCTAAAGGTTTTACTGCATGTGGTGATTTTCTCAGGACCCTGAAGACAAGTGGTTGACAGACACAGAACAGGCTGGAACACCCTTAATGACAGACGCATCGGGGGCAATGCGAATATGGTGATGTGTCGTCCATCCGTTCCCATACCATTTAACCACCTGGAGTCGTGCTGCTCTGTCCGGATTGGGTGATGTGGCCCCAATGTGCGGAAAATGGCAAAGTCCCTTCCCATGAAATCCGCCGACGTCCCAGAGTACAGCTCCCCGTCTGTGAAACAGGAAAAAATATGAGCACCCATCTTTCACATACCTGGGTGATTTAATTTTAGGTGCTTGGCTGATGTTTTTATCCATCATTAAACACTTCCACAGTTGGAATTTTTGATGGATTAATTCATATTCACTCCCAAGCTACAGCAGCATCCATGGTAGGATATTATCAGGCTTTGCACAGGCTTCTCGGCCTACACCCTTAATCACTATGCCACCTGCAGGCCCCAACAATTAAATCCCATATTTGTGCTTGGATAAGTTTACTAAAAAAAACAGGACTTTGTCTCTCTGTCTATCAGCTTCTTTTATAGCACATTTCCATGTCATCTGCAGCCCATCTAATGCGCGCAAATCCGAGATGCAAGCCCGAAAAATCCGGCTGTAAATCCAAGATATCGATTGGACTATGAATCCAAGATCTGAGCTGAGCCGAGGGTCGAATCTCTTTCTCAGAGAGGAACCTAGTGCCAGTGAGAAGATTCCTATACTCCAGGCTGACAGCAGATCAGTTTATTAAAAAAAATGTCAAGCTGTGAATCGAAATCAGAATCATTTTTATTACCCAAGTATGTTTCCATACAAGGAATTTGCCTTGGTGGTGCTTTTACGAGACATTACAAAAAAGGACATTACAAAGAACTTTCAACGTTAAAGAAATGTAAAAGGCATATACAAAGAAAACGGCATATATAAATCACATTTATTTCTTTTGCATATTTTTATGCTAAACATGTAACTCTGGTGTTGCATGCTGATTGGTTGTGTACTGATTTCTGTCTCTCATTCACATATTGTTGTATTCTGTTGTGTTTCACCTCCATGAACTGAGACCAGCGGCTAGACGCTTATCCCTGAGAGCTGTGGCGGTGATGTTTATTTGGTTTTTCCTGGCATGTTGTTTTGATCCCTGACCCTGTTACTGCTGAAAACCGTATTTGTTTACTCTTCCCTGCCCAATCCCCACCTCACACTGCATTTACAGAATGGACTGTAGGGTCACATAATTCATGCAGCTAAAACAATCCATCTGAGAGTGGTTTGCGAAGAGAGGTAACATTCGGCTCAGCCTTAAGAAAGGGAGGAAACCTGCAGGAAGGAATAGCATGTGAGAAGTAGTGCTTAGGAACAAGGCCTAGCCAGCAGGACGTTGGCTTCGATCCCTCAAGGGTCCTACTTGGCATTGTAACATTTCAAGGCCTCTTTCACATCAGTACAGTTTCACAGAGTTTTGACTATATTATAGGAGTGTCTGAGGACTCCTGGGTTTATAAATGGTAACTGGAACCCATAACTGTTACGCCCCCTAGCTGCCACTGGCATATCTGCTTAGTAGAGAATTTGAGCGAGCAGTATGTTAAAATACAATAGCATCCAGTGATCAGGAACATCCAGTGACCGGCTGAGGAATCAGACACAAGTCTATTCTCTATTCCACACACCCCCACGTCTCTATTTATATCAGGACAGCAAAGCTTGCTGGGAAACCCGGGAGGAAGGTGAGGCAGGATCACTCCCGGTGCACTCACCAATTAAAAGCGACGCCGACAGCAGCTTGGGGTCATAGGGACTCTTGCCGCGCCCATTCTCCAGCTGCGACGTCTCCAGCCGGAAGACGTTGTCCTAGTTAGAAAAGTACAAGTTCATAAGGTGTTTGAGGATGTTAACATGTGTATGTGTGTCGTTTGGATGATTCTGGATCAATTTCTGCTAACGGGAAAAAAAACCCCAATTAATACCGTGTCTACACAAGTCATCAACATTTTGGGGTTAGGAAATGACAGTTCTGCTCAAGAAAGATTAAAAACCATGGAGCCCCAAAACATTCCTTTAATTTCCCACTTCATCAGCCGAACTAAATGATTTAAGGGGGCCATCAGTGAATTGCCGAGAGGTGAACAATGGCATTGTGGCCCTGATGGATGGCAATTTGAGAAATTAAACACCCTACCGTACACTCCTATTGGCACTCTCGGATCTGGCCCAGTTCGGCTCAGAAACGTTCAATTAAAAGCATTTGGGGATCAAATGAGGTGTGAACAGAAGCTGCTTCTTGGAGCCATGAAAGTATGACTGATTCCATCATGATCAAGATTGGGGGATTTGCTCAATGGTACTGAACTCCCATAATCAGTAAAGGGGAGGGGAAAGCAAATCTTTTAAGGAAATGACACATACTGTACCACGAATAAGCAGGACCATTTTATGGAAATAAGGCTTTTCATGATCAAAGGTAAAAACCATGAAAATGGGGACATGCGGAGGGGTGGGGCCACAGGAGCACTGGCCCCTGCTGAAAGCTGATTGGCTACCGGAGTGCCCCCTCCCATGTCACTCACTGATTCAAAACATAATAATAAGGGTAACCCCTCTGCATGAATTATTGCTACTCTTATGCCCCCCACCAAGAAAATACTTGAAACAAGAAATGTCAGTGACAATTCTCCAGAAAGATATGCATAAATTGAAGCCAGCATTAAGCCAGCACTGTTTCGACATTACATATTGTTAAATTTAAAAATGAATGAAACAGGAGAAACAGACAGTATTTGGGTCAGTGTCAAACAGCCAAGATCCTGCAGCCACGGCGGGTGCCATCTCACCTCCGGGCGCTTCCCCACTTCCAGGTAGGTGCAGACGGGATGGAACGCCCCTGTCCCACAGGCGTACAGGTGGGTTTGGTTGAAAGACTGGAGCACTTTGACGAAGTTGGAGCACTCTTTCTGTGGAGGACAAGAACGTGGATCAGGCGACAGCCTTGTGCATGAGTCCTGTTCGCTCCCTTTTTGTTTTTCACCAGCAAACACCTCGCCTTAGCTTATCTCTGCTTCCACCGGATCTCTCCGCTTCAAACGGATACACTAACATCTCAGGTAAAATAAGGTGCTTTCAAATGAACCACGTCACTCTGGACTCCATGTTTGAAGCTCCGTTTGACATAAAAATCAGAGATCATGAAACATATTTGTAAAAAATTATACATATAATATTACAAAACATGTATTAATTTCAGGATTCAGAGGAGGACGAGGACAGCATGATTATGACTGCTGACACCCTGCTGGTTTGTTCTGAGGAGGAACCAATGGTGTGGAGCATAAATTAATGTGGTCAGCTGAACATCAGCCAGGCTTCCTTGTTTCAGCCGGAAACAGATCATGACGTGCCCTCGGCAGGAACGAGGAGGCCGGCGATCGACCCATCCCTCCTTTCTCAGGCCAAGGCCATGTGCTCAGCATGGGTGTGAAGGGAAGCCATCCGAGTGGCGTGTAGTTCAGCCTGTCTCCGGAAGGTCATGGGTTTGAATCCCGTGGCTGGCAGAGTAATCATTTCACAGCTGTGCCCTAGAGTGAAACCCTTAACCTCAGCTGCTTCAGGGATGCTAGAAAGCCCTGCTGTCTGATCCCAAGCTTTCCTTAATTTGCTTTGGAGAAAAGTATCTGCAAAATAAACAAAATCAAACACACTCTCCAAAGTGGGTGGGGCCATTGTAACTGCAAATGCCGACGTTGCTTACATCCACAGTTCCTCATGGTCCTCGTAATTGGATGGGGTTTATAAGGTGAGGGCGGGGAGACCCTTCTACGGTAATGAAATGCAGCAAGGACCAGTAAAGATTCTCGTCGAGTTTTTCTGCATTTATTAAGCGACGACTGTAATCAGCAGAACTGAAGATGAATCTTGACAAGGTTCATACAGGTTAAAATGCAGCTGTCTCTACTTGATGTTCAGTCAGCTGTCATTAGCAGAATCGAAGATAGATTTTGACCGGGTTTGTGAAGGTCAAAAAGTCACCCTGCACTGTCTGTTCAGCCGAATGGGACAGGGATTTCAGAAAGCTGTCAGAAAGGCAGTTTGCGGCTGGCTGGTAATTCGGAGAATGGCCAGGAGGTGGCGTGAAACACGGGCTACTACTGCCCATGGAAGGTGACGCCTCTCTGTGCTTCTCCGGCCCACTACATTCCAGCATATGATCTGTAACATTCTCGTGGCAGCACTGTTTACCAACACTCAAACCACACATTTACATGGGGGCCCTCTGTTGGCCACAAATAGTCACTACACTTTTTCAGTGGGGCCCCATAAAAAACAAACCATACTCTGCATGCTGACATAGTGGAGCCTTCCTGGGCCCATACCAATGTGACACGTCCCGGCAGGACTAACGCTGGCCCACGGCCCTTTCCCCACCCTGCGTCTCGTCTCAGCTGGTTCCTTACTGAAGTGAAACGTCAAACGCGCGTGTGGCCATGAAATTATGACCTGTGAAACTCAACTTCCATAAAACATCCACTGAGAAGGCGATGAGGGGAGTCTGCAAACATGCCCGAGTGCGATTCAAACCTGACATTTGGAAAAGAATCTTTTTCACTAAGATTAAACGGGCTACAAACTAGCCATTTATCAATCACTCTTCCAGCTGCTTATCCGGGACAGGACCGCAGTGAGGCCTGGATCGCATCCCAGACAGTACAGGGCACAAGGCGGGGAACATCCTGGACAAGATGCCAGGGACCCAAACGACATCTGGCTAATCAGCCGCTTTTGGAAACGATGCTCATCACAGCTGTGAAACTGCATCAAACGAGACTTTTAATGTGTGGATGCAAATTTATTTTTTGTTTATTTAATAACATCGCCAACCTGTCCATTTCTGAAAGCATTTTGCCCTAAATCAGACACCCAAACGCTGAAAGGCAGACATAAACAGCTGTCAAAAAGGGAATTTCGAACTTGTCGTATTGGATCCCGACCATGCGACTTTCACCACTTTTGCTGTTTGAAGACCCGCCTCCCAAGGTGCCCGGCGACACGTGCTACACCAGACAAAAAATGCTCTTAGTGGCTGGCAGAAAGCAGTCCAGGAGGGCCACATCTGGAAGACATCAGCGTGTCTACCTGAAATCAACATTAAATATACTCAAGGAGGCCATTTGGCACCCCCATAATGTGTACATAATACGGGCAAACAGAGGGCCTTCGCGTAAACATCTCGCACACTGTGCTCCTATTAAGGACAAATCACCTTCCTCATTTACGCCCCACCAGGGCCGAGGCAGGGACACCGGCAGGGTCATTTCTAAACCCGAGGAGCAGACCCTTCTTTCCAAAATGGTAAAGTGCCCCCCCCCCAGCCATTTACAGTAAATATTTAGTGGGCCTGCACATTTTGGCTTTCATTGTCACAAAAAAAGCAGTGTACGTCGGCAGAATCTGCGTAAACAAAAGCCTGTTCATTCATTTATCACTCCAAAAATCTCATCGCCTAAAAATACACGAGGTGACTGTATAAGCCTCCTGACAACCACAATGGTTTTCTTTCAAAGAAAAATACCACCCTGTCGGATGCTGAGTTTATAAACACAAGAGGGATTTTCCAAACAGCGGTATTGTTTTAAGGTAGAATTAATATCCATGAGAGTGTTTTTAAAAGTATTACTTGTAGACTCTGATTTTTAGTCCTGAATATTAACCAGGAGGAAACTTCATTGTGTGTGAGAGAGTTAGGTGCTACTTCCCCCTAATCTTGTACATCCCCTTGCTACCTACCTGAAAATCAGCAAACATTGTGTCAGTAGGGGGCGCTGTACACAGAATACTCACCAATAAGTCCTTCCCTGCCCACTTGCACTCATCTCGCCTTGATGGGGTAGCAGGCCATGAAATCTGGAGTATTCAAGCAGACAATCTTGTCAGCTTATTACCTTGGAAGCACTGGAAACTCTTAAAATCGAATTGAAAACTGAGAAGTAAATAAATCACTTCACGAGGCACCACATTTGAGGTTTTTAAGGTTTCATTTTTTCCAGTAGTGACCTCGACAACTAACCGTACCTGCAATCCGTGTGAACTTGTTAAAAAGGGTCGATTTTTATTTGATGCATTTCTGAATCACATTTTGCTAGACTCAAGAAAATTTTATGTGCATGTGCTTTGGACAAATAGCCATAAATCACTAGTTTTAGCCTGATACCAGCTTGGAAACACTGTAAGACTTTCCAGGAATTAAATAACAGACACAGGTTTTGTGTTTGCATCGGATTACAAACGACAGTACGATAAATGAAATATTTCCTGCCTGACAAATGAAATGTTTACGTTGAGCAGCGTTGCCTTGACTTCCTGAAAGATCAGATAATTTTTTTGTTCCTGTCTTTAAACCTGTTCCAGGTAGAATAATGAAATTATACTCAGGATTTGCTGCTGGAGTGAAATGAAAACAATACCAGGAACTACAGAAAGGAAAAAAGGGGGGAAAGAATTGAGATATGATCGAGAAGAAGGGTAGAATAGGAATGAGATCAGGGACTTGGGCTTCCTGACAGCATACTTTCTCCAGCGAGCTGGATTCCGAGTCTAGCCGACCGTTCCAGACGGTTAATGTCAGAGAGATGAGGATCCTTTTTCAAAGATCCTCCCCCCCCACTCCCAGTTCCCATTTTCCTGCCGGTATGGAGTGCTCGTCTGCACGTCGGTCATCCCCAGGTTGCAATGAAATTCCATGCTGCCAGACCGAGGAGAAGACAGGAGGGAGGTCTCCAGCTTTTAGCTGGACATGTGGTAAGACTTCAAGCCAGCAAACCTGGAAGAAAGCCCCCCCCATTCCTCAGCAGGGCCTTGTGGGCTTGACGCCAAGCTCTCCTGGACATGCCCCCCCCATCCCCCCCTCGGTGTTGTGGAGCTCAGTCTCAATGGTGTGTCTCAAACTCGCACATTGTCGATATTGCTGTGTTCTTGGAATGTCATTACGAAGAGAGCCAGACTGTCCATGGATCAAACATCTTACTATACTGTAATGCTCAGTATCATCCTAGGCTCAGATGGCATGAGTAGACAGGGGAGCCTCCAGATCACAATAATCTGCACCCATATTAAAATATCCTAATATATTAAGATTATAACCTACAGTACCAGTCAAAAATCTGAACTTACTTTTAATGCATTTGTCTCCGTTTTTGCTTGTTATTGACTTTAAAGTAAATGACCACTAGTAATACATATCAAATATTGCAACAACCAAGATTTTAGACTCTTCAAAATATCACCCCTTTGCTTCCATGACAGCATTGTAGACTCTTGGAATTCTTTCAGACAGCTTCCAGATGTAGCCACCTGGAATGCTTCTCCAACAGTCCTGAAGGAGTTTCCACAAGTTCTGGGTACAAGTTGGCTACCTTGCTCTTATTCTTCGATTCAATCCAACTCACCCCAGTCCAGCTTTATAGGGGTTAGGCTCATGAAAATGTTGTTGTACCTTGAGACCAGTTTGAAGTATTTAAGCCAAGCACTCACTATGTCACGCAGGGAAATCTCCAGTCCTGTACACAGTCTCACAGCATCATGATGGATTGAAGGGACTTTCCAGGCATCGTGGATGCCAACACAGGCCATGTGTTTTTCCATTCGCAGCGTGTTGGATGGCTCTCTGTGTTTCATGGGATGTTGGGGCCAGTTCGGACTTAAAGGTCACATTCTCAATGGTGTCCGCTGTCCCCCTATTGCCTTTATTAGTCACCCTGATCTCTGATGTGGGATGGTTCCTCCTCTTGAATATTCCCTGGGAAGCTTTTCCAAGTACCCCCACTGGGGCAGCCTGCGGGGCAGGTTTTTTTGTTGGCGCCTGCTGCTGTTGTTCCCATCATGGTTTTCACATCTCATTTCCTCATTCCCGTGACGAGGCTGTGTCTCCTTCCCGTGGGTCAGTATGCTGCTGGGGGGGTCTACCCCTGACCCGGTGTACTGGAAACTGTTTTGCAATAACGGCAGATGGAAAACCTCCGATATTATATCTCAGACCAAGTGGCATACCCATGAACCGTTTGCGTTCCTGGAATCCTGACTGCAGTTAGACCATGCCCTTCTGGTCAAATTCACCACACATGCACAAACATGTGTCATGTTTGCCTCCACCTGTGTCTGTTTCATGTTAAAAATCTGCTCGAACAAGCTCCAGGTCATGGGTACTGAATAAACACCGGGATATTTCCACATTTTAGTTACAGATTGAGCTTGACGGGAGATTTCAGGCCGTCTCTAAACGTTAAACACAGAGCCGAACTGAACGTGGACTAACGAGACCAAATCATCAGCAACCTGTCCTCCAACTATCTGTCCTTAAAAACTGACGGCTGTCATATTTTGACATCACCTAGTGCCAGACACCCCTAATGTTCCTTCTGGCTATGCTATGCTAACCGTGTTCCCCCATTTGGCTTTCCTTCACCCCAGCCACGCCCCCCCCCCCCGCCTACTCTGAAGCAGCGTTACCTTTAGGTAGTCTTTGTTAATGTTGACAAGATTAAATGAGAAGATGTGGTCCTTGGCCCCCACCACCAGCCTGCCCCGTTCCTCGTCCAGCAGGAAGGTGTGATAACTTGAGCTGTTAGCCAGACCGTTAAAGGTGATTAGATTGTTGGAGTCCAGCATCTCTGTGAAGGGAAAGGGGAGATGATGGTTAGCAGGGAGTTCGGTGCACAGAATTAGGGTCCCAAAACTCAAAAAGTCGCTTTGCACACAGATGCACTATTTGAACGGTAGCAAACACCATTGCTGGCCACAGATTAGGCACTGATGAGTATTGGAGCACTAGAACACAATGGATAAACCTGGATGTATATTTTTATATAATAAATGTTATATATTTTTATATATATTATATATTTTCTAAATATATAATCAGGTGCAGGAACGCATGTAATTTCTTCCACGATGCAGAGGAAACAGGCAAAGTCAGTGGCGCAGACGCGCTATGGCCGCTATGGCCGCAGGAACCGCGGCACCGAACTCGAGCCGTCTGTGGCTTGGCCCGCCAGGGACGCCGCTTCCCCCACACGCCGGCTCACGGCTGCCGACCCGGAGCTTTCCGGCGCTTCCCGTCAGGCCATTAGAAGCTGGCAGGGTGACACAAGAAAGTGCCGCCGATTACGGCGCTTAGGATGTGCGTGTGGAGCCAGAGTCGCCGCGTGTTTACATCGGATGCGGCGTCTGGTTTCTGCTAGTGAGAATCAGCGTCAGGCAAGAACGGCGTAATGGACTTCCAGGGTCAGCACAACTCGGAATGGAAAAACTCATAAGACAGGGAATCTGTGCCAAGGATGGTGTCTATATTACTGATTAGCTAGAAAAAAAAATGTGCATAAAAGTAATTACGAAATATCCTGCTACTATAACTGGGAGGTGTTTCACAAAGCAGGATTACTCAGTTAGCTGGGTTAACGTAAGCTAGAAGTCACGATCATCCAATAAGAGTTTAGGCAAGAAGCATTCCTATTGGACAATCATGATTTCTATCTTAAGTTAACCCAGCTGACTGAGAAAATCTGCTTCGTGGAACTGGGCTGATGTCAGCATGGACAGTCAGGAGTTAACTAGCTGTTCCGTTCTTCCCAAGGCGAGGCTGGGGTCTTAGGCTATAGCCTAGGATAGACTATGCATGAATCCACCACTGACTACATCTAATATTAATAAAAATTCATGCATCCAAGCTTCCATTCATCTACCATATAATAATAAAAATAATAATAATGGCCGATTACTGTTGGGGGGGGGGGGGGAGACTGGGCAGTAACCAAATTTTAAAATTCCATTAAGCAGCAGACCAGAGGGCATGCCGGACCTTGCCACCACCACAGAACTGCTCACACGGCAGCGCCACCTTCCTGAGAGCGACATTATGTTTAATTTATGATTTATCCACCGAAAGGTTTTGTGTTTAAGAAGAAAAGGCGTCACTCCCAGCGCAGCGGGTGGGGTTTGTGCTGGAGGCTTTTTTTAAAAACGTCTGGCGCATTCATTTCTTTTATGAATGGCCGGGAATTTTAATAACTAAAGGGACTGTCTGGAAGCTTCTAGAAACAGTTCTGAAGATGACAATCAACACAGAGCCCTAATTCAAAATTGCACAACTGTGCATGATTTGTACTCTTTTAAAAAAATCTAAATAAATAAATAAAAAGATGTATAAATAATGACAAGATGACTGGTTAACGGTATTACTCAGTGACGGAACAAGTACAGCATGGTAAAGCTGCAATTATTCATAATAATGCCATGACACGTGCTTCATAAATCATATTTTCCGTGGGTTTTTCCTCAGTTTTAGTACCAATAATAAAATGCGTAGAACTATGCTGCGTGCAAAATCTGCCACAATATAATTTATTATGGTGAATAAGAAAATTAAAAAATGCATTCATAATCAACAAACTCTCAAGATACTGGTCATTTTACTAATATTCGTTTGAGACAAAAAAAAAAACATGTAGTTCATTTACAGGACCTTAAATCCCGAGATGTTGTCATTAAATGTAAATGAGGGAGTTTTTAGATGCCTACGGCTCTTGGTTCCCTGCATGAAAATGTCAAATCCTGCGAGTTCAGTCGCGGGGTATAATTGCCATAGCTGAAGGCCACAGTGCAACAGCCTCATCATTAAACGCGGCTCTGAGTCTAAGTTTTTCTCTGGGCTTGAGAGTACTGGAGCATCAGTGGTACAGGTGCCAGAAATGTGCAAGGGAGGGGCCGCTCGTCCCAGGAAGCCCGCGGGGGCTATGAGATGCTCGTCTCGGGCTCCTTCCCATCCCAGCTGTCCAATTGCGGCAGTCAGTCACCCTTCGCTTTTGCCTGCTCCGCAAACCCCAGGCGCCACAGACAACGTCGTCCGCCGAAGCTCCTGGGCACTGCTCCGGGGCTGGGGGAGGGAGACATGATGATTGGGGGCTGTCAGCTGGGGGCGGGGGGGGGGGGACCCACATGGGGCAGGCGGACAGCCACTAGAGGAAGTGAGGGGGGGGCAGTCTCCCAATATGTAACAAGATATGGTCTGAGTGAGGAAAATAAATCCCTGAAGGATGTTAGAATATATACATGCCATTACCCTGAATGGTTTTAACCGCAATAACGTGTCACGAAAGTAGCAGTAAAACTTTATGGCCGATTACATTACCCTCGCTGTCATTTCTGCCCAGCTCCCTTCAACAAAGGAGCCATGTCTAAAGTTTAAAGAAAAAAAGTTAAACTCAGATACGAATGGAACAATACAACAGCGAACCTCCATAAGACGTTTGCTGAGTTGGTGAGATGTATTGGGGTGAAATTAGGGGTCTTTTATCAGAGTTAGACCTCCATGAGACCCACGCCTCTTCTTAAAACCATATCTCCATAGCTGGGACCCAGAGGAAATGAAGCCAGGTGTTTCGCCCACGAGGAGCCGGCCACACAGGTTTGTCCAGTGAGCATCTTCACAACCTCCAAGGGAAAGACACATGTGTGCCCAAGTTCCTTTTAGTTGCCTCAGTGCCAGATGTGGTTCTCGCTGCCACGGCGATGACAGGCTTATTCCCCCGAGTTTGTTTTCGATCCATTAGAGCTCGCTGGCAGAGAACAGCTCTGCGTTTTCTTGTTCGTCATCATCTCGGTCATAAAAAGCATGGGTCGAGTAAACTGCAGGATCGCAATCTGTGCCAAATCTCGAAAAGACTCGAAGGCGGGTTCATCATGAGGGCCGATGGTTTCGTACGATATTCCAAAAAAGAAAATACAGTCTGAACGTAATGCCGCATGTGCAGGGTTTTATGAGCCTGAGTACAATCCCTGGAGTAATTTATCACCACTCGAGCGATGGAAAGAAGTTCATCGTCCGTGTCTGTGTCAGAGGCTCTGCTTTCCGTATTAATGCTTCTCCTCAAGACACCGACACGGGGTTGCGCGAGATGTTAATTGTGATCTATTCGCAAACAGCCTTATCTAGGACAATCACCCCTACCTCCAGCACGTCATCCGCTAGAATCTCCACACATCAGTAGGTGAGAATGCACCAATATCGTTACACCACGTAGACGCAACCGTGAAAAACAAGTTTTTGGAGACCTTATCAGGTGGCCTTTTGACCGCCTGCTCCTGCAGCATGCAGACTGCCTGCAGTCAGTATGCATTTCCGCATCATTAAAGGTAGACGCCACAGGACTGGCGCAGCTCCAATGCATTAAGCTTGCTTTGGTGGCAGGTGAGACTTCCCTGACTTTTTTCTCGGCATATGGGTTTTCTTTCCTGTTCCATTTCACCCGAGCTCTCAGCCTTTATCTGAGTCAGGATCGGCTGCCGGGTTCTCGCCCCTCCGATAGGAATCCGACATCCAGGCAGGCCAAGGGTAGCTCCCGTGGATCTGGATCTCATCACTTCCTGTCTCCGGGTAAACAGCGGGACACCTAATGAATTTTTCCTCAGTGGACAAAGAAATGCACACCCGTTTGAAGTGTGTTTACATGTCAGTGCTCGGGAGACTGCTGGTTGGGGTGTGGGGGGGGGGTGGGGGATCAGGTCCTCCGTCTGCTCCTGGTTATGGGCACTCAGAGGTTTCAGAAATGCAAGCGACTGAGAAATACTTTCCGTAATCATTTTCTAGAACGTAAACAGTTAGAGTTCCTGTATTTTGGTCAAAATAAAGAGCATTACTCATTTCTATTACCACACATACAGTATAAACAAATGTTCCAGGTGATACAAATGGATTACTCGCTTTGACAATATTCTGCAAGGAATGTATCTCCTTGATATGGTATATATAAGTTATATAAACTTTTTAGCAATGCTGTGACAATGACCTTGTTTACTGACTGTGCAGACATAATTCTTTGTTTTATACATACACAGCTGCATGAATATCGAAAAGTTCACTCTGAGAAACCCGGCACCGCTCGGGAAATTGAAGGCACATGTTCTTACGAGTCATGATTTACAACAGGGAACCATCCCTAACGGAAGTACAGTCTTACCCTCAAGGATAACGGCTAACCTTAAAGGTCGAGCTTTGTTTTCTTTCATTGCTTGTAGATACAGGCTCCAGTTTGGAGAAAAATATACTGAAATGTAAAATGTAGCCATAGACCTATCTTAGGTAGATGCAAGTAGATGCAAATATCACTTAAACGCATTACGTGAGATATGGATCTTCGACTGTGGACAGCGACCCTCTGCTGATGATATTCTTAAGGTGGAGATTTCCAAGCCACAGTGAAGTTTACGAATTTCGTAAGTAATGCATGAGGTTTGGTGATTTTGAGGTGAAATGAAGTTGACGAGGTGCAGTTGTAAGGTCAAAACAGATCACACAGTTTACTAAAATGCAAATTGACTGCCTTAAATGTGCAGCAGAGATCGGATATCGCCTACCAGTTGTGTCATTCCTGCACACATTTGCCCCTGTTTTCCTTACACTTATGGATTCATTTCTCTGGAGAAAGCACAGTCCCACCGTGCCCTGAATTGACATCAAAGCATATATGGAATTTTTAGGACAGTGATTAATGGCAAGTCCACTGCAGCCACGTACATCTACGAGCACAAGCTGACAGCAGGGCTTGGGGATGTATGAGCTCCATTCCAGAAGGAAATCTGGCCAGGCTTTTATGGAGCAAAAGGCATTCCCCCCCCCCCCCCCCCCCCATACAGAACATTAACATCAGACTGAAACAGGCCTGTTCCTCAACCATTCAGACACATCTGACTTCATATCGCCAGCGAAACCCAGTGGTACTTTATCAGAATGTTACATGTTCAGATAAATTCTCTACTTATTGCATACTACAACCAGCAATAAATCTCTCAAGCATCCATCCATTTTTCAAACTGCTTAGGACACAGTGAATCTGAACCAATCCCATGAAACACCCTGGACAGGATGCCAGTCCATCAGAGCTCACAAAAGTGCATTATGTGAGGTTTAGAGACAGCACCTAACCATGTGTGCTAGGAATGTGCAAGGAACATGGAAATGCAATTTCAATCATGAGGAGAACATACGAACTCCACACAGAGCCGGGGGCGCGATTCGAACCCCCAGTGTTTTTTGTAACTGAAATTCCCCAACTCTTCCTGACCACTGAAAAGCAGTCATTATCTCAGGGACTGTAAGTTGAAGGAACTGATTCTAAAGCCAAAGGATTAAAAAAAAACTTAAACACAGCCAGGTGAGTTCCCCACAGCATCATAAAATTATATTTAAACAGAAAAACATGGAAACATCTCATGGAAACAATCTTATGGAAAGAAAGGCCAAAGTGACTTTACTTTCTTTGCCCCTGGGACGACAGGCTAAGTACCCAGGGCCATTATCGTACCTGTCAGATCATTTATGGTCTGACAATCCTACATAAATACATAGAGAACCAGGGCAGTAAATATGGGCTAATCAATAGCATGCTGTTAGTGATCATGTTGGACTCCCAGGATGCACTGGGAGCGGGCAACCCACACTCGCACCTGGGCTCATCTGGATGACATCACCATGTCCCCTTCCCCCGCAGTGGCGTGAAAGCCATCTCTCATCCCGGCTCGCTGCATTTTTCCCAGCTTGTTTACAGGAACACATGTCAACCACAACCGGACTTCACTGACACTCCGTTCTTGGACACAAACTGCGGAACAGGGCTTCTACGAGCCCGTGGATCACGCTGAGGAGATCCAGAATGTTTTCAGTTGCTAGAGGCCATATTCACAGCCAGTGCCGGTCAACCAACTAAGCAACACAGGTGGCCACCTAGGTCGCTACCTTGTGGGAGGGTGCTGACATAGCCAGCTAATTGCACTTTGTCTCAGACAGGGGGCGCTGGTGGTAAAGCTTGCCTAGGGCGCCACATGGGTTTTGACTGACACTGTTGATAGCTGTGAGTGAGTTTGCTTCCTCCCTGCCTTGAAGGGATCGAGTCCCCAGATTAATTAGCTGCTGAACACAAGATGGGAAGGCATTTCACATCTAGACAATGTTCTTCTTCATTTTAAGTGTTCGAACCCGACGTATTCAGGGCCACACTGACCTCTGTCTCCTCAACCTCTCCTAACAAGCACGCAATCAATAAAAGCTCCCCTCTCCCATCGTCGCCCGTCCAGGAAGCCTCTTTGATGTGACTACAACAGGGCTGGAGTGACCGGCCACAGACTAAGGGGTGGGGGGGTCGCTCCCGCAAACTCATCCACAGGCAGAAGGAATGAAGCTTCATGTGCCGTTCGTAGAAGTACATGGAAGATCGTTGTTTCACATATGCCATCTCCTTCTTAAAGATATAGGCACATGCTGAGGCGAATGCGAAGCCTGAGGATTGAGCACAGGGTCAGCCGTCCATCAGGTCCCCCAGGCACATTTTTCAGGGGGTAAAGAACAATGTTCAAGGGCCCAGTCGAGATACAGCTACTCTGCAGAGCATGAAGTTCAAAGCGACGGGCGTTCAACCACAGAAGCCTAACCTGCTGAGCCAGAGACCACCGCGGCCCAAAGTCCCCGAAGGCGCCGCTTTCGGTCTGATTTCCTCAAGAACGATCTGGTAGCCACAGTACCCCTGACGGCGAGCCTCGGGCTTGGTTTGGACCAAAGCCGGCGCCGTTGGACCCGCGAGGAGTCCACTGCATAGTGCATCCAAAAGCGAGGCTGTATCTATCCTGCATTTTAGGGCTCTTTTGATTCTTCATGCCCA
>JAODJU010000001.1:6069247-6087806 GCA_026776725.1 Gnathonemus echidnorhynchus
CCCCGTGTTGTCGTGGAGTTTGCATGTTCTCCCCGTGTTGTCGTGGAGTTTGCATGTTCTCCCCGTGTTGTCGTGGAGTTTGCATGTTCTCCCCGTGTTGTCGTGGAGTTTGCATGTTCTCCCCGTGTTGTCGTGGAGTTTGCATGTTCTCCCCGTGTTGTCGTGGACTTTGCATGTTCTCCCTGTGTTGTCGTGGAGTTTGCATGTTCTCCCTGTGTTGTCGTGGACTTTGCATGTTCTCCCTGTGCTGTCGTGGAGCTTCCCCCAGGTACTCTAGATCCCTGTCACAGTCTAAAAACATGATGAGGTGAACTGGTGTTGCCAAATTTTCCATAGGTGTGTATGTGTCTGTGTATGTGTGTATGGATTAGGTTTGTAATACATCATGGGGATCAAATGTCCACCCCAATGTAATAAAAACCTGTTATTTTGGTGTTGTGGGAACCATTTTTCAGGTCCCCACAAAAATGCCAAAAGTCTTGTATTTTGTTTGGTTACTTGTGGTTAAGGTTAGGGCTGGGTAGGGGTTAAGGTCGTCATGTTGTGATTAGTTTTCCCCATAGAAATGAATGGAGAGTCCCCACAAAGATATAATTACAAACCTGTGTGTGTGTGTGTGTGTGTGAAAGGTGTGTGTATCTTCTGATGAATTGGTACCCCATCCTGGGTAATTCCCTGCCTCATGCTTATAGCTTTTGGGATAGGCTCCAGACCCCTCGTGACCCTGAATTGGACAAGCACTGACCCTGAGGTGGTACATAAAATGAATGGATGGATGGATGGATGGATGGATGGATGGATGGATGGGTGGATGGATGGATCGGTGGAGGATTCCACTACAGGTATTTTAAAGGCATCATGTGTCATCCCTTCATAATCAGTCACCAGCTGTATGTCTTTATTCCCTTCTTCCTCATTGTCTCTCCTTCCCCCAGGTCCACTCCTGTGTGGTCCCTCCATAGTGAGGGTTATCAGAACCGCAGCCTCTGAGTAATACCCTGGCATCGCCCCGCACCTTCTCTGCCAGCTTGCCTGTCTGTCGGTGGAAATGTTATACACCACAAATGACATATTGTTGGTAGAAACCAGGATGACAGCGGCCACAGCTAGTGTATGTGGTGACAAAGGGAACCATTCACAGGGGCTTTGTATGACTCCAGGGTTATGAAAAAGTTACGTAATCCCATTAGTGCAGAGAAGCATGTGGGGGACATTTCTGCAAATAACCTTTGCATTTCAGTGACTGGAGTACAAATTATATTAGCCAGCTGATGGAAAAATAGGGCACCTTTTATACTCCATACATTCTAAATACATTTATTGCAAAAATATGTAGTATTAACTGGATAAGGAGCATATTTTGTCTGTTAATGCATAGAAATTAGTGTCTTGTTTTAAGTTGTTTAGTAAAGAAATTCAACAGCAGAGAGCAGCCAGCGTCACTGAACACCAAGCGCTTAACACACAGTGTCTCACTTCCACAGCATATCCTGAAAAAGCAGTATCGGTAAACAGGTGGTGAGCTTCACACAGCCTGAAGTAACATTTTTCTTTCTAAATGATGGGTGAGGGGTTAATGTTCGGGACCTTTCACCACCCTATAAAAGAATGAACACTTTCACTCTCGAGTGCATTACAGCAAACGATGAACATCAGCATACACGTCAGGGCTGCGCATATGACTTTAAACATCTTTCCAGAGAGCACAAACTCTAACATGTCAACGTTTATTTCCTGGCCATTTTTTTCTCTTGAGCAAAAACACACATTCTTCATGTGACTTCAGCTGTTGCCGATTGGGCGAACATTACATCTTTCTAGGTCATTGGTAGAGTTACAATCATATTGTGATCGCAGGGGGCCGACTGAGTTTTCCACAGACACCCGTGGTTTTACGGTCCGGCCTGGAAACTCATGGGAATGATGCTGGATTTTCCTGTCCTGCTTCCGTCATTCAGCTTCGGAATTCTGACAGTTTAAGGGGCTTTGTTGACGTTTCCTGTCCTAACATCTGTAGCGCAAATGTTAATCTGCCCTTGAAGGAGGGCCTTTCCCCTGCCGTCCGTTAAGCTCCGTCAATTGCTCAGCGGTTCCGAAGTTTCCCGACTCGCTCCCCGGGAAAAAGTCGCAGCCACCGCATTCCGTAACGGAAGCGTGAACGGCTCGCCCACGGTTTCGCTAGCGAGATGAATCTTTCTTAACTTCCGACTGTCGAACGGAAGCCCCTCGCTTAGTGGCATCCTGCATGCATGGGGGGGGGGTGGACAATGACAAATTCACCCAGAAAGAGCAGAAAGAGAAGACAAGAGAAAGACTGGGGGCTTTAAACATTTCATGTGAAATCCATGCTCCTTCTCCCAGCACAAAGTGCGTATACGTTCAGACGAATCAATTAAAGCATGTGACGGACAGGAAACATCCTAAATGGATATTAAACTGGCACGTCGGTTGGGGATAAAGGCTCTTCAGAGGCAGTGAAGGACCAGGAATAATCCCCTCTGGCAAAAGGACTTGGGCCCCATGTATATGTAAATGCAAGGTGGCGTTCGCCAATGTGGGTGGAGGGCTTAGCTTTCAGTCGGCCGACGAAACAGAAATACTCATTATTCTCCCATGAAACCCGGTCTTAAACCCCCCCAGTTGGTAGGACCCGCCCCGTCAAGGTGAGCCGGTCACTCTAGAGCTTTGGGGTGCATTAACCTTCCAGCTGAATACCGGAATTAAGCTGTAATCTAATCAAATCGAGGGGGTGGGAGTTTGGGGGTTAATGGCATCTTCAAAGACGTCACTTAAGGCTGGGAAACTGCCTGCTCTATACTATGCTGTATATGGGGCAAAAGTATATAAACTAATATCATAAAAAAGTGCATGTAATCAACCAACGTGGTAAATATTACCAATGACCAGAAGGATTTTGTTTAAAAAACATATAAATCTTTGTATATTTATATGAATCATTTTTACATAAAATATATAACTTAACAGGAATCCATTACAGATATGTCCGCAATATACCATAAGAACTATAATCTATGCACATGTAAGTTTATGGACCTATTTTGATCAGCGAAGATAATGCTTCCCTTCCTTAGTTTGGTGTCTAGTATGCATTGATATTGTTGTGAATATTTTTGCCTGCCTCTGGATGAAGATGACGGTGGTCTGGGTTCCATGTGTTTAATACCAAACAAGAATAAACAATAACATATATGAATAAAATAAATAGTTTATAAGGATGGATGGAGCCTAGTGGAGCCATTCGGCTTGTTTAATGTATCCCTCTTGGCTGTAAAGTGATCTCCACATGGTTGGAGAGTCTGCATCTCTGACATGGCTTAGCAGCCCTTCCTGGATAAATGGGTTCTTCACTTTCAGCAGGGCAGCCCTTCCTATTCTGACCAGGGCTCTGCCTGGGTATCTGAATACTGCTTGGCCGGCCAGCGAAGGCCACCGTTGAAGGTACCCGCTGAGGGGCTAACTGCTGACACATCTAGCCACCAGTGAAGGTAACCTTCACCAAAGCTAACTGCTGATACAGCTAGCAACCACTGACAAAGCTAAATGCAGATGCAGCTAACCACAGATGAAGCTAACCGCTAATGAAGGTAACCGCCAACACAGCTAGCCACCGATTAAGCTAACCGCTAATGAAGGTAACCGCCAACACAGCTAGCCACCGATGAAGCTAACCGCTAATGAAGGTAACTGCCGACACAGCTAGACACTGATGAATCAAACTAGTGACGCAACTAGCCGCTGGTGAAACAAACTATCGATTAAACTAACTGCAGACCCAGCTAACCACCAAAGAAGCTAACTGCCACTTCCTGAGCTCGGGTCCCACAGGGGGGCCCTTTGAGATGGCCCAAGTACTGAGGGACATTCATCAAGGGGAGGTGGACAGCGGGGAATTTGCATATGTTAGAAATAGCTGATTTAGCATTGCCACTACTTGCTAGCCTGCGCTGATGCTCTCTGCTTGCTATGTCATGCGTCTTTCCAGAATTAACGAAAAAACATGGGGGGGGGGGGCATCTCTCAAAGGTCTCTCAATGTGCAGTGGCCCACGGCCCCCGGGCAGATCAGAGCGGCTAGATTGAAAAGCTGCCTGAGGTGTGTGAAGTCTGTGGAGCTTGCCGTCTGCGCTACGCTACACTGCCCCTGCTTCCTCCTCGTGAGTCCCGGCCTGACCCCCCCATTCAATCCCGGCTTGACCCCCGCCTACCTCTGAGTGGGGAGGCGCACCACCCGTTTTTATGTACCCCCCCACCCAGAGCTCTGACAGGATCTGCTGAATACCCTCTTAAAGAAGGGGATTAGCCTGCTAAAAGACCAGGAAACTGAAGACCCCCCCTCCAAAGAGAAACCCTTAATATCACAAATTCATTAGGATTAAGGTTTAGTAAGTGTGAAAAAGAACATACAGGTATTACATCGCGCACATTCCACAAGAACATTTCTGCTACTGCACTGTACTAAAAACTGTGATGACATCTCGGTTTAGGGAGATTCGTTTCTCCCAGGCGAAAGACGAGATCGACAGACGGGTGACGCCTACAGCTCCAGCTCACATTTCCCGGATCTTTCTCATTAGAAATTGTCCCTGAAACCTTCACAACAGGGTCCATTGGAGCCAAAAACAGGCCCCGGCAGGACCTTGGGAAGCCTTGCTATGTGGCGCTAGGAGCAGCGTGAAATCAAATCACCTTCTGGAGAACTTTGAGAAGTTAAGTCTTCATATAGGTTGTGATGACTTTCAAAGATGATCAAGATAGTATGGAATATAAAGACTTTAAAGTGAGTCATTTAATCAGCCCTGATGTTTCTAAAATACCAACTTCTGGAGCGACAGCGATATTTTAGCCATATGTTTCGCATATAACTGGGAGAAAAAATATTAATTTGTGAAGAAACTACTGAGACAGGAAATTACTTCTCTAATTTAAAGTGTTTAATGCACTTTCCTCATGGTAAATGTGCCCTAATCACGGAGAAAAAATGCTTATAGCTGCCTGAGAATGCAGAACGTATCATGCAAAATTTATGATAAAATAAACCACATGCTGTTTGTGACTCACTCATTATTGATGAAAAATGGATGAGAAAATGAACAGGAGACCACTGTGCGTTGAATAAATTAGCTGTTGAGATCCAACCCGCTTTTTTCGGTGAACGTGCGAGCCCTCCAGTGGCCATAGCAATGGGCTATGTGACATTCGGGAAGTAGTTTTTGTCTCTTTGACCCCTCGCTTTTTACAATTAGGATTTTACTTTTCAGAATGTAGCTAAAATACCACTGGAAATGGTTATTTAAGAAGAGCTACACAGACAGCGAGTCCTTTCACGTCTGACGCCACCTAGAAGGTTGGTGGTCTTCAGGGTTGTCATCAGGCGTGAGGAGTGGCAATGTTCAAACTGGGGATTTTAGCATGAGAGAGTAACCATAGAAAATCCACAAAAATTCTGCAAAATTCCGGGACAAAATTGGCCGGGACGACTAACCTTTAACTAATATTTTGGACTAAATCTAAATCTGTCTTCAGCTTGAGGCCATATGGTCTCATGGCCTCCTTGTCTCTTTATCCAAGAAACACATTCAAAAGAAAACAAAGCCTAAACTTAGCCACACTTACAAAGCCCACACAAACAGAAACACAGATATTTATGGTTTCGTTACTTGGTTTTTAAACATTAAAAGGTCCAATACAGACATTTTCGCCATCGAGGCAGGCTGCTATCTCTGCTCCGCTGCCCCCCGTTCTGCCTTCTTAGAATCAGGGATAACGCCTGGCTGAAACGTGAGCCCTCCCTCCCGTGCGGAAAATGGCTGAGTAGTTTAGCTGGGAATGGAGATATCAGGGGGCCCATGCCGCCTTGCTTCTGAATAACACGACGGACTTCTGCTCCATGGCTGGCTACAGAGCTGCCTGCGTCCATTTCATATCGCTTATGAGTGTTTCGGTCTTCATCTACCTCTGCCCACCTACCGATTGGGCTCTCTGGCCAGGATAAACACAGGGCCGCGATTTTCCACATTTTTGTTTAAATCGGGAACACGCTACGTGCTCGAGCAGGACCTCGGAAACACCCCCCGACCCCTGTTGTGGGGGAAAAAAGTCAGTCACCAGTATGAAACAGGGGCTGCTCTCCCTGAGCTCTTAGGAAACAGGAAATGAGGGTGATTCCAAATCCAGCTTCCTGCCACCTTAAACGGCATGATGGGGTTTTCCTGGGACTTTAACCCACAAGAAGCAGTCCAGCATTGGGACGGGAATGACTGGAGCACTGCTCAAAAACCTCAGGCAGTCTGAGAAAACGATGCTTAGATGATCTTCATGCTGATGTAAAAATATTAATGTTTGATTTTCAAATTTCTGTTTTAAAACATTTTAAGCACCTTTTCGTAGATCCTTCCCACTCTGAAAAACACCGTGCCCATCTCAGTCCGTCTTATTTTTACTTTTGGAACAGTCCTTCATCTCTTCAGGGGTGTTTTCGTGAAAAGTAACAGGGCTGACAACAACCGTGGGACCCAACTGAACTGAGTAATGAAAATGAGTAAATGAGTAAACGAGCAATGAAAGGACATTTGAGGCTACAAGTTTAAGTTTGTATATGATGATTTAACTTTTTTGGCCTCAATAGCTAGTCAAAGTAGAAAAGTCATACTGAGGGACAGGCTGGTTGCTTCTCACAAAAAAGTGTTTGAAATGCTTTAAAAACAAACAAAAATGTTTTCGTAGTAAAACAAAATTAGAAAATACCTGATTGTTTATTGAGATTTACAGAGTAGTTTTTTACTGAGGGACGCAACGTGGCACATTTTTGTTTAACTGCCCCTTGGCTCGACCGCCGGTACTATCTCATATGGCTAATCGGCGCTTTGTTTACTTTTTCATTTAATTAAATAGATTAGTTAAGTGAGCTGGTGGTGAAATTTATCAAATACACGGAATGGCTGGGGTGACCCTGAGGAGGGGTTTGGAAGCCGAATCTGTGTTCATCTAGCCGTGCAACCAGATATCAGTAACTTTTTCCAGAACATAAGAAATTCTTACTAGTTTTTGTTATGTTACTTTTAGTTTGTGTTGTAATGCTAAATTGTGCATTTGTTCTGAGCACATATACATGTACTACCCAAGTAAATGGCTTTAAACATTTCCTTTGGTTGCCTCTACTTTTGCACAGTACTGCACATTTGACTAGAGAAAGCATTTGTAGTTGTGCTTGGATCACGTGATTATTCCAAAATTCCAGAATTTTATAATGAATATTATTGCACCAATATAGCTATACATCACTGAAGTACTGTTTCAGTGGCATGTTGCAGATATAGATTTATACACTGCCCGGCCAAAAATAAAGTGAAGTCAGCTGAGTACCTGAATCTACTGACTGTCCAGGTTACACCTCCATCCATCATCAGTGGGTTTTTTCCCCCTGTTGGCATGAGCATATTCCTGGACAAGAATGCCAAGATTCATTGGGTTCAAATTGTCAAAGAGTGGTTCAGGGAGCATGAGGAATCATTTTCACGCGTGACTTGGTCACCACAGAGTTGTGACCTTAACCTCACTGAAGGTCTTTGGGATGTGCTGAAGGAGGCTTTATGGGGTGGTTCAACTCACTTGTCAATACAGGATCTTGGTGAGAAATGAATGCAAGTCTTGATGAAAATAAAGGGTGAGATGTCGCATAAGCCTTTGGAAACAATGCCATGACAAATGTGCGCCATAATCAAAGCTAAAGGCGGTCCAACGAAAAATTCAAATGACAACTTTTTTTTTGGCCAGGCAGTGTATGTTAGTAAAGTCTGACTCAATGGCTGTGATTTGCTATCAGGCTGCAAACAGAACGCATGAATAGTGGAAATAAATGACCCAAAGGCTGTTATTAGAGGTTAATGATGTGCGACTTCTGCTCCTTCATTATGGTTTTCATTATGTTCATGATGCTTTTTTGGATCCCGAAGTCTCACTTCATATAGCTAAACACTCTGATGGCAATATGCCACGCATGGGACGTCCCCATCTCAACTCTGGAAGTTTCCGGCAACGTGAGTCCCAAAACATGCTCACAAGGACAAGGTGCGTACAGACATGTTAGCTCAGAGCTAAAACTCGCTAAAACAGGGATGATTCTTTGGGATGAAGAACAGTGGATTCCTATCTTCAATATTTCATCTTGTAATTTTTTTAGTTAAATATATTTATGCATAATTGGCTTTTGCAAAATAGCGTGATTCATTTATGCAGCTATTTTTACTAGTTTTTTTTATTGCTGAGTATTTTAGTAAGGGGGTTTAGTTAGTTAGTCTGTCCCAAGAATAAACCACTAACCATCACTTCTGGTTATTGGCCTTAACCACTAAACTTTTTGCTGTTCTGTATCCCAAAACTTCGTCACAGAACTATAGAACCATCACAATCTATAAAATGGCTAAATCTAAATCTATATTACACAGCACACAGTGTGTCTAACAAGAGTCCACAGGCCTTTTTTTGTTGGTGAGAATTTTTTTCCCTTATTTTCTTTGCTGGCTGAAATCCTTCCATTCTGCATAACAACTAAACTGGTGCAGGGCTGTGGCAATGCCAGTCTGTGACACGGTGCACACACACACACACACACAGGCACAAAATGCACGGCAGTGTAACGTGAATCCCTGCCTCAAACATCATTCTAAAATAATAACTTAAAGAACTTAAATATGACTTTCAAAGCCATTCAAGGTAAGTTCAAGGATTTGATGATATCATGTGGTGTACATGGCTCATTCAACCGCCCCCCCCCCCTCCTCCTCCTGATGTATGTATTCAATTCTCCCCCCCCAGGACAGGGAAAATGAGTTCCCTGTCCCCACTGAACCCAAACCGGCATGTACATGCTATTTGAAAGATCACTTTTACGCTGCTGATGTCACTGTTTCAGCAAACAAGTCAGACCTCATAACTTGAGAGAAAAGCCATTTTTTCTTAAGCCAAGTCACTTTTGTGGGGTTTTGTTCCAGTTGTCAGACAGAAAGCCACCATTTGTGGGCTGTTTAATATCCATCCATCTTTCAATTGATTATCCACCACAGGGTTGGGAGGGTGGAGCCTATCTCAGACAGCATGAGACAGAAGTCAGGGGACGCCTAGGGTGGGATACTGTCCCATGGTAGGACACATACACTCATACAGTGCGGGCGATTCAGAAATGCCAGCTAGTGTAACTGCATGTCTTTGGACTGTGGGCGGAAACGCAAACGACACAGAGACAAACATGCAAGCTCTGCACGCAGGGCAGAGGAGAGGTTCGAACCCCAGACCCTGGAGGTGTGAGACAATACTTCTTCTTTGGGTTGTTTTTCCATTATTAATTAGCCTGCAACAGCTTCTCAACAACAAAGGCATTCAAACAATTATCTACCGAAAAATAAACTTATTTGGGTTCCAGGCACAATACATACCAATTTACAATTCCAGAATGTTCTACGAATGCTGTCAGGTCATGGTCAGCACAAGGCAAACATGAAGAATGTCCCAAAATCCCAAATGTTTTCCAGGACATTAAAAAAGTTAATTAAATGCACTGTCATTTCACAAGCAATAAACAATGTTTTATGAGGGGAAAACATATTCCTCAAAAAATAACAAGCTTCTAGTTACTACAAAATGATTTTTTTATGAGTGCACACAGTGTGACAATGTGACATCGTCCTATTTGTCTGTCTCCCAACTGACCTGTTCTTTTTAAACGTGTAAAAAGAGAAACAGCAGATGACTGTGAAGTGTGGAGATGCATTGCTCCACACCACGTGATAGTGTCATGTGACATCCCCTTGTCATATGACATTGCCTTGTGATGTCACATCGTCTTGTCATGTGACGCTTTGACCTGGGGCTCGGATGAAGCTAAGGGGGAGGCCCATCTCTAGGAAGGTTTTGGATGTGGATCATTTGGGCTGTCGATAGTTCAGAAATTACAAGTGAAAGAAGACCATGTTTATTCTAGCAGTTTAAACTGCTGAGTTAGCGGGCTTGTTTAAAGTAAAACACAGAGCGTTTCAGGTTGCCTTCCTTCTGGCCTTCCATTGTGGGACATAACAGGCCAGACATCTGGAGGAGAACCCAAGTTCCCCTTAAGTGGCGTGGATCTGCAGGCTGAGTATTATGGGTAATGATTAATGAGTGTTTACAAAGCACCCCACCACGATGCAAAAAGTGTCTTACATGGGTACCCACTACCGCACGCTCAGGGAAACCATTCGAGGGGGGGATTAACATGATACTTGGGGGGCCTCAGACCTGACACAATGGCCCCACTCCCTGGGGGCCACACTGTGCTACTTGCTTTCACCCCAAACATAATGAGATATTTACAGGACCCTCTCCTACAGTCAGACGTAGAGTTTAATAATGAGCCCACGTTGATGTCTTGAAAGATGCATAAATGTGTTTACGAAGAGACCATCCCAAGGTCCCACACCACTCTGACTTTTCTTAATTATAAATGTGGCACTTATATGCCTGACATAAAATTTACAAGAACACTTGTTTTCCTCCTTACTGAACTACATAAAAATAGAGCCGCTTAAAATCCTGGCTGCTGTATTAAACTGAATTTAAAATTATCCTGTAATTATACTGAGAAAAAAATTACTTTTATAGTCTTGATATTTTAGAGAATTTAAGAATTTATGTGACAAATGGACATTCTCAGCATTGTTTCAGTACTGTCATATTTAAATTAAAAAATTAAAAATGAAATTTCTCTGAAACGTACTTGAATGGCACTATTTTTAAACATATATGTTTAATCTCAATGCCACCTGAGCTGTTCAAACTGATGAATTTTGTCCTACCTGAAGACCACACTCACAGCTCAGTATAAACAGACCCGAATCGCCCTGCTTTTCAACTCAAACGTCGCTACGACAGGCACAAAAACACAACACTGGTGCTCATGGCAGGACGGAGACCCTGCAGAAATCCGTACAGAAATGTTTGAAACCTCCACATTTCGAGTGTGTTTCCAGTGGGCCCGGTAAAGGTACTCTCACCCATCTGTTTCTGGCCCTGCAGTCAGTAAAACAAAGTCTAAACAGCGAAAGCGGGAAAGATATTTACACATGTGTGCAATTTAGCGTACCCTCAGAACAAAAAAGCATGCCTGAAACACACTCAAACCCACTAAATTTCCCTTGCATTTTATAAGGAAGGTGGTGAATTTATTTCACTGAGCGTTCAACAGCGAGTGATAAAATCTGTCCTGGTCCCTGAAAACCTTAACACAAACCACACAGGCGCGTTGGGGGGGCGGCTGCGTCAGACCATGCAGACATGTGGTAATGCTAAGTAGTTTAGTAATACTACAAATGGGGCTAAACCGGGCTACTGTCTCAAGTATGAGATTTTCCATTTGCCTGTGGATGGAGTATAGATGGATCTCCATGGCTGCTTGTTATTAGAAGTGAGATATGATGGAGGGAACAGGGATCAGTGGGTATCTAACCCAACTTTATCTGGCACTGACATGAAACACTGGGCTGCTGCCCCCTTGTTGTATGATGTGTATTGTATTGTCCAATCACATTTTTGTATTATGCATCATATGACCACTTCATGAGAGAAGTTGGGTGGCAAATGTTTGGCTAATGACAGTGTTATTACTGGGAGTTGGGGACAGTTCAATGGAGTTTGATTAAATAAGGTTAATGGTCCCTTTTTATGATACCCTGATCTATGTATATACAGAATATACCTGGTAGTAAATGAAACACAAGCTTAAACCTGAGTTTGAGTTTGCTGTGATCATTGGGTTTGTTTTTGCTCAAGCTGGCTGATTGGTGTCACGGGTGCAGATGGGGGGGGGGGGGGGGTCAGTTTGCTCGTCCTCACGCAAGCTCATGGCGCTCAGTCCCAGTAAACGGCATCCATCTCCCACAGACGTGGGCCAGAACAATAATCGGAGGGCTTCCTGTACTCAGGGAAGAGGAGGAATTAAAGGAAGCAGAAAGGTATGACCTACTTAGTGTAGCATCTGGGGCCCAGGTTGAGTAAGAGCTCAGATTTGCATCTCGATTCTGGCACTTAGATAGCGGATCTGCCAGACACACACACACACTCGCATGCAAGTACACACACACACACTCATATGCACGTACACACACTCGCATGCATGCACACACAGTCACATGCACACACACTCTCACATGCATGTACACACACATGCACGCACAGTTGCATGCATGCACACATAGACTTGCATGCATGCAGACACATGCGCGTGTGTTTGTATTCATATCTTTGTGGGGACTGTCCTTTCATTTCTATGGCCATAACTCTAATCCTAACATGACAACCTTAACCCCTACCCAGCCCTAAACTTAACCATAAGTAGCCAAACAAAATACAAGACTTTTGGCATTTTTAGTATTTTGATTGCAGTCACTGATTTTTATAAAATTGAGTTTCCCCTTCTGGGGACCAAAAATGGTCCCAGAACATCAAAATAGCAGGTTTGTATCACAATTTGGGGTTGTTTGGTCCCCACAGTATGATATATACATATTCCACACACACACACACACACACACACACACACCAGTACTGAAGTCGGCTGGTCCTCTGCTTCAGTCAGTCAGTTTATTGTCACTGGCCGGCGGCTAGGTCTCTACATCCCCCACTGCTGCTAAAACTTCAATCATGAAGGATTTTTCGCTGTGATGTAACGTTATGTGACGCACCTGGTCACAGGACATGCCCCTATTCTTCACCCGCCGGGGAAAGGCTGACCTTGTGACTTCCTTGTGGTGTGTTGGTGAAGTGCTCCACCTGTCCTGAAGGCTAAAGCTCGGTCCACAGAACCAGCAGGATTATTCTGTGATGAGTGTGGAAGCCCAGGCATAACACAGACCTTTCTCACGTACGCTGAAAGTATAGCTGCAATTTCTCCAGCATTTTCTATCTTCCTGAACTTCTCATAAAATGTTTTATCCTAGATGGGGCAGATTTTCTGCTCGACACTGTAATTGATCATTCTTGCTGTAGCACCGACCTGAACAGGCCTCCTTTCTTCCCGGTACAGAGAAATTTAAGATATTTTTAAAGCTTCACATGTCAAGCCTAAAGATAGCTTCCCAAATCTGTTATCTGGCTCACTTCTTCAGCAAGGTCAGCCCACACCAAAGTTCAAACAGTGGGCACAGTCTAGACATTCCAGAAACTTTCCGAAGGCTGAAATGAAAATCTTCTCTTCTCTTCTCCCAACCCCAATCCCCCCCCCCCCCCCCCAAAGCAAAAACAACGTATTTACAAAAGGGCTGGCTTTCTTAGAGAAAGACAAGAAAGACAAGATGTACGTGAGGACCAGCATCATTCCTAGAGAAGATCTTTGATTGAAAAGATGCATGGAAGCTAACAAGCTAACAAGATACAAATGCCAGTGGCGCTCCCTCCCCGTTCCCCGTCGACGCCACATCACCACGGGGCAGCCGGCTGACGGAGGGACCCGGAGCCGCGACGAGCGAAACGTGGGCCGCACTTGGCCAGTAACCGAACACCTTCCAGAGGCAGACACAACACATGCTTCTGCAAAGCCAAACGTGAGTGATTTAACCTTCGCTGTGCTTTTGAAGGCGATGCCCACAGACCATTAGCAGCTGCAAGGGCTTCAAAGACCCCCGAGGAGGACTTCATACATGACACGATTCAGCCAGCTGGGAATGCGCGGCCTCACCTTACAAAGGAACAGCACAGGAACCAGCGAGCGGAACTCTCACATTAACAGGTCAGGTCGGGAAGAACTGGAAATACTCCAGGATAATTAACAATCCCCTTAATTAAACAAGCAATACTGAGTATCGGTAGAGGTTTAACAGCATATGCTATATCAGGGCTGCTTAGAGGACAGACAGACAGACAGACACAGACAGACAGACAGACAGATAGATAGATAGATAGATAGATAGATAGATAGATAATGAGACCGGCAGGTGGTGGGTTCGGACATCAATAAGCATCGATCAGCCTTCACCCAGATAAGTGCCTTTTGTTCTCTGACCCCAGACCGCAGGAGCTCGGGTGAGAGCTCATGTCATGCCGGGTTAAGTTCGACGGCCCGGCTCACGTTCCCGTCCTTTCGACTTTATTTTTCTTTGTTGGGTAGATAATGGCGCTCTGTGCCGGCAGGAAGGAGCCTTGACCCAGCGCCACTGCACCGCGTGCGACTGTAATCCCCTCTGACAGCGGTAAATGGGGGGCTGTTACCTGACCCCTTTCAGGAGTGTGACACACACACACCCGGCCTTGACTTTATTTATTTTATCAGGATACTGTTGTGTGTCTGGGCAGCAGCAGAGCTGTTGACACACCACCACGCTTTTGCATGCGGCCCCCAAGGTTTGGGGGCCCCCTGCTGGCCACAAACCGTCACTACACTGGGAGGATGGGGTGGGGGGGGTCTATTTGAGCAGGATCTCAGAAACAACAAACCAGCTCCTGCTGAGCAGTATAAGATTGTGAGGTATTCTTACACACTGTATATGTAACGTTTATTTTAGGCAAAGTCACGCTGCCGTGGTCATGGGTTCAGATCTCACCCTGGGTTCTGCTTGTGTGTATATGGGTTCCATCCCCCTGTATGGGGGCCAGTTTTCTCCAGGTGCTCCGGTTTCCTGCAGTCCAACAACATGCAGGTCGGTGAATCAGATTTTCTAAATGGCATGTGGTGAGCGGCTGGTTATGGGGTCTGTAACAGGATGGACTTATTGTCTAGGCTGAGATCACAGCACCCGCACACTGGATAAGCATTTACCGAAGATGTATGGCTTTCTGAGGGGGCGAGACAACCAGGTGTGGTTTCACCTGCAAAAAAATTCCGTCCGCCCCTCCTGCCCCACTGCCAATCGCTTATTATATTTAGGGTCATGTCTGGCGCTGATCAGCACTGTGATGGAGGTCATTAAGAGCGGAACAGGCAAGAGCAGGGGCGCAATGCCAGTGCCGAACTGGGGGGTGAGTTTCCAAACCAAACGGCAGCCTTGACCTCGTCACCACTGGGAGGAATCACCTTGAAGGACGCTCACAGTGAAAGCAAATTGATTTTTCCTTGCTTGAAAATACTCAAATCAGAGGACTAACAGGTCACATTCTGCATTTGCTGGGGAGAGGTAAAGAAAATCAAGAAAGACATACAAAACTATTTACTGGAAGAGACTTGCTTAACCATTCTCAAACCAAGTTAGTTACTCACCGCTTTTTGGTAAAACCTTTTGGATAATGTAAAGCCTCAAAGGTACAACAGCTGGGTCTGTCATGGTTAATCTCTTTAGCTGTCCTACTATGGGCTGCTCAGGTAGAGGGATAGGTACAATGCAGCATATTGGGGTATTTCACACTCCTTAGTACTCAAGGCCACTGATGATGTATTGATTATATTCGGCAATGCACTTTGAGTAAAGGCACTCGGCTTGTAAGCGCAAAATACTCAGCTGGCTGCAGAAACATAGTACAGGAACATAGTATAATTACCCGCTGTTGTCTAACAGTGTGGGGGGTGAGAAACCAGCGACATAAAAAACAGCATTCACACTCTTTCTGTACAGGAAGACTGGAATAGATCTGCCCCACTTGCAGTACTCGAGACGAACACTAGGGCGGTGCTGCTCGCTGTTGGCAGGCCCTCAGTCTCATCTCTTAAAAATGCAGTGGGGGGGGGTCACCTGTAGCCTGCAGGTCCTACACACCTGTGACAACCCAACAGCGATGTTTACTACCACTTAAATCACATATTTCGGTGGGAGCCCTGAGGTTTGAGCGCCCCCTGTTGACCGCAAACATTCACTACACTGGAGGGGGCCCGAAGTGGCTTTTCGAGTGGGGCCCCAGAATAATAAACAGCAGCCAGCCGCGTATGCGGTTTGATGCAATGAGAGGTAAAGAATAAAGACGCTAAAAGCACTTGAATTGCAAAGGGCGCTGGAGCTGATGGCTGGGACTCGACGGTCCGCCAGTCAGACGGACAGAAAGCTGGGTCATTTGCTCATTAATCACGAGTGAGACTCCCCCGGCGCCTCTATCACACCGGCGCGTGTTAAAAGTGGTTCCCCGCTCCCCCCCCGGTCCCCCTCAGCCCCACCGCCGTCTCAAACTGTGCCAGTCTCTCCGCCTGTGCTTTTTTTTTCGGCCCCGGGGAGGCTGATGAAACAGACACTACCAATTTTCAGCTAATTGGACCGCAGGAAATTGCACCCCATTTTAATTTACTGCTCAGTGGTCACGGGCATTCGAGGGAATGTGGTCTATTTTTTTTCCCCTCCTGCCAGGGCGATTCAGGTGCCAATCCTGCAGGATGGCTCCCCCCGTTCCCCGGGAGCCACCCCCGAAGCAAAAACAAGATTCCTGCTGATCTACCAGCACCACCCTTTGTCCGGCTACGTCGTCATACGCTGGGATTCGGTCTGTAATCAGAGCTGCGGCATGAGGGATGGTGCCCACCCTCAACCCCAAACCCGCCACCCACCTTACCAAACACACGCGCCTAGCCCTCTCCATGCAAAGCCTTAACACCCACAGGAACACTCACATCCCATAATTTTATACATATACATGCACACGCACTGTGTGCATATGTCTGGTGCATATTTTCCTTAGGTTCCTGGGCAGGTACTTTGTCCATTTACAATTTCCAGAAGCACTGCATGATATTATGAGTTATTTCACTGCATTATATTGTAATAGTGTTCTCAGGTCATTACAGCCCTGTTCCTAAAAGAACATAAAATTACTGAAGCCGGATAACCCTGCGATGACTTTTTTATGATTCATTGTCTTGTAGGAGACCTAAGGTCATTGCTAATTCAGTCCGCTCGTGAATTAAAGTCCATGGCAAAGCGATGAAGGTATGGAGAGGGGGCTGGCCATATTAGACAGCCAATCAGTATGCAGGACTTCCGCTTTGGGTTGGGTGCGGGGTGACGGGTAATGCACCAGGTTAGCTTGACCGTCCTCCAAAATGGCCACCATTCTGCTTGAAACAGACAAGCCTTCAATTCTCTTCTTTCCTGAAATCATCTTTTTAATTATCTTTTTCCTTTGTTAGCCCCAGAGCTCAAGAACCAGCAGCAGCACTTTAGCTATACAAATAACAGCATTTAAGGCAGGGGTAGAAAATCTTATCCGCAAAGGGCCGGTGTGTATGTAGGTTTTCGCTGCAACTCCCTAATTAGGTCACTAATTAGAGGACTGATTCGCTGACGAGTCCTCATACTGTACCTGGGTTTGAACAACTGACCTACAGGTTATCCCAAAAACCTGCATACGCACCGGCCCTTTGCGGATCAGATTGGCCACCCCTGATTTAAGGGAAGAGAAATGTCAGTTTACGGCTCCTTCAGATTTTGAGGCATCAAGCACCCTTAGCTTTAGCTACCTTTAGCTCGTCCTCTCAGCCGTGGACCTTTTGTGTGGCTCTCTGTCATTCTGACAGTTACTGAGGACTGAATGCATGTCCTGGTGCTGCTGACTTGATGCAATTAAAGGACCCAGCTCGTTTGGTCCGGGGTGCCTGGTTCTGTTTGGCCCGACAGACGCCACTGAGCTAGCTCGCCGCTCGCGGCTTGCTAATTGGGTCAGAGAAAAAGCCCGGTTTCTGAGTAAGGACACTCAGAGTCCCGTCTGCAGGCTGTAGTCTGATTCGTCTTTCTGGAAGTTTCCGGGGAGACATATTTGGTCGCTAGGCTGAGCCGCGGCTTCCGTGTCCTTCAGATAATGATGCCTGGGCCTAACAATTCCCTTGGGGATAAATGAAATTTTATCTTATCTAATAGTGCCGCAGGTATCCGGCTGCCCAGTATAACACTACGGCTGTGAAATCGCGAGCCGCGGGAGAGGGGTGTGATTTACACAGCATTCCGGCGCCTGGTGCCCAGGACCGCTGCTTCATCATCGGGTCCCAGCTATCATGGTTACTGAGACAGCGGCTCCTTCCCGGGTTTATGAATCGCGCGGGCGTGCAGCGTGCCATAAATCCCGCTGGTCTCTTAAACTGGCCTGATTGGTCTATGCTGAGATGCGATTACATTGGATCTCAGTGGCTCCAGCACAGCTGAGAAGCTCTCCCTCTGGGAGGTAAGAGTCCACCAGTGATACAGTATAATGTGTAATGTCTGGATAATCCATTCATTTCCCATAAGTACTTGCCCAGGACAGAGTCGGACTGCACCAGAAGCCTATCGCAGGAAGTGCAGGGTGGGGAAAGACCCCGACCAGGACGCCAGGCCATCACATGGCTCACACAGCAGGTGCTTTCATCCATGTTTTGATAGAGAGCAGAGTCAGACAGTCCCTAGGTTAACAGTGACATCACTCTGCTAACCCTGGGATTCAAACCAGCAACCTTCTGGTTTCAGGCACAGCCCACTAGCCACCCGGTCCCTGAGTACTCACAGGAAACCTGCACACACACACACACACACACACGCACACACGCGCACACACACACACACGCGCGCACATGTAGGGTAAACATATCCTTATGGGGACCGCTCATTCATTTCAATGGGAAAAATGCTAAT
>JAODJU010000001.1:6099545-6134109 GCA_026776725.1 Gnathonemus echidnorhynchus
GGCGGGGGGGGCTATGCCTGGGCACAAACAAGACAGCCGGAGGCGATGTGGATCTCCTGGAGCGCCCTGCGGGGGACGAGGCTGCGAAACGGACCCCCGGAAAACACTCTAGATCTTACGCAACACCAGACGGGCTGGAGCTCTCATTACACAGGCACCTGAAAAGCAGTGCTATCTTTGAATCAGCTAGTTACTTTTCATATAGAAATACGGAAAGCTGGTGATCTCATATTGTATTTATTTAACAGACCCTTTTCATGTAAAGCAAGGTACATTTTCAAGAAGGTGAGGTCAGCCAGTCTCTGCAGCAATTGGGGGTTAAGGTCCTTACTCAGGGGGCCTCCACTGCTAACCCTGGGATTTGAGCCAGCAACCATAGCGATCACACATACGGTATCCTAACCCACTGAAACACACACCACCCCTTTCATATCTTAGTAATATTAAGTAGATTACATTTATACATGTGTTCAACAAAAACCCTACTGTACAATAGCATTTGTACTGTTCTTACGGTTGTTTCTGGATCTGATTTACTAAAGTTCCGGAATGTAAATGTCTGACTTGGCTCCCAGACTGGCAGGCACATATTCCACACCTGAAAGAAGCACCGTTTGCTGGATGCTGATGAGTTTCCCTGGCATGTTAGCTTGCGACTGGCTGAGCCCCATATCCGGGGCTGAAATGCCATGGTAACAACACCAAGGGCTTTTGTGAGGAGATTACACAGGTGGCGATAGGACAGACCTGGTGACACAAAGAGGCTCGTTCTGTCACATGCCAGAGGTGTTACGTGGAGGGGAAAGGGGCCAATCTAGGCATTAAATCGCTTTGGGAATGAAGGAACCACAGATGACACGAATACACCGGGTCCGTCTCGGTCCGGAAATGCGCGGGAGCCATGATCCTTATAAGAGCGCCACCTTATGGCAATCGAGCCACAGAATGCAGATATTGCTTTATATAGCAGAATATTCTAGGTGGTGCCTATAACCATGTATATACACCGTGGTCCTATACAGGGGTGCAGCTGGGCCTGTATATGTCCGGCAAAGTCTGAGGTCCAGCAATTTGCAGGAGCCTTTGAATATGTAAAATTATTGTACAAAAGCAGTGGTGCTGGGGCCCAAGGTGACATTTTGTCAGGGGGCCCAAAATGTCTAGCTAAGCCCCAGATCCTATGTTCAGAAAAGAATGAATGAATGAATGTTACATTTATATAGCGCTTTTTAAGACACCCAAAGTGCTTTACAGAACCAATGGGGAGCCACTTCAACCACCATCACTGTGTAACACCCACCTGGGTGATGTAACGGCAGCCATTCTGTGCCACACAGTAGCTAAGGTGGGGAAGAGGCAGGAGAGAATTCACCAGTTAGATGTAGGGGATGATTAAGAGGTCAGATTTGAAAGGGCCACAGTGGGCAATTTTGGCCAGAGCATCAGGGACCACCCCTACTCTATCAATAGATACCCAGGGAGAGAGTCAGGACCCCGGTTTTAAGTCTCATCCAAAAGTTGGCGCCATTTTTACAGCATAGTGTAATGTTGCTTCTCAAAGACTCTGAACCATGTGAGCTCATCTCATCTGCTTTTCATATCCATTCGTGACTCCGATACAAGGTCGGCCATGTTTTCTGAGGGAACTATTTCTTGGGGCAGCACAGATCTGACAGAAAGGGATAACTGAATAGTACGGAAGAACGGTGAGGTCACTTGCAGTGGGACTGTAATCCGTGACCCATGGAAGGCACAGAGAGAGCTAGCCAACCTCCTGAACTCAGTCAGGCTTCCAACATCGTAAATCTCAACGGAAAAAGGTCTCTCCATGTCAGCTGCTGTCATAACTGCTCGTAACATCGTGAGACCGCCACCATGTTTAAGGGTGGCTAGCATCTGGGCAACGGAAAAGCATAAACGTGTGGGAACCATACCCACAAGAGGCGGGGAGCAGCCATTGATATTCAACAGAACCTCCGAAGGTTACCGAACGTTTCGAAAGCCTCGAATGCTGGATGCCTGTACAGAAGTGTGAAGTGATTTTTATGCGAATGTACATTCCATGCACAGATGTGGAGTGACGTCACACAGAAACACCTCCTTAAAACATGTTTAGCCGATGTTTCACAGGCTAGCTGTGACTCATATGGAGTAACTTTGTGGTTTATCACCTAAGACGGCCACACATATGGTTTCGTGCGATCGCACACGATTCCACGACCAGCACGCCACGCAAGCCACATGGGTGTAAAAGGAGTAAAAGGGGTGGTGGGTGCATTCAGCATCTTCAACCCCCCAGAAAGGTCTCCTGACATCACACGTTTCTGACAGGACGCCTCCTGAATCCCACTGTGCCAAATCCCTCCTCCACCCTGCCTGAAATAAAAGAAAGGTGGTCACAAATCAACTACAGAGAATGGAAACATTTAGAAAATCATGGAGATCTTTCAAATAAACACCCGTGTCTGAATCCCCAAACGCCATCTGAAATGAAGTGAACAGACCAACTGCTGATGGACACCCACTGACCTTTCCCACCTCAAGTAAATTTTCACCATAATAAAGAATATCCAACCATTTTTTATTCATTTATGCAGTTCTGGGGGAGGGGGCATAAGGCAGCACAATTATACGCTCAGGGGCAAACACAGGGGCGAGGACACAAGGGCAGTGACCTCAACTGAAAGCTGATTGGCCCCCAGTGTGCCCTCTCCCCTGTCACTCACCCATTCAAAACATATCATTGGCTAATTATAAGGCACCTCTGTAAGAATTACAGCCCCTTAAAAGAATCACCTCTACATACACTACTGGTAATTTAGAAACACAAGTTAGCCTTAACTGCATGCCTTTGAACTGTAGGAGGAAACCAGAATAGCCAGAGGAAAACCACAGCACACTGGGAGAACAGAGAAACCTCACACGCAGAGGAGAGCAGGGGCGGGATTCGAACCCCAAGCCCACGAGGGCCGAGGTGCCACCCACCATGCATAGTTCATGCATTTTAATTCATGTTTTGAAGAAATCACGTCTTTCCAGCAGCTAGTGCAAATCCTTCGGTATTTATGCCGTAACCGCGACTCGCGGCATTCCAGGATGAGCCCAAGGTCATCCCCGTCTCACGATCCGGAGACGAGCCCTAGAGATCTGACGCCTCTGGACCCGCCCCGAGGATGTCCTGCCCACACGGGCCGCAGAACCCAACCACTAAAGGCCTCATCCTTTATTCATACCCCGCTCCTCTCGAACGCAGGAAATCTAGCGTGAAATCCAATCTAGGATCATGCTGACATTCATCCCTCCCTGGGGAAGGACGCATATTATTTTTAAATTGGGAGGGTCAAACAAATGGCCTCCCCAGATAAACAAAGCGCATCCAAGCACATGCGATGCCACAGATTTACTTTGTTTTATTAGATTTGTTAATGCATCAGACCATTAACGAATCCTCTGCTCTCCATCCCTTAATTAGGATATCGAACCGCAAAGAACAATCATCCAGGTTCACATGCATGTATCAAAGCCTCTGAATCCTTTACTACATATTACCGGTTACTCATACTCAAGATCACCTGCTCTGGGTGCTTTTTAATGCACTTGATACTCTGATTTCCCAGCGTAGCGTTATGTCAAAGCATTCTTACTTTGAACTCACCCCGTCCACTTCAGTCAGGCTTTGTTGTCTTTTTTTCTACAAAAGATGTAAAGTTAGCTGTTCATTTAACACAAAGTGTCCCTGTGTGACCGCCTCCTTCAGGTTATTAAACGAAAGCGGAACAATGCAAGACCCCCGGGCGTGTTATGTAAATGTCAAACGGATCGCTTTACTTTCTCTGTGTGGTCACACACTTCGCTTCAGGCCGGCGCCTTTGTAGATGTGGCGTGGCCTTCGATGTCAGCCATCTCAAGCTTTTGGAGAACAATCAAGACATTACAAAAGGAAGAACAATACCAGAAAACAAACAAGACACAACCCTGAAAATGAGGTTTCATTTCAAAGTCTTTCGATAGAGGAAGAAAAAAAAAATTAGATGGGTGATTTTTAAAATTTAGATTAGATTAGAATTTTAAAATGGGACCACAGGATGTTTTTAAAAACCTCAGAACCCACGCTGATCCTCTATCACAAACAGGCGCGGTCAGGGTCGGAATCAATCAGGCGGACCCCCGGGGTGGCATGTGGCACGTTCCAAAGCACGCTGAGCAAACATAACCCTTCCCTGCCCTCGACCCCCCGCACGTGGGCCGCTCCGCTCAGTTCCTTCAGGCGGCCTATGTGGCCAGCCTGCTCCATTTCAGACTCCTCCCCCTCTCCGGGGGCAATTTTGACACCCCGGATTAACGCCCAGAGCACCGGAGTCCGTCAGCCATGGGATCCTGGGGGGGTGGGGGCTGGTATTGGGAGTCACAATCGCAGAAGGGAGGTAGCTATCAGCAGATGATCGGAAAACAAACTCAGTGGAGTTAATGGTCCGCTGAAGTTAATATAACATGTGCCTTGGGGCGGGGGCTTTAACTATCAAAGCAGGTCTTTGTGAAATGTTAAATAAATAAAACGTACACTGCTGCGAATCCAGCCCAGCCGCCGGCTACGGTTTTCAGAAACAGCCACCGTCCGGACTGTTTCCGGCACGCGGAGGAAAGGAAGCTGTCATGGGGGTAAAACAGAAATGGATCTGGGGAGACGGGAAAAGGAAGGAGACCTGAGAGGAGGCACTGATCTCCGAGGATGAAGCATGAGTCCATGTGTGAGGGACAGCAGCCAGCCAAGGCCTCGCGATTCATGCTGACGTGTGAAAACTACTGCATTACACCACAGAGGGCCGGATCAGCTGTCACACATAAAGACAGACTCTTCTGTCTTCAGTGGGCAAGAGCCAACCGTAGCCGCACTTCCAACAACCCAATTCTGCACATAGAAAAAGCTAAAAACAATATTTTATTATTGATCCAAGCTTCAGAGTACTATAGATGTATTTATATATGTAGATATTTTGACATAGTGCCTGTAAATTTAATTTCGTACCATAATATTGTGTTTTTAGTTTAATTAAAACACTAATTAATTTTTTTTTTTATAAAATGTTTTCCCAAACTGGAAGCAACTAGGATCCGGGAGGGTGGATGAATGTCCCCAGTTTATATCAGCTAATGATGAAAAGCGATGCACCAGCAGAGAGTTATTGAGCAGAGTAATTACACAGGGTTGGAATTGATACCTCATGTCTTCCTGATGTGTGACGACTGTAATTATCTCGTTGGGGATGAACGGACAGCAAGCAAAATATTGATTTCGGTATCATGGCGTTCTGACACTTGACAGCTCGGTGGTGGAAGATGGGAACAAAGGGGGAAGATGGCGAATGTGTCCAGCAGAAGGGCGGGAGCAGCTCCCTGCCCATGTGGTCACATGATCAAAAGCGTAGTCACATGATTACAATGTGAAGTACCACTGGAATCCATTCACATTCTATTTTTACCTGCAGGTGCACACATAGCCTCCGGGACAGGTTACAGAGCCCCTGCCACCCTGACTAGGACAAGCGGTTTCAGATAGATGGATGGAGTTCTGCAGGTTCCCATGTCCAATTCCAGCAGCATTCCACACATCCATCATGGGTTTGCCATTCGGGTTGGCTCAGTGGGTGGCATGGTCACCACCCACCTGCAAGGTCAGGGGTTCAAATCCCACCTCCTGTCCCAGTGTGTCTGGAGTTTGCATAGTCTCACTATGTCACCTGGATTTCCTCCCATGGCCCATAAGCATGTGTTTAGGTTTAGTTGTAGCTAAACTGCCTGGGGGGGGCTGCTTTGTTGCATTTATCATTTTCTGTGCTACTGGACAAAGAAATTTCTGTTACCAGGGATCGGTAAAGTTCTACCTGATCTTATCTTAAGTTGTTTCTGTCAACATCCATACAGTTCCCACAAACCCAGGGTCTTCCCTGAGTTCCTGAGCCTCTGTCAGTTCCTTCCCTGGGGAGGCCGAGCGCCTCTCTGCCGGGCCCGGCCCCCCCGTCCCTGGGGCTGGATGAGATTCACCCACACCGCTGATGTTGCTCCAGCATGGGCTGCCTGCCTGAAAGCTGCCACTTTACCCCAACAGCACGCCGCCTGGCTGCCGCACCCAGCTCCAGGAGGTCACTCCACCCACGCGGGTCATGTGACCAGCTCATCGAGGACCCCAGAAACCCCCCCCCCCGCCCCCTTACTGCCTGCGTACAGCCCTCTTAATCTCGATTGGATTGTTTCACTGAATGCTCGTTAGGCCTATATGACAGTTATTTGTTAAGGGGGCTTATATAATAATAATAATAATAATAATAATAATAATAAAAATAATAAAAAAAGAAGAATACTGAACTGGACCAAACTGACCTCCAACCAAACACTCACACGTTTATAGAATCCATGTTTCTTTAAACCAGAAATTGCTGGATGGATGTTTTAAATTAGCTTCATTATAGTTATGTAATGGGTAGATTTACTTTATTCACCACACCAAGCCCACTAAGGGATTAAAAAAACAGGAAAATAACATTCTTGCTTTTTGAAAGCAGGCAGAGGGTTCAAATCAGATTGTCTCTACATTCAGAAACGCTTATTTAAATGTATTTACTAAATTTCATTATAAATTGGCTCTCTTAATCATCCAGACAAAAGCATTGTTATATGCAAAGACAAATAATGCTGCTTCCCATGTCAGGATTAATGAGCATTGCTGCTCGAGCCCCCCCCCCCCCCCCCCCACCCAAAAGCACCCAAATGACATTCATCGTTCTGAGATTAAAGGCACAGACATGTAGCGCGTTTCCCGGACCCTTTAGAAGGGGGGTGGGGGGCTTCTCGGGGACGGACCCCGCGGACGGTAGACAGCCGGAACCGTTCTGCATGACAGTGTTAATCAAAACATCTGTTGGGGGGCGGGGAGGGGGTGTCAGAGGTTATCAGCTGACCTCGGCCATCCACTCTTCTCCGCCAATCATGCCAATACGTGCCTAATGTATGTATCATTAAAAAAATTACAATTACAATTACAATTCAAATACATGCTTAAAAACCAAGGCTGGTAGTTCTAGGCTGTATTATAAACTCTGATGTACTGGAATATTCTATGATGTATTACAATATACCATGACATACTATGAGGTTTATTGTGATGCATTGCGATATACTATAATGTATTGTGATATAATATGATGTACTGTATTGTTCTGTGATACTGTGATTCACTGCCAATCCCAAATAGTCTTAAACCAAATTTATGTCGGGGAAAACGTGTTGCAGCCCCCGGTAAGCGATGGGGGGATTGATGGAATAACTAACAGAGACAGCATGGCATTCACTTCCAGCTGATTAAATGCTCTACCATGTTATTTCATGTAACAGATTCACATGTTTCGCATCAGCAGTTTAAGGGGGGTGGGGGCATTCTTGCAGAAATGATCGCAAATTACGGCAAATCCTTGCCTGATCATGTATTATTTTAGCTTGGTGCGTCAGGATGGTGAGGCGGCTGGCTGGAATGGAAAGCAGCCTACCCCAGGACGGAAAGCCCCGGAATTTACTGCCTCTCTAAAGGAGGATTAATGCCCCCCCCCCCCCTTTCAATTGCAGACTGAAGGGACGAGATGACAATTTTCCCATAAATAATTGTTTCTATATAAGTAGTCCTCCAATGGTGCCATTTTTGCAAAGTAGCTCGTTCAATACTTAGTGGGGAAAATAGGATCATTAACAGAGTCTAAATTTAATTGTAAACACTCAAACCAAGAGTTTGTTCATAATCCAGTGCCTTTGCTGTTGCGGATTTTATTTTTCAGTTCCAGCGTTTTGTGGTGAAAGTAGCGGATGATAATTAAACATTTGGAGAGATTAACGTGATCGGGGTTAGGGGTAGGGTTAGGGTAGTTAGTGCAGAAAACAAACAGCGGTCAGCCCAGGGTGTTTGTTAGTCATATTCGACACCAGAAGCAATTAGATGAAAAAAAATAATTATAATGTATGCATGTTGAAGTATGACACTAAATTAAATCCATTTGCTGGGTTAGAAAAATGCTTCTTCAAATCAAGGCAAAGATATATTGCAAACAGAAGTTCAATCAGTGGTCAGTTTATTAGGTACACCTGCTTATTAACACAAACAACACGCTCCTACAAACAGCCAATCATGTGACTGCAGTTGAATACATACAGCACGCCAGACAGGGTCTAGAGGTTCACTAACTTTGTGGCTAAGCATTAGAATGATTAAGACGCCTGATTTAAATGATTTTAAATGTTGTGTGATTGCTGGTGCCAGACGTGGTGCTTCCAGCTTCTTGGAAACAGCGGCCCTCTGGGGATTTTCACACATCGTGGTGTCTAGAGTTTACAGAGGATGGTGTGAAAAACATACCAAAAAAAACATTCAGCCAGTAGCTATTCCATGGGTAAAACACCTTGTTAGTGAGAGAGGTCGGAGGAGAATAGCTACAGTATGTGTACCTAATAAAGCGGCTCCTACCCGGTACTAACTATGTGTACCTAATAAAGTGGCTCCTACCCGGTACTAACTATGTGTACCTAATAAAGCGGCTCCTACCCAATACTAACTATGTGTACCTAATAAAGCGGCTCCTACCCGGTACTAACTATGTGTACCTAATAAAGCAGGTCCTACCCGGTACTAGCTATGTGTAGCTAATAAAGGAGGTCCTACCCAATACTAACTATGTGTACCTAATAAAGCAGGTCCTGCCCGGTACTAGCTATGTGTAGCTAATAAAGGAGGTCCTACCCAGTACTAGCTATGTGTACCTAATAAAGCAGGTCCTACCCAGTACTAGCTATGTGTACCTAATAAAGGAAGTCCTACCCGGTACTAGCTATGTGTACCTAATAAAGCGGCTCCTATCCGGTACTAACTATGTGTACCAAATAAAGGAGGTCCTACCCGATACTAACTATGTGTATCTAATAAAGGAGGTCCTACCCGGTACTAACTATGTGTACCTAATAAAGCGGCTCCTACCCAATACTAACTATGCGTACCTAATAAAGCAGGTCCTACCCGGTACTAGCTATGTGTAGCTAATAAAGGAGGTCCTACCCAGTACTAGCTATGTGTACCTAATAAAGCAGGTCCTACCCAGTACTAGCTATGTGTACCTAATAAAGGAAGTCCTACCCGGTACTAGCTATGTGTACCTAATAAAGCGGCTCCTATCCGGTACTAACTATGTGTACCAAATAAAGGAGGTCCTACCCGATACTAACTATGTGTATCTAATAAAGGAGGTCCTACCCGGTACTAACTATGTGTACCTAATAAAGCAGGTCCTACCCAATACTAACTATGTGTATCTAATAAAGGAGGTCCTACCCGATACTAACTATGTGTATCTAATAAAGGAGGTCCTACCCGATACTAACTATGTGTATCTAATAAAGGAGGTCCTACCCGATACTAACTATGTGTAACTAATAAAGCGGGTCCTACCCAGTACTACTGTAGCTATGTGTACCTAATAAAGGAGGCGCTACCCGGTACTAACTATGTGTACCAAATAAAGGAGGTCCTACCCAGTACTAGCTATGTGTACCAAATAAAGGAGGTCCTACCCAGTACTAGCTATGTGTACCAAATAAAGGAGGTCCTACCCAGTACTAGCTATGTGTACCAAATAAAGGAGGTCCTACCCAGTACTAGCTATGTGTACCAAATAAAGGAGGTCCTACCCAGTACTAACTATGTCTACCTAATAAAGTGGGTCTTACCCAGTACTAGCTATGTGTACCTAATAAAGTGGGTCATGCCTGGTACTAGCTATGTCTACCTAATATAACGCCACTGCATGCACAATCTTGTATGCAGAGTAAAGCGAAGGATTTTTTTGAGTTAATAAATCTGTTAAATCTCCTGCTGGGATTTAAGTGAACATCCTTTTTTATGCCACGAGTTGGCAATAGGTTGCTTATTTGGACAAACATTTGTTAATTATGGGGTCTGCCGTCTGTCATTAATTATCCCTGTTCATCACTCCTACCTTCACTCCAGAACACCATCTCATCTTACTTCCACAAGCACAAACCATTCCTTCTCCCAAAACACTTTATATCATAATTTAAAAAAGGAGTTAAATGATAGAACTTTTTACACCACAACCTATCACAGATTCGTCATACCAAAGTTTGTTTATTTTTAATCGCTTAATATAAACACGACCATTGGCTCTGTAATTCTGCCACTTCTGAAACAGGTTCATTCTGGGAAACGTACTGGATTCTCACTGGTTGGGGAAGAATTCTATACAGAATGTGTGGCTAATTGCTATAGCAGGCTGGATTAAACAGCTTTTACAGCTGAGAACTTCCATCACCCTGCTAACCCTCTGTAGGGGTTTGCACCACCTGACCCAAACATCTAAGGGATGTCTGCTTATAAGTGGAAAGACACTGCATCTTACTTACCATGGAGGATGTTGATCTTCGAGTCGGCGTGACTATGTTTGCATTCACAGTCACATACAGCACATAAATTTGACGTATTAAATTGAAGAATCACTCTGCATGACCATATTTCACATAGATATCCAGTAAAGCAAGAGCCAAGCGGCACATAAACACCATTTGTCAAGGTGATAAGAAGTTTCATATAGCAGGATCTAACATCCTTTCTAGTTATTGCTGAACATGTCTTCTTGGGAAAAGGCTTGACCAAGCATGAGTTATTGATAATATTGTTTATAGGCATTTAAGACAGCATTTTAGTAGCTGTGTTTTTGCATTTTTGCACTCAGATTTACTTCGTCAGCAGTTCCTTTAATTATGAAGCTATAGCTTTGCTCACTGTCAAAAGGCACGGATGAAAGCTGGATCTCAGCGTACCTCTGAGGCTCCTTGTAGACAAAAGCAGCTTGGTAGAGCCTTCACTGGGGGACAATGGCTACATCTGAGAGTCATTAAACAATGGGGTCAGCTTTCACCCAAAATTTAACGAAAAAAAAAAATGAAAACAATAATCCGCTTTAGCAAAGCAAGATGTTTACTTCTCCAAGACTCGACAATCAGGGTTTGGAAATTGGAGCCAGCCCACTTTGGCATTGTCTAAGAACATATGACTGCACAAGGGGATCCATCGCGATCTATCTTGGAAGAGCACGTCTGGCAGTCATTACATATCAGATATGTGTAGCTCTTTAATTGGAAGAACCAATGAAGGTCAGATTTGTTGGTCATGACCGCTAGTGAGCACGGTTCCTTACCGAGCCAGAACAAACCTGAAACCTTCATCTTTCTGGCATCTCAAAGCTGCTTCAGCTCCGAAAACTGACCCAAAAGGCTCATTCACCCAATTCTAAAAATGGAATATATTACTATACATTAACCGTGGGTAACAAATGCAGAAGATAGTGAAACAAATGTGACCTATGCTCAGTGCTGACCTATCAAGCCTCCATGTGACCAATTATAGATAATCACAGTGGATTCGTAGTGCAAAATTGGGCGGGACAGCCCATAATTTCAGAGGTCAGAGACTGTGCTGATATTGTACAAATCGCAGAGGCTTTTGCATGGGGGGTGCCCACCCCCCAAATGCGAGATGAGCCAGATAAAGAGTGCATTACTAGATGTTATCAAACAACTTAGTACCAACATGACAAATAGCATACTAATGTCATAATGATAGCCAATTTACAGAGATACAGAGTCACAACAAAATATTATTAATGAAAGGAAGCGTTTCTACAAAGCAAAATCTCCGTACCAATTTTGAATCTAAAGGCCCAGTAACATTATGTTTCGAAAGCAAAGACTCCTATTCGGGCTTGGAAATGTGGAGCTGATGCATGACTTGCTCAATATAAGCAGGAAACAGATCGGATCACTGGGCAGCGGGAGAGGTCCTACTGCAGGACGTGGTGTGGAAGCTTAGACTCCGGTAGCCAACTGGCGTGGAAGCACTTGGCATCTCGGTGGATAGGGAGACCCCCTGAGAAAAAGGGAGTGGAAAAAAGAGCATGGGTTGATCGTCAAGAATTCCAGAAACGAGCATGCTTCTGGGCTGGAATGAGGAAATCGACCTCGGAAACTATTGAGCTCCGAGTCAGTAAAGATCAGCATGAGCATTCTTTGGAAAAAAAAGATGGTAGTTAAGGGATTAAAACAGCTCCAAAGAAGGTCAAATATATAGAGTTACAGCGGCCTGTCTGCCGATCCCCAAGGCGACTCGGATACTACCGGCAAAGGCGAATGAGAGATGCTTGTAGTGCTTGGGCAGAGCACACCGCGGTATCCTGGGAAACGCGTCTGCTGAGAGTGGAAGAGGCGGCAATCGTTTCCTTCAGTGCTGAAGCCTCACCCAGAAAGTGGATGCTGATTGCGAGGCGCCGGGGGGGTTGGGAATAGGCCCTCCGAGTTGCACATCAAGATAAACGGCGGCTCGGTCAAAGGACAGGAAAGCGGGGAAAAAACCAGGACCCCATGCTGTTGACAAGGCATGACGCAATCATGCCCGCAGACGCCCAGAACGTTCCGTTCCCATGTAGCTTTCATGCCCTTTAACCAGGAGCGCATACGGGGAGTGTATTGTGTTACAGAAACAGCCGGTGCACCTCTGACCAGAAGATGCACGTTTTAACGTAGGTAGTACAGCAAATGGGAAACAGGCCCTCCATTTGTAACCATCAAATGCGTCACTGGAATAGTGAACCTGATAGACAATGACATCTCAGCAGTGAACTGAGCATGGGGTGGGCGTGGCTGATGTGGAAGATTATGACCAGGGGAGGGTTGTCGCTGTAGTCTAAGGCATCGCCCCCCCCCCACCATATCGATGGGGCCTCCAACCCACGGTAGATGATGCTTGATGCATGACTCCTGTTTGTCCGGATACAAAACCCTATAAAATCCTGTTTTTGTGGAGGTATTCCTAGACCCCTGAGCCCTCAAAGCGGACTGCAGAATCACCACACGGCCTCCTGGGAACGCTGCAGTGATGTTCAAATGACATAGTTCTGGTTCATAAATACCAGTTTCTATTAAAAAGACACACACAGACACACACGCAGAGAATCACTCACTCAGCACCCTCCTCTGGCTCTCCAACCCTGCCTAGCTGCCCCCCAGGATGCGGCAATTATTCCTGTTCTTCCCCAGCAGCCCCATGAAGTTGTTCCTGCTCGAACCTACCATGGTTCCATGACCTTTTGCGTACGGCCAAGATAAAGTCTCCATCGGCTCAGCTGGAGCGACACCAGCGGTCAGACTGCAGGCCGGGTCGCGGCTCCGCCTCTCTTCCGCGCCATACCACTGCCCGGGGGTCACATGACCCCTGCAGATGCCCAGCGAATTAGCCACAGATGTTTCACCACTGGGAGAAAAACAACAGACAACGTGCTATTTTCGCCTGGCCACGGGAATTCCATGCAAGGACACCCCCCGGGATACGGAGGCATCGCACACATATCTCTGATTTACGAGACCCAAATAGCGACACCTCCTGAAGACCCGGTGACCTGAAAGTCTCACGTCGTGTCACGTCGGGGATCAGCCCACCTGCCTGTGTAACAAGCCGGGACTCTCCGGGTGCCGAGGCAATCACGTCAGGACCCCCTCACCTTGCAGAGAGTCACAGAGGGGACAGGATGGCACCCCCACTGTCTGCAAGAGCCTGCTGCATTCTGGGAGCTAAAAGAAGGAATTCTGAGTGGTGGAATAATTAGCTTTCTGTGATGGGTTGGAGTTTGGGTGCCGTTGAAAAACAGGTTTAAGCAGCTTGATCTTGAGTGAGATCCCTGAACTGCGCACTCCAGGTGCAACAAATGGGAGGGGAAAGGAAAAGGGCGTTGACGGGGTCAAACAAGCGGAGCTACTCCTTTAGGTGGAGAAGGTTGTGGGCTCAAATCCCCCAGGAGTACATGCACTTAATAGCCATTCAGTGTCGTTCTGGTTATTTGCAAACAGGCTGCCATCAAGCACCCAGCCAGACTGTCAGACTCAGCCTTTGGCACTTTTTTAAATTTCTCTTTGGAATCAGTCATTCTTCACACACTTCTACCAAGCAGGTAATAATTAGCTCTGTGGCTTTTTCTAGGTCACCTAGAGTCATCCTGTTTCAATTTTTTTTTTGTATAAAAGTTTATCTAGAAATCTTGTTCTTTCTTTTTTAAAATAATAAAAAAAAAAGTTGCATTTAAAAGAGCTGCATTTACACTTGATTAATACACTTGATAAATGAGAGTCTTCCACTCAGTAATAAAAATCATACTTGTTGCTGAAGTCCAGGTCAAGGAAACCAGCACTTTTACAGCTAAAATAAAATTGTTTTTAATGGCCCCGTCAAAACACTTTAACATCTGCAAGGTGTCTAACAGCAGGTCTGTAACAGTGATTTAAAAACACTTTCTCCCCTGTGTGGCTATTATGATACATTGACAATAAATCCACATCTGTCAGTGCAGTTCAGTTACACAATCTACTGTAAAATCCTTGAAAGATGACCTTTTTCTAGAAATGTGTCCTGACAATCCTTAACCAATAGGCTTAAGCGATGATAACTGGACCAGCGAATCAGAGCAGAGGCAGCATAAAGAGGGTGTGTACTGTTCTTTCGGCAGTTGGAATTAAGTTGGTCTATTATTGACAATGAGAAGGTTATGCAACGAGGATCTTTGACATTACATAAGGGAAAGGCCTGAGACCAGCATACCAGGGTAACAGAACTACACAAGCTGAAGGAAGCCAGTGTCTCACACTGCACCGCTAATCAGTATCGACCGAGGAGACACAGTGTGAGTGTCTCCCCGGGCAGGACAGTGAATGTGAGCAGGACAGTGAATGTGAGCACGTGACACCGGCACAGGAGGAAGGAATGTGGACTTTATCCGGATACTGGAGAAGAGTGAAAAGACTGTCATTTTAACATCAGCGCAAGGGGGAACTCGCCGGAAAGAGAGCTGGCTCGTGAAGAACGTCCCAGAGGGGTGCAGATTCAGGCTTTGGGCACTCAGCGCATTAGGGGAAAACGGATCTTTTTGGTCAAGCACAGAAAATGTGCTGGTCATGTGACCTCGCTAAGCCAAGCCCCAGGACCACGCCCACCCTGTATATCCCACATGTTAATGTCAACCACCTCACTGAACTGCACTTCCCTGTAATACTAACAGACACACAGAAAAGAATGTAAAATTTCAGTGTAATTACTGTCATCATTAATGCAATTTTAAAAAACCCAACATAATAAAATATGCATACACTATGGCAGTATTTTTACAATATATTAATAAAATACAGCACTGCAGACACAAGCATCTGGAAGCTCTGCCTAGTCGACTCCTTGACAGTCATATGTTTGCCTCACTTGCACGTTGCTTAGGGCGAAAGCATCTGCTGAATATATAAATGTATGTGATGCTTTATATTTGTTGAAGTAATTGGTGCTGTTTGATTTCTGAAAAGGATACTAACTGATCATAGGGGGCTGTTGCCCTCCTCCCCCAGCCCAATCCATCCTTTTGATCCTTTATGGGAAAATCAGTCTGATGGGACAGGTGGGCATGGACTGAGGTCCGCCATCACAGGAAGGGTCGCTGGGGTCCATTCCGCTCGGGTTCATTTCAGTCTGTTATAGACGACCTGACAGTTTCTCAGCAGGACACCCCCAGGTCTCATATCGACTCACTCTAGCTGTTTATGTTGATGTTCCTCAGCATCCATCCATCAATAGATTATCTGCAGACTTGATTGCCGGAATCAAGTCTATTGGCATTTTCCATCGAGGTCTGTGGTCCTGATCCAAATCATCTCACAGTTATTTCAGCTCAAATCAGTGTCACAAATCAATTTGAATTATGAGTGAAGTTCATTTCAGTATGAATAAAAATCAGACCTTTATTTTAGTTTGTGTTGGATGGATGGATGGATGCCAAAATAGTACTTTAATAATAATAATTTGGATCAAATCAGAGTCACAAATAAATTATAAGTAAAGTTCATTTCACTCTGACATTTATTGGAGTTTTGTCTGTTTTTCTTGTACTTTTTTGGTGAGGGTGGTTCTAATATTGGCCATGTTCCATAATTAAAGGGAGAATGAAATATTAGTAAGGCATAGTAATATTCCAAAAAGCAGTTATGGAAAATGGAGTGATGGATGGACTTCTGAAATATTACTTTAATGGGAATTTTGTAATATCTTTCGTAATTTGCGTCAGGTTCCGTTGAGAACCAGCTGGGCTCCGGATGATGTGAATGATGTGAAACAAACAGGAACTGGATTTGGTTGGGTGCGGGACAACCACTTGAGAAAAACAGGAAATACACATTATATACAATTATATAACAATATTAATTAAGAAATTCAATGCAACGTATACAATGTTCATTCAGATTCAGGTATCTTTCATGTACAGTATTCAGAGTGTTATGGTAGGCCTGATCGCTGTTGGCTTTGAACAAAGAGGGAAAGTAAGTGGTGGCAGACATTTTACTGGCCTAAGAGCCGGTCAGCCTGCGGACGTTAATGTTGGATGTGTTTCATCACAGCGATGGCCCTGTCACATGAGCTGGGGGGGGGTGGGGGGAGCAGAGCCCTTGCTGCAAGGGCGGTTGTGTCGCTGGGGGAAGCGGCGGTCATCTCCTAGCGCATGCTGGCTTTCCCCTTCACCAAAGAACAGGAAAGGTTGCCGGCCGCGGCGTTTATTCTGTTCTGGTGCAAACGTGGTCCGACGCCAAAGGCGGGATATTAATCAGCGCGGGATTCCCGCCTCCCATTAATGTAATTTACCACCGCCATGCGAGCGTTTCCCATTTTGGGTTCCCCGTTTCACTTCTGGTGACAGTTGGAGGCTCATTTCTAACAGCTGAGAATGTACAATTTATCAAACGGAGTGGGGGGGGATCTTTAATGAATGAGGTCACAACAAAGGAAGCATAGAGGATGACTCCGCAAGAGTCTTCGGGATTATCTATGGTGAAACCGGTTCTGTCTTCCTGCAGATTGGAGGCGGAGTTTCGATGGCATGGTTTTATGAAGCGGGGGCAAGCGGGGTGGGGGCGGGGGCAGGGCTCACTTTTTGGACCGAAGTGCCACAGAGCCTGGGAAAGGCTTCACACTACATTATCTCTGCATCAGATGTCCGGACAAACGGAATCCAGTCAGACTAAACATGAGGCTCTTGATTTGCGCTCACAGAACTGTCTGGGCATGTCGTCCGGACCAACCCTGAGCCCTTCATGACCGTAGAACCACAGCAGCAATGGATGATTGTATTTACAGGTTCAATTAATGGACTAATTATGGTAAGACAGTGTTTAATCAGGTAATACAGGACGAATCAACATGATTCCTGAATGTGACTTTCCAAGGTCATTAATCCAACTCTTGACATTTATCCAAAAATCTCGCTGCACCTTGCTAATTTGCGTATGCAGAAGAACTTTTGAAGGTTACAGCTGACCCATTTAAATCAACAACTTTTTATACCGCGTTATTTTGGAACACTTCCCCCCCACCCGTCAGTATCTCTTATATTTGTCAGCGACTCAGAAGCTTATTGTTATAAATATTTTTAGATCCACTGATAGAAATATCACGTGGTGGTTTGAGCGTCGATGCAGTAGCGGTTTATGGGATGTCGGTGAGCCACGGCGATGGCATGTTTACGGTGCGCTGTATCCTGCGATACCTTGCAGGTTGTCCTGCAGTGTCCTTCCTGATCCACTACCCTTGGCGGAAGGTGAGGCCCTTCGATATCGAGCCTGCCTCCCATTCTATTTTAGGCTGGATGTTGCATGCATGTATGCAGATGAAAGACATGATTAAATAAGAAGTGGAATAGCTGCAGGCCCAGGGGAAGCAGCCATTCGAGCAAAGAGTGGAATGGAGCCCTCCTATAGACCAAGTGCACCAGAAGAACATTTCCACTGCTTTCCTGTAGGAGGACACAGAAAACCCCACAGAAACTCAATACAAGGACCATGAACTAAATCAGAGGGCCAAACCTCTGCATCATCAACAATGAGCCATTGACAATTAGCTGGAGGCAATTAAACAGTGCAGTCATTCATCCCCCGGTGATTCGAGCCTCCCAGACAGCTGTCTACAGATGTTTACTGGAAGGCTGGACATATTTATTTACACTTAGTCTCTTAGCTTTAATGCAGAGTGAATTACCATTTATGCAGCTGTATGTTTTAATGGGGCAGGGCTGTGAGAAACAAGCCCCTCCCAAAAACTTCAAGCAGCAAATCTTAAGTTACAAGTCCATTTCCTTAAGCCCCGAAGCCCTTAATTACGGAGGTGGGGGAGTACCAGGTGAAGAGACACAAACCATGAACCAGATTTAGCATATGTATCTTTCGGGACAAATTTCCGAACAGTCCTCAAGAGCTACTGAGAACCAGGCAAAGAAACTCAAACCTTGAACCAAATTTAACATGCATATCTTTCGGGACAAATTTCCGAAAACGGTCCTCAAGAGCTATTGAATGAAAGTGCAGGGTAGCATCCTAAATGAAAGCTTTTGGTTTCTGGCTCCAAATGCTTGAGACTTAAAAGCACTCTTAAGGTTGTTCTGGGGAATGGAAGAAGCCCGTAAGCATGAACATATGTCCCTCTGTGCTGGAGCACGGCGTAAAAGCCACAAGGCATTCCCTCTGTGCTTTTTGTTTGACAAATGGCCTCAGCAAGAGGTACAGCACGCGCTCCTATACTCTCCCGCCACCTGTCAGGCGCGGAAATCCCGCCACGAACCAGTGAAACAGATGACCAATGGCTGGAGCTCGTTCCAGCCGCCTGGTCCACAAAAGAATTCGAGTCGCTCCGGAGGCGACAGACCAAACACCATTAGGAGCCATAAAGCTCTAAGGATTGAGAAAATAAAACAGAACCCTAAGGATATTTAAGTCCTGGAAATGTACACAGAGCGTACAATCGACAGCACACCTGTTACAGAAGTAACTGTCCTGACGGCCTTAAGCTGTTATCTTAACGTTTAACGTAAACACAGGCAAATTGAAGAAATTATCAGGGTTCAGGGTACAGCAGTGGGACCTCATTATGGTGAGGGGGGGTTTTATGAGGCTGGGCACAACTACAGGCAGGCACGCACACCCAGGACCCACGCGCACGCAGGACCCACGCGCACGCACACACGGACGGGAGCGTGAGAGCTGGGATCGAAATAGCAATAATAAAAAAGAAGAAAATAGCAGAGTGGTGACTCCTATTTGGTCTATAAAGTGGTAACGGGCAAACCAACGGAGACACTAATTATCGAACGCTTGGTCAGGGAGATTTACGGGGGCGTCTGACTTCTGCTTTCCAGAACATTCCATAAAGCGGAGATATTTTAGCTGTCCAAAATGCTGCTTCGCGAGGGGATAATTAATGCTCATTCAGAGCCTTTCTGTAGCATGGGAACAAAACACACACTGGTGTAACAGACCACAGCTTGTATAACGCCATTTCGGGTTACTCTTTATCCAGTACGAAAGCTGGCTCTCGTGTTACACACTACGCATTTCTTACTAATCCACTAAGTCAGTTTAAAGCAGATAGTGTACAGTATCGCCTTCTTGTTTATGTAGTAAGTGTTTTGCTCTTACAGGAAACCTGTCATGTACACATGTCATCAGCCAAGTATCTGAATATTTGAAATGGCTGTTTTTAAATGGCTTTTACCAGAGTAACATGAATGTCTACACACCATTAAACACGGTAATGCGAGGTAATGCTGGCTAGCAAACTTATCCAAGACTCCATTAGGATACATACATGCATATGTTACTTGTAAATTTACTCCTGCTCAAAAAATAAGTCGTCTAATGGAAGGTCACTTTTTAAGGCACATTTTATTTCAGTTTATATCAGTGGGGACCTCACGTCTTGGTTGGCTCATCAGTTATAATTATCTGCTCCTCTACCTTGCGGATCATGGTGGATGTTGGGACAAATTCTTCCATAAAGTGCCCATGTTCAGTGGCTTTACTGCGAAGGCCAGGTTTGTAAGGACACCACACTCGGTTTTCTGTGACCCACAAAGTGAACAATTCATGTCCAGCTGTCACCCAAATAGGCAATATCCTGTTAAAGGATTTCAAGCATAAAAGTATAATTGTCTACTGTGATTTGTACAGCATTTGTGGCAAACCCGATTTTCCTTCTTAAACTGCAAAACGATGCTGCCAAGAGTCAAGAGCAGAAAACATAAGACATAATTAAGAAAAACTGTGTCCCCAGAATGAGTCACAGACGCCATTCGACATTTTGCCACACTGAGACCTCTCCACAACTGTGCCGTCATCAGTTAGAAATGCTAAAGCACAAAATTCCCCAGGATTCTCTGTGTGGAGAATCGTTTTTCTTTCCCCCCCCCCCCCCCCCCCCAGTTATCATCACTGTGAAATTCCCACCTGCCTATCATATCTCAGCGAGTTACAAACAGCCCTCCCGGTTCCAGAACCTAAAGCTAGGTATTTTTGGCTGTGACGGGCCTGCCCCTTCAGGTTCATATGGTCCCAGACTCACATAAAGACTGGGTGGAATAGAATCATTCAGCATAAACCCAAGGTGGTTGGCTCTGTTACCTTCGCATAGAAAACCGAAACTCCCCGCAAAAGAAAAACACTGGCTGCAGATTAGCCAGCAGTACCGTTGTTAGCTACCCGGCCCTGCAGCGACTGCCAGAGGCTACATTCTTCAGCCCCGAAGGCGGGAGGGCGGGCGGGCAATAAAACATTTTTGGCTCGCAGCTAGCCATTTATCAACACAAACACGACTGGTGAGCCCCCCCGAAAAGGACCTTTCTACTTCTTATATGCTTCGGGGGCTGCCATTCAGGGTGGCGGGGAGGGTTAGCTGCTAAAGGCGGCCGTTTGAATGGTGCTGTTGTGTTTGTGCCGACGGATGCTGCAGGAAAACACGTCTAAATAGGTCTAAAAGACAAAAGCTGAATATGGAGGTTTGGATGCATAATCAGCTAAGTGGCTGTGCTTTCAGAGGAAGTTTTCTTTAATAAACATCAAGGGTAACATGATAGGAAACACATTTACATATTTCATTCAGCCTTTAGCTAATTTGTAGCACCGCATAGCAGTAACAGGCCTTTAATGTAGCGCACTGCAAGTCGAGATGAATAACAGAGGTAAGCGAAAGCTGAAACCCACCCGCCCTCCCAAAGGGGTCTGAATTAATATGATAAAATGGCTCCTCATGCAACGGTCCTGGCGTGTCCCGGGAAGTGGATACGCTACAACCCATTAGCGTCGTCAACCCATTAGCGCTGCGGGACTCGTGTCGGCGTTTGCAAACACATATTTCATTGTTCCCCCCCGAAGAAAGAAGGTTATCCATGAAAACCCTGCTTTTGTACGAGGCTGTTCTCAGATTTTGGAGCTCGAGCACAACGCGCAAAAAAATCACGCTCCTTTTCAAATTAGAGTTAGCCACTCATCGTTATGCGTAAGAGAGCATTTTCATCTAGCGTGAAAGCATTCCGGAGGCCAAACAAAGGGACTCTTCACAGGCAAAGTCTCTATCGGAGGTCTTCAGACAGGAAGGCGCTGTCCGCTTGCATTGTTTAGCAAGTGGTACTTTGGTGCTGATCTCCCTGGTACCGAGCCCCCGCCCAGAAAGTTCAAACAGGCCGACAAGGGGGACGACTCCCTGTTTACGCAGTAGGGGGACGTGTTTTGCTTGGACGGTCATCGCCGTCTGTCTTGCGTTCCCATGGCTGATGGGGTTTGGGCCGGGTGACGCCGGTTTGGAGCAGTCGCAACAAGGAACAGGTGACAGTCCCAGAGCGGGGATTCAGGCGATTCCCAAAAGATGCCCAGCATACGTGCCATCTTTAATGCCACTTACTTACCGTGACTTAGCAGAAATTACACGATCACGACCCAATTGTGTATGAGAACTTCGGTCGGGATGGTATGTGGGCGTCTTTGCTGTCATAGATGATAAAAAATGTGAGGGATCATTTTCATTTCATTCCATGGACATTAAATCAAACGCTGTGTTAGTGTTTTCAGACCGTGCCATCTGAGGACAAGGTCTCGCCTTGTGAGAGTGGAATTAAATTACCCCAACCACCCAGACTTTGATATGCAGGGAAACGTGACATATTTATTTAAATAAGGAATAAGCATTTGCTATCCAATCCAAAGCAAATTCTTACTGCAGATAAAATATTTACGAGCATTATCAAAAGTCAACATATGCATTTATTCAGAAATATCTATAAAACAATTATTACAAATATTTATATAGTCAAAGTGTATTAAGCCTGTAAACACATCTGTGTCAATGTGTAACAGAGCAAAGTAAATCTGCAGTCTTAAAACATACAAAGAAACAGTTTGTCACAGACATGTAGGAAATAGAATCACTGATAACAAGACATTAAATAAGATCTCAATAAAATGAGAGCCCCCAGCCCTATAGTAAATATGTACACCAATAAAAGCCTGGTATAAACAAGCAGAGAAACAGGTTTTTTTTAAAAAAGATAAATTTTTGAGGTGACGTCCTCACAAGGCTACGTGGCTCTCGTTCACAGGAATGGGCCTGGCTGCCTTCACCGAAGACATCAGTCATCGCTTGGAGGGTGGACAGCCCGAGACAGGTCTGGCGTAATCCCAAAGACGAGGACAGTGCAAGCCAGCAGAAGACAGAGAGAAGCATGAAGGAGTCACGGGCATCAGCGAGACCCCTGCTGCAGAAAGAGGGGAGCGTTTTCCTCGCCATGTCTCATCACGCAGGCTTCAGAAAGTCACCTTTACACTGACGGACGTGACTGCATCTGGTAAAACGTGCTAAAAACTGAGGGACGTATTCAGTTGAGGGCTCTTAGCTCTCACATTCACGGGAAACGCTGCCACCCAGGTCCATCAAAGGTTTGGACGCGACCTTCTCGACGGGAATTCTCGACACTGCCGAGCGAGGCAATGTCGGAGCCTGGTGCTAAAGGCGTAATCACGCGGCGAAAAAAAAAAACGGGCCTTCAGAACCATTAACGTCCTGCGGAGCGTTAAGCTGATTTGCATAATTAATATTGTGAATGAGCTGCATTGCTGGAAATTATACTACATTGGCTTTATCACTAATCCCAATTCATAATTTTATGCGGCGCTTATTAGCGTTTTCCTTTTCATTTTTGCAGCAAAATTAATGCCTGAATGAAAATTTTATGAGCGCAGATTCTCTGCCGCGACCTTCCTGCCACGACGGACGCGGCGGAACAGGAATATCAGCAGCCATTGTTCGTAATTGCTACACATTGGGGGTAATTGAAGAAAATTATGACTGCTGTTGATGGCCTAATTAGAGACCTCTATGTTTCATCCCATATCCGCCCCCCCAACGACACTCACAGTCCCTCCCCACACGCAACATAATGCTTCAAAAAATAGCAGGCATTAGGCGTGAAGGATTTTACCACAAAATGAGCTTGTCAGCATCACTGTTTTCCACGTACGAAAATGTGTGTGTGTGTGGGGGGGGGGGGTACTTGATTTTTTCAAGTGATTTTTTCTTCCTTCTCTTTAAACCCCAGCCTGTGATGGGTGGTGGGGAGCGGCCAGATACCGCCAGGGAACGGTGCCCTTGGCCTGCATCCTGGGAGCTGGAAGGTAGTTGGGGATTTCTCTACCTCACCCTACCTAGATTCCTGCCTTTTTTTAAGGTGGGGGGCATTATAAGGGCTAAAATTCATACAGAAGGGTCGACCTATTCATTAGCCAATGGTCTGTATTAAATCTTTCAGTGATGGGTGGGGCACTCTGAGCCAATCCGCTTTTACCTAGGGCCCGTGGTCCTGTGGCCCCCACCCCCATATATATGCGTTCCCCCTCACCACTGCTGTCAGTTTTCTGCTTGGGTGGTGGGATGTGCATCTCCTGTTCAGATATCAAAATCTGAGACTGAGCTGTTTTTAAACGTTTTCTGAGAAAGATTCCCAAAGCATTTGTTTTTTGATCCTTGCAAAATTTGCTCCTCTAAATAAAAGAGTAAAAGTTCAGCTACCCATCATCTGGTGAAATCCCTGTGTGGAGTTTCTCTTCCCCTGGGATGATGGGGCATAACACAGTATTTTCAAGGTAAACAGCTCTATTTGGGTGGCACAGTTAGGCGAATGGAGCTGACATAGTGTCCCCGAAATAATTGGTCGATGCAACATGTATCTACCGGGATGAGACCTGTGAGCCACTTCGTTAACCGAAAACCATAACGATAATCATCATCGACCCGTTAGGAGCTCTCGGTCTTTAATTAGCATGGCGTTCAGCGGTACCAGCAGGCCGAGAGTGCGGGCCACAGCCTGCGGAGAGCGGGAGTCGCAGGTGGCTAATGAAATGACAACCGGCGCCCTGCAAGGTCGAGGAAATGAAGACGTACGCGCCAGGGTTAGCTCTCTGACAGATCTTGCTCGCGCCGGAGCGGATAATGGGGCCGGAGAGAATTGGTACGCACCGTCAGTACGCATCCAGTCACGGGCTACCAGGGGACATCTGCTCTACTCCGATCCCAAACCTCTGCTCGTTTTCCGGGGTCCTCTAATAGACGTTTGTCATTTGCTCGATCCCAAGAGTCCCATTGGCCAACACTGTCTGCATTCGTCCTGTTTCGAGTATTAATGACCCTGATCTTCTCTGCAGATGTCTATAACTGCGATTGGAGAGTGCCAACGGAACGATAAATGGACCCCGATCATGAGGGAATTGGACCAGTCTCGCAAAATGGTCGTTTCTAGCAAGAATGTGCTTGGCAGCACTAGTTGTTGCTCAGATCGACTGCTCATTGTGCTCGCAGACATCTGTGAAAAATATGAGCTCTTTGTTTCCATCTTTCATGCTTCCATGGCTCTTTTCAAGGTATCACAAAGCCAACAATGAATTTTTAGTTCAAGCTATTAGAGTGCTGTGATTTTTTTTCCCCCCGTCGTTCATTTGGAAGCCCTTTAATTTGAGAACAGCAGAGGTATGTGGATGACAAGTATGTAAATATATAAAATTAGACAAGTGGTGTGTCCATAAATATTTGAAAAGAGGCACAAAGGTGGGATTCGACACAGATTTGCAGAGTGGCATGTGAAAAATGATACTATATGAACCTCTTGGTCAACATGGGACAGAGCACATGTGAGATAAAATCAAACGCAGATGTTAAACAGATATGACTAAACTTCATTATCAGTCTTCAGCTCTTGGTTCAAACTTTTGGCAATATGATAAAGTAAGATCATCCAAAGCCTTAATCATTTTGCCTGCGAGATGAATAAAAAAATAGCGTGATAACATTCTTTTGCTACATGCCATTATTATGAGAGGTTATGAAGAAAGCAGGCCATATTTCTACAAAAATATGGTTGAACATCAGCCACGTTTCAGTTGACCCTTGGGCTGGACTTGAAGAGAACTGGGAACCGAATTCATCTTTTCATCTGTATTGGAGGAGACTTTCATTTTCTTCCAGACTTGACCCTTAAAAGTGGGGAGATTTGTTGCCATAAAATAAGCTTCCACTCCTGTCAGGTTTGAGCTTTAACTGAAGTGTGTGAAATCAGAGGCACTAAATAAGGAAGACGAAAGCCACAGGTCCCCCAACCTCCCACTTCAATCAATCTGCAGCAGAAATGAGCATGCATGAATCACAACAGCAACAACGCCACATAACAGTGAGTGAGTGAGAGAGAAAGGGAGCGAGAGAGAGAGAGCGAGAGAGAGAGAAAGAGAGAGAGAGAGAGAGAGAGAGAGGACGGTTAAACAAAGATTGTAATGAAGCATCAGCTTGTTTCAAAAGGAACCAGAAATGATAAAAGGACATTGTAATGATTAATATAACCCATTAATATCCTAACTGACACTCAAGATTTGCTATCTGCTTACAGATGTGGGTTTAAGACAATTTAATGGAGGTAAGATATTTAAAACCCCAATAAATTTGCCTTCGGAGGAAAGTGATCTTTCCACGAGACTTACTGTGCAGTACCTCATAAAATTACCAATATTACATACATCTGCACTGTAGGTTTCATCTGTATATTTAATCTCTATCCTAATCTCTTTTTTAATAAGAAACATTATTACTACTTTTATATATTATTATAAATTATTTGTTCTTGACTGACACCCTATTCCCACATATGCGTTTGAAAGGCTCCTGTATTTTTCCTACAGCCATTTTGTGTTGAACGTTTGCTCTTCTCACTGATTATGCTGTTTCTAAGCTCCCCGAGGAGCAGCGAGACCCAGGCAGCCTCCGAAAACACAAGCATCCGCTTCGCTGTCCAATAATAAATAACGCTGACAAATTACGGACGGTGAAAATCCTCCCGCGGTCCCGGGAGCTCTGCGCGCGGCCGCAGGCAGGCGGGGAGGACCGCGGACGCCCTGGAAGGGACTCTAGAACATTCCTGCACGAAGGGGGGGGGGGGGGTTACATGGGGTAGCCCTGTGGTGTGGGTGCTGTGGACATGTACCTTAAATTATTGCCCAAATGTGACCCGTAACCTTAGTGTGCAGTCCAAACCAAGAGCTTTGGGTAAAAGTTCATCATTCACTTTACCCTTTTATTATCTGCCAGCAATTATATAAAAAATCCCAATGTCATGTGACTGTCATAGCCCTATTCCCATGGGTTTCCTGTGTCCTTAGTAATATATCAATTTGGCTAAATGAGCTACACAATATATAGGAGGTTTTCCATATTCTAGCTATGTACCCAGAGCAAGGTCTGGAGCCTATCCCAGTCAGCACAGGGCAGGGGTACACCCCGGATGGGACACACATCAATCATACGGGGGCAATTTAGAGACACCAGTCAGCCTAACTGCAGGGTTTGGACTGTGGGAAGAAACCTGCATGACATGAGGAGAACGTGCCAATGCCACACATGAAGAGGAGGTGGGATTCAAACCTGCAGCCTACTGAGCTACTGTGCCACCTCAAACCTTTCAGGAATAGCTATGCGTTGCGTATGCTCTGTCTTGGGTAATGACCATAAATAAAGCCATTGCAAACCACTGTTTCTCCACGCTCAATGGTGGTAGGAACTGAAAGCGTGAGAATTCGGCCTTGAATGGTTTGAATTCCACATACACTTGAAAACATTCTGCTATCAAAAATGTTGATCCCCGCTGAAGGTTTTACGGTCAAGGTTTATGTGTGACGGCGCGGCGGACTGCCGATTTTCTGCAGCACGTTGTTTTAAATTGTCTTTGGTCAGCATGAGCCTGCTTGGAGAACATTAGCACTCTCAGTGAATGTAGAAAGAACAAACTCCTAATGAAACCTGCATTCTGGGCATTATCTCCATCTCCCGCCGCCACGATGGCTCGTCATCCTTAACGAATATTAATTACACACTTCCCGGCTCAATTCCAGCTCATTGATCATTCTGTGAGGCAGTCAGAGCGTTTTAATTGTTACTGTACACAGTCTGTTCCACTTTGTCGGTATTGGTACCACCTTTATCAATGCTCTGCGTAAAGGACAAGCCGGGAACTGACCTTTTCTTTTGAAGGGGGCTATATATCATCTTGTCGATGTGTTTTTTTGTTTGTTTGTTTTTTAATGGGGAGCATTTATCCTGTAATAGATCACGTTTATACAGACTGTCCCTAATTATTCCTCCCAGGTGCCGGTGGTGAATCGATAAGGCGGTGGCTGACCCTGCTAGGCACAGACGTTAAAGACAAATTACTCAATTAATTTGCCCTATCGGGTGATGAGTCCTGAAGTTTACTAGTGATTGTATTGACCAGATCTGCACAATCAGGGGACCCTGGAATAGTGAATGATGCTCAAACAAGGCTTAGTGCTACATTACCCGCTATCTAACATCTCACGTTTTGATGATCATTTCATCTGCGGTTCTGTGAAGGCGAATCTTTCTCCGGATCCATGCTTTTGGTCTTCTACCTAGGCATTCTCTCAAAAAATGTTTTGTTCATTTAAATCAGCAAATATTTCAGTCTGGGGATTGATTAAACCTTTAATTAAGCCAATAAAATGGGGTGGTTTACATCACATAATAACCATGTTTGGCTCTTGTGCCACCCAGATTAATAAAGAAATGACAACTGAACCCACATTGTGCTCATGAGGCAACCACCACGCCTTTGATCTCTGGTCAATAAACCATTTTACCACCCATATCCATCCATAGGCACAAGGCAGGGAACAACCTGAGTAAGACACATGAACTTTGGGCAAATTGGTAACTCCAATTAACCTCAGCATGTTTTTGGACTGGAGGAAACCCCATGATGACATGGATAGAACATGCAGACTCCACACTCATGGGACTGGAGGAAACCCCATGATGACAGAGATAGAACATGCAAACTCCACACACATAGAACCATGGTGGAGACTAGAGCTCAGGTCCGAGAGGTGCGAAACAACAGTCTACCATCCATACTCAGACTAATATGGCCTTTGATTGTATTTATTACAGTTATTGCTCCAGTTTGTATGCTGCATATTCCCATTAACTGTACACATCCAGTTACATGTTTGTCTCTTCCTGCCTTTTCCTTCGTTTTACTTGCACTGCTTCTTTCCTGCTGCAGGATTTTGCAGGCAGGTTCCTCCTCTCACTCACACGTTTGATTTGATTTGGGGGTGACACCTGACCTTCCTCATGCGGCCCCTCATTCAGAAATGGCCTTTCAATCCCAATTTAAACCCCCAATTTAAAGCATATCTAGATCTCTAGAAGGAAAACATTCCAATTGTAAGAGCGATTAATTTCAGACTGATCAAAGGGAGACCCAGCCTGCCGAAACTGCCTCTTTGAGACGGCTAGACAGAGGCGGCCTCGCCTCGTCACAGAGTAAAGGTCACACCCTGAAGACCCCGCTGATTTTAGCCAGTCCAAGGCCAACCCAGAGGTCACCGCCCGTATTAGATCTGTTGCCACGGTGGCACGGTGTGTCACAATCGTCACGGCGACCCTGCAGTGTCCCCCCGCCCCCCATTAGGATGGGCACAATTAAAATCCGAGTGGTATTGACACTGCCTGAACCAGCAGTGAATTAAAAGGAAGGTGCCCCTGACCTTTGACCTAGACTTTCAGATGGAAGGGAATCTTCAGTAGCCAATCAAATGTTAAAAAAACAAAAGGAACAGGAAAGATCATTTCAGTTTTAATTAACAATTTTGCAAAAATACTACTGCATAAAATAGTGTGCAGTATTTTTTACTATAAGAAGTTTTAAACAACATTCTCAGACTACAAATGAAATAAAGAGTTTGTTTTCATTGGGTAAATGTGTGCATGGACTGTGGCCCTCAGTTTGCAGGGAAAGAAGGGTCTGAATAATAAGGTACAGTGTACTCTTTGTACAGTGTACTCTGTACAGTGTATTCTGAGTACTCTGTGTACAGTGTACTCTGTGTACAGTGTATTCCGTGTTCTCTGTGTACAATGTTCTCTGTACAGAGTATTACTGTATATTCTATGTACAGTGTATTCTGTGTCCTCTATGTACAGTATTCTTTGTGTACAGTGTACTCTGTGTACAGTATACAGTGTATTCTGTGTCCTATATGTACAGTATTCTTTGTGTACAGTGTACTCTGTGTACAGTATACAGTGTATTCTGTGTACTCTGTGTACAGTGTACTCCTACAGTGAGATCCACAAGCTTCCAGCTCCATTTCCCCCTACCACTGCCATTGTGTGGGGCCAGTGCTTTCAGAGTCAGAGCAAATGACCAAATCTCATCTATACACTCGTAATAGAAGCAGATGAATGATGAATATCAGGGACAATTGTAGGATTTTTAAGGTGGGGGCCATAAGAGGGGCCATATTTCACACAGCAGGACAAACCTTATCAACGGTTATTATTATGTTTCGAATCGGTGTGTGACAGGGGAGGGGGCACTCTGGGGACCAGTGGGTTTTCAGCTGAAGCCAGTGGCCCTGTGTCCCCGCCCCTACGGACATAAACAGTCACATCTGAAAAATGAAAGTACATTAAAAGTTAGTCCCCCCCTAAGCAGTCCAGGTTTGGCTCCAGCTCACCTGCAGTAATTCCAGCCAAATCATGGGTCTTTATTGAGGTTTTTTATCTGGAGGCTACTGACTGGTGTGGAGCTATTTTTACTGAGGAAACGTCTCAACTAGTGACCTGTGGCTATTGTATTTCCCCCCGATGGGGCAGCCGCACAGCACATTACCATGGTATCGAGTCCGGAGCTCTTCCTGCAATCCAATACTGCAGATGCTGTATCAGCATCTTCATCCAACCTACAGTGAGGAAGATCACCCCGAACAGAAAGACCGATTCGGCCAACGGAGGTGTTGACAGTGTAATCCCTAAAGATTCATCTCCTCCATGAAAGGGCTATCAATCTGCCCTCAGCTGAGGACAGAATCGATCTCCGACGTCGCTTGGTTCTGGGATGAGATGAGGCACAGTTTGTGAAAGATTAATACGAAGGTTACTTGGCAAACCATGTTCGGCCTAATCAAGACATTAAGAGAAGTGACAGAATGAAGTTGCTACATTTCGATCTTCTGTTGACATTGTGAGATTTGCACTGTGATTACAAGGCGAAATAACTTAACCCAGCGGTGGCCAATCTTATCCAGAAAGGGCCACTGTGTTTGCGGGTTTGAGTCCCTGGGTTTGGACAGCTGACTTTAAAATTATCCCAAAACCTGCAAACACATTGGCCCTTTGCGGATAACCTAAACTAACTTAGTTAACAAACTGTGGTTTCCCAGTTACAAAGGGCCTAGAGCAGTGCTTCTCCACCCAGTCTTCAGGGACCCGGAGACAGTCCATGTTTTTGCTCCCTCCCAGCTGTACCAGCAGGTATTCAGTGTTCTTCATTGGCTGGGAGCTAGAAGGGAGCGAAAACATGGACTGTCTCCGGGTCCCTGAGGACTGGGTTGAAAAACATTATATTGAGGGCTATAACCCTCCCAAATGATCTCCTCCTGCCCCCCACGGAAACCAGTTAACAAAAAGAATTTGGTCTTAGTCCACTTACAGCATTGATATAAGATAGAGTGCCCTGGCACTGAAGACAATGAGGATTCTCTGAAACTTGGACTCGTCTTGGTTCTGGGAAGAGTGACGTGACAGATACAGTGTGGTACCACAGTCTTCTGCACGAATGATGCACGTTTCTGACAGTTCGAGAACAGCCCCGCTCACATACTGGCTGGCACACGCTCCCGGTGCAACAAGGTACATCTTCCTGATTCACACCCAGCAGAAAAGCTGGCCGACAGCCAGCCCGTTAATTTATGGGCATCAGAAGGAGCTTAGACAGTATTTATATCGTCAGCCATATTAAAGCCTTCCAGACTAACAGCTTCTCAGGTTCTGAATAACTGAACCCTGAATGTACACAATTATAGCATATTTCATGGTTTTTAAGAGGAGGCCAGCCTGTCCTCCAATCGAACGATCCGTCTCTGATGTGCTGTTATAAAGACACACGTCCGATTGGCCGCATCTCATACTTTGACGAATAACATGCACCCAGATCAGCTCAGGCCCCGTGAAGTGCCTGTCACAGTCGATTAATCCAGGTCACAGAGAGATGTGATTCTGTCCACTTACAGATGGCACCTCAGAAATTCCAGCCGACACACTGAAATCCATCCACATGTAATACGATTTTCACATTATCCCTATTTATCCTGTGTGCTCTGCCAGACCTATAGCATTACACAGCATTATGGAAAATTCCAGAGCATTATGAGATTTACACACATTACACTCAGAATTTTGAAGCATGTCCACTTCATCAAACAGACAGTTACTGTGATCTTTTAGAATAGAAAAAGCAGGCTTTTTTCTTTAAATACCGGTACTGTTCTTAATAACCACACTCAATAACTGGATTATGTATAATATATAATAATATGATTAACTGAAAGGATAAGAATTACTTGTATTCTGTACAGGCGAAGCTTTCCATGTGCATTCATATTATCCTCATATAATAAAAATATGTAATATCCAACACTGGATTTGTGAATATGTGACGAGAAAAGACATTATGACTCCTGAGAAAAGATTTGAAATTCTCCTGTATTTTGTGTCCATGGTAACAATGAAATTATCACCCACAGTACAAAGACTCAATCAAATGCCTGCATCTATATATTTATATCTATATTTATAACAGCTAAATACTTTGCTTGACTACTGTGACAGCTCTCTTCTGTGAAGTACTCAATTGTTAAGATTTTTTTAAGTTAACTTAATCTGTGTCTCAATCAGTTACAGACAAAAGACTTTGACATCCATGTTTCGTAGGGATAAAACTGAATTTACAGATTTGTTATTAAAATGTCTATAGCCATCTTTCTTTGTTCAAATGCAAAGTAGAGCATTTTCTAACTACTGTACAGACCAAGCTGAAACAGTCTAGAAATCTTTCACTTTAACCTTCCAAACATTAAGAATCTTAATCATATTTGAAAGACAGCAAAAAAATCATTTTTCAACACAAAGAAAACCTTTTGCCGAAAATAATTACTTTGGTAACTGCCACCCCCCTTTCACCGTCACGTGAACGTCGGAATGCTCCAGTCTTACCCAGGCTCCAGGACACTTCCGGAAGAATCTGAGAGGCGGGCTCTTCGGGAGCGACGGGGTTCCCCGGGGTCAGGGCAAAACCGCAGGGGCACCGAGAAGCTGGCCGCTGGCCGGACGGGTGAAACACAGAGGTGCCACCACTGTGCGTCTGGGTCACGGCAGAGACGCCACATGAGCGGAGATCATTAAATGAATCTCTGTGTCAGAGAGAGAGACTCTCCGTTGCGCCGCTAAAGCAATCTAAGCAATTTCTCTAGAGCGCATCGTCTTTAAGCAGGGGCATCTGACGCTACTAAGGGCTGCTTGCAGGCTAATTCCAGCTCAGCAAATCGCACGTCTTCTGGTCCGAATAGTACAGTCGGTTTGTTTCCTGTAGCTCACAGGCTTGGATGCTTACAGATGGAGGCAGGTGAATGTGATTGCATTGTTGTAATACCGTGTTGATTTCATATGACCTCCCTTTTCTGGGCGAATGTTAAGACTGTGACTGGAAAAATACACCCGACGATCAGGAAAAGCCTTCTATCAAGGCTTCGTGTTTCCATTCGCTCTGCTGTCGAGGGACGGTCACGCCTCCATTGGCCTAGGTCACAATAGCATCACCACAACCCCTGATGCTGAGTATGTTACAACATGAGATGGTACGTTGGAGGATACGGAATTAGCGAAATAAAGACAACCGTTCCCAATCCAGCTAATATCCATTACAGATGCACATGCCTACTTAATTATCGGGGCACCAGCATTCAAAGCACACAAGTGTCTATGTTTACATTTACATGTCAGAGTATGTTTACTTCATAAGATGTGTCTCAGGAACGTCTAAACATCTGTCAGCTAGTCCTGCTCCACCAGGAGGAGCACATTGGATCGATTCTCTCTAGCGTGATGCCATTCCCTTTCGATTCGTTAAATTCCTCAGTTCTTTTGGGATCCAGCCCTCAGATGCTGGTCTCCATGGTGATCGCCTTCAGCATCTGTTTCCCCTTTAGTTTTTTTCCCCACAAACAAAAATATCTTTCGTTTAAGGAATTCGTTGATTTGTTTTGTTCTTTTGCTCGATACGAGGTATCGCACACACACCTCATGCCAGAGGCTGGCGACCGCGGAGTTTGCCCTGGCATACTGGGCGTGGTTGAGGAAGCAGCAGAATGATCTTCTGCCCCTCTCTGACTATGACTCACCACGCGGAGAGGCACCAAAATGCCGGAACAGATGGGACTCCTCGGAGTCAGATCCCAGCCTGGCGGTTCCCCGTGTGCCAGCACTCTCCGGTCCACGTGGACCCGCGCCTCTATCCCCCTGCGGCAAATCGCCACACCAAACAAAGCACGGCCGCGTCTCCTTTGTTCCCCGGGTGTGTGTGGGGCGTCTGCTTTATCTGCGAGGACGTTCCACATTCACCGCAGCTACGATCCTGTGTGTCAGATGCACAGAACCCCCGATAATGACAGAAGTCACCATCACTATATTTATCCTACCCTGCTATGCCGCTGTGTGGTTCACATACACACCCATTGCACTGTGTATATACACTCTTGTGTCCAGCCTCCCTGTTTCGCACTGCCCTGTGTTTTGCACTGCAAATCTTGTGAAACCCCTCCCCTTTCACTCGCTGTCTGTACGTCGCATCATGTTCCTGGGGAAACAGTATTTCGGGCCACTGTGTACCTGTATATGGGCGGAAGGACACTTGACTTGGCCTGATATGAATTGAGCCAGTACTGTCCTCATCTCATAGTATTGCAGAGCCTACTGATCGGATTCATTCTATAGGAAAAGTGTCTGAGGGCAGCCATAGGGATCTGAGTTGCAGCTATTTCCTACGGGAATCTCATATGGCAGCTAAATACATAAATATCCTTAGCGAAAAGGAAGTAAATGATAGCCCCCTGAAAGTACAAGCTGAGTGATATGTAGATTAAACACACACGCACACACCCGCACCAAGGCACACGCACGCACACACAGACACAAAGAGACACGTCTCGGGGGGGGGGGGGGGGGGGGGGG
>JAODJU010000001.1:6138153-6198789 GCA_026776725.1 Gnathonemus echidnorhynchus
CCAAGAACTCCATTTCACCGCAAATCACGAACCGATTTAATGACCAGTCTGCACTCTTTCCAGAAAGACACAGGTCAGCATTTTGATACAACCTGCACGGCGGCAAAGTTAAAACCACAACAGGACATAAAAATGCTTTACTTTTACACTCTGCAAACTGCTGGTGACTTCATACACTGTCAGCATAAAAGTTGGACCCTGTTAATAAAATTATGCCATTTGTCATGCATAAAATACAAATTTCCGTGTAAACAAACGACGAGGGGAGCCAGAGAGGATGGATCTGACTGCCATTTCACAGCCAGGGATGTATTCATGAGGGGAATGAGTAAATTACACAGCACTCGGTTCACAAAATATTTTGAAACAAGCTTTAAAGATGTTCTGGGCAAAATGCCGAACGCTTCAAACGTCTCTATTTGGCTTTGTTTTGACGGCGCCTTGAGCTCGTCAGAGCCCAGATTGATGTAATTGGCTAACTTTCCCCTCAGTGACTGACAGCGTTTTGGCTGTAATGTTCTGTCCGACCGGGGTCATTCGATGGAGTCTGACACGTAATGGTGTGTTATGGGATTAGCCCTCGCTATCACCCTCCTCACCCCTTCACTCTCGGTAGGAGGCAGGCAACTTTTGGCAAATGACGAGTCTAACAACCAATGATGCAACAAACTTTTATATTGGACGTGCCAATAGGCCCCACCCCACTCCAGATAGAGTCAGTGGGGGTGATGAGAGAATCAACAGGAGAGATTGAAATAGAGGACAAAGAGGTGTGGCCCGTGGGCCGTTATCTGGAGCGTTTTGGTGGGGTGGGGGGTGGAGCTGAAGCAGTAGCAATGCTGAGGATGTCACACCGCCAGTGGAGAGTGGAGAGTGGATACCTGGGTAGCAACAACCTCGTCTGATGTGGTTTCCTAGTAACTGCAATGCCAGCACCCCTAAAAGCATGGCCCCGCAATCCTGAGATTTAAGGTATTCACACCTCCCCTCTTAAAGCGGCAGTTTGGGTGAGGTGATCGTATTTCGCCAGGAGCAGATGCGGGGGGGCTGCGACCCCAGCCTAACGTAGCTCCTTCACCTTCACACTCTTACTGTCGTGTGACAAGTCATGTGAGCTTGGAGGAAGCGACCAAATATCCAGTGGCAGAATGTTCACTTATCTGTCTTTGGGGGCTGAATCTCTTCCCCATCAGTTCTCTTTTTTATACGTATATAACTTTATATTCCGAATTTGCTGGAGTTTTCTGCTTGCTTATACAATTTCCCGTATAAAAATGTCTGTGAAGAAAGCATTAATATTTCAGCAGGCCTGAATAACATCCAGACCACCCATCTGACGTTTATAATTTGTCTCCTTATTGCCGTCTCCGAGGGCTCAGAGAGCCCTTCCATTTTCTCCAATTTCCCATGTCTATGCACATATTTTAAGAAACAGAATAGTAAAAAAAAAAATCGTGCAAGATTTCCTTTCATTTCAGCGACTCGAGGCCAAATCAAACTCAAACGGCACATGCTGCCACCCCCCTTGCTTGTTTTCTTGTCGAAAATGTCTAAAAATGTAATTAATTGCAACAAAGGCTGACTGCGCTTTAATGAAATGTGGGCACAAAAAAAAAAATCCATCGAAGAGTTAATTACCTGCCTCTGTTCCACAATTATCAATTGACTGCGCACACAGCTAGAGGGCACAGGGAGGATTGGGAAGGATCTATATTATCTCAGCATGAAATATTAATTTGGGTAAGTTATTGTGAGCTTGGGGCCGGCGGTAAATGAATTATGAGGTCGCTCTGACACTTCAGAAACCTTCAGACCACTCAGAGCTCTCTGGAAGTGTACGGGCCGGAGGTCGCGGGAATCATTAGAGCCCAGGTCTGAAAGATAACCTCATTTCAGACACCAATCCAATGGCTCCACTTACCTCCAGGGCAGCAGACACATAGCAATCTGCTCCAGAAAACCCATCATGACGAACCGTTCGTCCATTTCCTGCAACGTTCAGAATGGCCAGAGTTTTAACGTCGATAAATCGCTTCAAAGTGATAAGGTGAAAAACTCAACCCCAGAATGAAATCTTCTGAATCTGTAGTAAGCTATAGTTATATTCAGAAGTTTTCAGACCACTCAAATCAAATACCCTTCCAGCATGGCTTTATAAGGTCAACTGGAATCTGAGACACCCAATACATCCCAGGAAAACTTCCAAACCTTTAATATCCTGCTTCCCTTTAGTCCCTCCCCTCAGTGCAATAGCACCAGTGATGTTGCTTTTACGCTGGGCGTAATAACCTTCAGCAAAGACAAATGCCCTTAATTAATATTCAATTCAATTTTATTTTTATAGTGCATTTTCATGACATTACATTGTCTCAAAGCTCTTTACGTTATCCCTACCCAAAGCCCCAGTGGGCAAGTCCTATAAGGAAGAAACCTTGGGAGGAACCAGACTCAAAAGGGGAGCCCATCTTCTAGGGGCCAGCAGAGGAAGTCAAATGGACAAGATGGCTAAGTCCTAAACAGTCCAAATTCTACGATTCAAGTCTCATGTGAAGGGCCGACACAAAACATTAACTTTAAAACATAAACATAACCTTTCCTGTATATATCTGAGGTGACATGGTACATATTACACTCTGGCGCTCTGTACCATGGTTTGGATAAAGGTAGCTAAGAGGTAGACTTGCACCAGACTTGCATACCTGCACCATCGGTGACCCCTCAGTGACCCCTCACGGCCCAGATGACTTCTGCAAAGGGCCGCCACAGGCACATACACGTGACAATGACCTCTGTGAAACTCAATATGGATCCAGCCGCACTCCAGGGTCAGAAACACTATATCCAATCAGAAAAAGCCTGAGGCACACCCAGCTTTCACAGGAGGGGGCTGAAATTGCGGGCCAACTGATCGCAGGCACTGGCTGTCTCTAATTATTATAATTACCTAATTATTACAGCAATTAATTATTTGTGTACATACCGTATTGGATTGATTTCATTTGTGCCGGACATTATGGACTTAATTTGTGTCATTTGAGACTGAGGCAGGAGTGAATTTGCAGTTTGTTTGGACAGAAGAAACACTGCTTTCAAAAGACAGAGAGGGCCCTAGCTAACAAATGTAAACACAAAACAGCTGCACTAATTACCTTCACCGGAGTGGCCCTGGTGCATCAAAAGCAAGCAATGCCTCGTGCGACATCTAGCAAAGCACAGTCCACCAGCATATGAGAGAGAATACTGGGCATAGTGGTCATCAGCAAATGAACCATGTACTGTATTCTCTAGTCTTCAAACCAAAATATCACATAGAGGATTGTGGTTAAAAAAACAGTTTATCAACTGATGGATGGATGGATGGATGCCCCTTTTAGCACACAGAGCACAAACATGCGGGCTAAATCAGCAAGATCTCCAGTGGTGACATGGCGTACACTGCATTGGAAAAGACTAGGTCTGGTACCCTGCCGTCCTGAAGAATTTTTTCCATTGACGAGTTCCCATCTGCTACGTCCAATCAGCATTCTCGGCCGTTGCCGTGGCTGCTGCGAATTCGAATGCGACTCGAGCTGACAAATAACATTTCATGCCGAAGTGTTTTTCTAACATTCAATCCAAGTCCTTGATATGCATGACTGTGTCCTACCCTCAACTAAGTCAGATCCTCTGACACACAAGAAAAATAGGTCCCCGAGGCACCATCATTATACAGAACGTCTTTAAAAGACCTCTGGATGTGTGCTTCAGATAAGACAAGACCAGATAAGGTGTCAATGAATTTTTAACTCTGAGGGGATGTTTGTAAGACATAGAACTATTGTTTTCTTACGTAACAGATTTTAAATAGATTCAGAAAACATTGCTTGTGCAGTGTCAAGTGGCAGAAGACCAATCATGAGGTTCCTTTTCTTTGCATTTCTGGACAGTGACCTTGAGGGCACGCTTCAACAGGTCTTGTATGAATAGACCTTGATTTAGGCTTTCAGCAAGGAAGCCTTCCTTTCAATCCGGGACCCACAGAAGCTCCATTCATATCTGAGCAGTGAAACTTGGGAGGGGTTGTCCTCAAAACAGTTTTGGAGAAAGATACAAATGTGGTCCAATGTGACCTTTGACCTCTTGCTATTTATCATGGATATACAAACTTGCTTAAGTGTCTCTCCATCCTGGCAATCAGTAATGTTTGGCAGTATGGGAATGACCTCTTCCGCTGATGTCAAACAGAGAACCTGAAGAAGTTTCAGATACACAACATGTCAATTCAGAGACGCAGAACCTTCTTCATATTTTCTCCACAGTATTGGATGTCTCGCATAAATGACTTCTATAAATCTGCCGAGTAAAGATGCAAAGATAAGATTTTAATACAGCTGGAACAGGGATGGATTCTAGAATTTGGCCCTTAGATGGACTCATGAATTTACTGTAGAAAATTTTACTGGGGGACTGAGACAAAAAATGGAGTGTCTGAAGTCTCCCCTAAAATGCACGCATGTGAGCTGAAAGGAAATCCGGCGGGAAATGTCAAATTTTTCCATAAAATTAGCAAATACACTTTCTAAACCTTGAGAATAGAGCACACAACATTACTGTAGAGGACCTTACGATCTCCAAGGGCTGAAACAAGGTGACGATGGTCGTTCAGAGACTCCACGCGGATCGAGCGGGAGCTGCAAACCCAAGTGAACAGCCATGATGGTACCTGCGTGTCCTGACGGAGATCAGAGGCGAGCTGTACAGATATAAATCAGCTGCTGTTCACACAAGCAGTCATTACAGGCTCCAAGTGAACAACTGTTTCCTTCAGGATGGCACATTCCTCCGGCACCCCCTGCCTGGAGGTATCGCCCGTGTAAACCACCACACCGGAGTCAGCACCCGCATATGAAAGGCACACTTATCACCTGACAGCCACAAACATCTGTATGCAGGTAATTGCCCTGTAATCCTGAGGTTTATATTCATTCTTTCTTGACACTTGCTGTGATGACTTAATTCCGGGCTTGTTGATGGGGGGGAAAAACCCTCTCAAGGTTACTTTTCTTTGGCTCCCCCAACATTGTTTATCTGCAGGGTATCAGATCAGGAACATGCCCCTGAGGTCTAAGAAGCTGATTGAGCGATGATTCATGAGGGCATTTTCTGGGTTTCGCGCTAATATTTTCAATGTGTGCATCAGCTTCAGAGGATGTGATCTCCCTGCAACGTATGATACACTGAGAAACGCCAACAGAAAATGGTGTGTGCTTTAGTACTGTAGGTTAGGCTGCTGTGTCAGTGATCAGAAGGTTGCTGGTTCGAACCCTATAGTCGGCAGAGTGATTTTGCTGTTGGGCCCTTGACTAAGGCCCTCCAATTACTCCAGGTACTGTCTGACCCTATTTTCTGAAGAAAAAAAAAGATGCTAAAAAAACATCTAAATAAATAGCTAAATAAAATAAACATAAGTTAAAATGTAAAGCAATCTAAAAAAAAGCCATTGTGAATGACCTGCTGACCAGTAGAGGTCTTAATCTTGAAGGACCTTTAAGCATTCAGAACCAACGGGGCTTTGGTCACTCACTACAGAACCAGCCGCTCATCCAGGTGGCATCCCCTGTCCATCAACCCTGAAGGGGTGTGACATCATACCGCTATCAGGGGGGCGCCAATGGCATTAGCTTACAGTCACCACAGGGGGTCTCTTTAATAAAAAAAGGTAATGAATATTAATGGTTTACATGCAATTTCATTTGATGTTTTTGCTATTAATAACCATCGTGGGTTTATAAATGCATGGGTTTTGTCAACGGAGAGCTTCAAAGGTGAGGACTACATCAGCCCGAGGCTAGTCATTCATCAAGGACGCCTCAGAGAGGCCTGAGCGGAGACGCCCATTGGCAGCTGGGTGCCCGGCCCTAGCGGATTTTGGGCCACCTCAGTGGGAGGACCCAAAGCCACGATGGACAGGATTCCTGCCTAATTAGCCCAATGACAGCCATTTAAATCTTACCTTCCCAGTTATTTGAAGTCTTCTGGGATTCTCCTCCTCAATCATCCACCGGAAAGCTATTAAACCCGGGTCAACTCACTTTTGTCTGTTTGCAGGGGGGGTCAACAGCTGTGGGAGACGTCAAATATCTAGAAACACATTTCAGAAACATAAAAACACTGTCATAAATACATGAATAGTGCTATTATTTGATAGCCATCAGAGAGCACTTATTATTGCACCCAGACCGGACACATACTGCGCCTTTAAGACTGAAGATCCCCACCTCACCACTATATGTGGGGCTGCACTCTTCAGTACCATGACATTTCTTCTGGAGGGAAATGACCTTGCTGTAAAAGGGATTCCAGGCTAAAAACCCCAAAACCAAAGTATTTAACTTAAATTGTTTGCAGTTACATTCCTGCCAAACTGTGTCGCCATGCAGCATCTGAAATGGTACCAAGGGCTTGTAAGAAACAGACATGTCATTCAGATTATGGATGTCTTAAAGCTTATATAAAGAGTGGAATATAAACAAATGAACCGCTACTTAAAATTGCTGGCAGCTGAGTTTCAGAGGATATTCATGGATGATGAAAAGGCTTTTTTTATTTGCCTTATTATTCTTTTATAGTTTACAGTGCTAATTATCATTTTTCCTCAGCTAATGTAACACATGCCCTTTTGTTTTATGACATCTTCACATAAATGCATTCATGTTAAAAATAATTTCTACAAAATATCCGCTCTGAGTTGAGCATTCGAGGTCTGTAATTGCAAAGTTCCTCACGTTCCCGGCCGGCTTGTAGGGGAAAATCGGACGGCAGCATTACTGTTACACACAGCCCAAGAATTAGGTGGCGGTCACGTTATTTTCATTGTCCTGCTTAGTCGAGGTGCCTTAGATGCTGTTCCACATCACACCCTGGTGTAGGTACTGCAACTGCAGCAAGACGGGATCAAACCTCTGAGTTTAGCAGCCTATTTACTGGTGACCTCGGGGAATTCACCTTGCGGTTTTATATCAGTTCTGGTGTTGGGAGGCAGGTGTTTAACCGGCAGCTATTCCCCCTCTGCTCATGGACCGCTGCTTCATCCTCACACGCCCGCAGTCGCTCTGCTGTTCAGTTAACCGTAGAACGATTGATTTATTAAAAGACGGACGGCAAATTTAAAGGTCCCAGTGGGCTAAATCAAACAACTTCACCCCCAGTGCCTTCGGTGATGGGAGCCGATTGCAGAGCCAGGGACTGGAGTTATTGGTGTCCCAGCCAACTGGGAACGGAGCTGTGCTTCACAAGACGTTACTATGGATAATTTCTCTTCTGCACCATTGACTTTTTATTACCTTATCCCCAGGTCACTGTATACCCTAATGGTTTTACAAATGTCCTCCTTTCAATGTTAATGACTGTCAGGATCATTCGCTGCTTGATTGACCGAATATTCCTTTGAATATTTCAGACCAAGAAATACTTTTAAGTTCTTTTTTTGAATAATAAGGACAAGAACTAGCTAAAAGCCAGCAGGCATGTTCTAAACAACACAGGCACTGATTTAGGCACCTGTGGGGTCCTCTGGAATTTAAACATGACATCATCCTCATTCTTTTTTTTGATTTTGTCAGGATGCTTTCGTATGAAGATGTCTCAGCTGGGTAGCAGGCGATAAATAAAGCACAGTTCTGTAAGAACCCCTGAACGCACCGATTGAAAAATAGATCATCTGTGTTTCAAGAGAAGAAGAATGTATTACTAAAAATAAAGCATATGAACATAATCATTTGGAGTAAACTGATTGGACAATTATGCAGAGCAGGGATATTGTGTATAAGCACTTTGAGACAATGGAATGTTCTGAAAAAGTGCTATACAAATAAAATTGAATTGAATCGAATAGAGAACCAAGGAACATGGCTGCATGCAAAAGGTGAAGGAATGGGTTGGTCCTCAACAGATCTCGAAGCTCAGGGACTCGAAATGACTTGTGTGCCTGAGAAGCCAGGAATAACCCTGAAGAGGTACGTAGCTGCACCGCCGTCCACATAGACCAGGCCTTACAACTCCATTACTTCCGTACAAAAACACACTTAACGTCAGTGGCAGAGAGGCACGTGAACGTGAGGGGATTTTTAAGTGCCAGCGGAGGTAGATGGAAGAAAATTCAACGTGTCCTTGAGTAAGGAGTGCTTGAGCATGGAGGCAAGGTGTTTAACAGGGAGATTCTGTGGAATTTGAAGCAATGTGCCCAGAGGGTATGTGGACAGTGTCAAGGTCAGGCCCTTGGGGGAGCGGTCTGTGCGGCATATGCCAAGCCGGCTGGAAGAGGGTCACATGCATGCCAAAACAGACCGACCTCCGTCACTGTGCTGAAGGCTGAATCCAGGAAAGGCACAGCGGAAAGGCTTTCCGTCTCTAAGACAGCAACGGCATTGGCGGACAAACCGAGGTCCCGAAAGTGAAATATCTCTGCTTAACCGAAGGAACGAAACCTAGGATCTGCTCCTTCTGAAACAAGCCAAATGCCTATAAATCAGTGGGAGGTATTTGCAAAGGAATTTTAAGAACACCATACTCAAATAAAAATTAAAGCTCAGCGATTAAAGATGAAAACATCCCTTCGTCCATCCAGCCGCCACAGCGAGTATTACAGTGTGTGAGGATGGACCGTTCTTCCTTGGGTAGCTATGATGTTCATCATCACGGTGCCTTGGAGGAGGGTGCGACACCTCAGGCGTGACTAACCGAGGTCGCCAGCGTACGTGTGGGCCGGCGTTCACGGCTGATAGGGTTCAGATGGCCTCGCTCAGGGGACACGAGTGACCTTTTCAATCCGGGAAGGTCATTGCTGGCCAAAAACCTGAGGGGGGTCCTGTCTGCTGACCGAGCCTTGTATCTGAAGAGTGCGTTGCTTCTTTCATTTGCCCAATTCAGTCCTTTATTACATTACTAGTCCTTTCAGGTGCACAGTTAAAGATAGCGGTTAAGTCAATTTAAAACATTGCACTGTTGGATTCTCAAATCTGATTGGCCAGGAAGCCGCTGTTTCATTTTCTATAAAACGCACATGTAGCGCCAGTCAGGAGAATCACAGCGATAAATCGATGTGCTATTATAATTATTACTTCTAACTAACGTTACTTAAAATTCCAGAAGTAGAACACAATTTAAAAGTGATGGACAATAAACAGAAACATTTAACCAAGGGCAGAAGCAAGTAGTTCTGCTAATAAATGTGTTTCCAAGTTGTAAACGTGAAAATAACCTTTAGGTACAAACATGCAAATGTGTAGTGACCCTGGTGTCAGCGGGTTGATGCAGCTGTGCATTCGGTTTTTAAATGTACTCCGCATGTGATGCTGCATGTCGCCTGGTTCTGCGCCTTGAGCAGCCGTGCAGTTAAAAACATATAAAGTGCAGCTTCTTGTGCATTAACCCTCACTGATTAAACAGATTAAAGAAATTGAGTCCTGGATATGATTTGAAAGCTTCACAGCTCTTTGTTTCCTGATGATGGAAAAGAGAAAAACACATTTTTCATGTAATTTTTAATATTGAATTCACCTTCTTCCATCACCAAAGTCCTTATGTTACTGGTTCTACAGGCACAGTTACCGTAGTTTTTAAAACAAACCAGCTTTAATTTCCTCTCGTTAAAAAGTCATCCTGAAACATTCATAGCGGAAATGACTAATACTGCATGACTCTCGTGAATCACGTTCGGCCGAGAGGGGAGACCTGGTCCGAAACTCGCTTTTCAGTTTGGGTAACGGGTCACACAGGCAGCTCAAAATGCACTCCCACCTCACCCACATATTGGCCTGTGGCTCAGCGAGTTAGGACAGTCAGAAGGTCGTCGGTTCAAATCCCAAGGTCGCCAGGGTGATTTCACCATTGGTCCACTGAGCAAGGCCCTTAACCCCCAAATGTTCAAGGGACTGTCTAACCCTGTTTTCTTAAATTTGTATACTACTTTCAATAAAAGTGTCATCTAAATAAAAAACTAAATCCCCTAAAGGACCCACTGGGACAAGGGCTGTGGTGAACAAAAACTCTAGGAATCTGTTGTAAAAGATTACACTGAATGGTTTTTATCCCCAAATAGTGAGCTCGCAATCCCGCTGCACGGAGAATAAAGCGGCATTCAAACGGCCCGCCCGCAAGAGAACCCGCCGTGGCGCAATTGCTGCACCTCCTCGGCAGCAGATGGAAAGCAACTTGAGGTGACATCCTGCATTAGCATCCGAGGGGCGCGGTTTCTATATAAAGAGCGACCGTAGGGGATCCGGGCGGGAAGGCAGCACCCCTCAAGTGAGCCGGCCTCCCACCCAATGCGTGTCCAATACGCGCGCATCATGCTTCCAGAAAAATCTGCAGGAACCCCAACCTTCTGCCCAGGTGTTTTGTTCCTTTTATTGGCAGTTAGAAAATACGACAGCATGTTATTTATAAAGTTACATTAAATGTACAGCATTGGGTGGAACAGAGCATAAACAAGAAAACTGATGGATTGGATGAATTGAAGAGCAAATTTACAAAAGTCACTCAGTCAAATTTAATAAAAGATCTTCATTGGATTACATGACGACTGAGTTAGTTTTGGTTCCCTGTACTGTAACATATGATGAGGAAGCCTGACTTTAGGTCACGGGAGATCTCACCTCAAACACAACCAAAAAATGACCTGAATGAGTTTTGGAAACTTGCTTTCAGGAACCGCGCTCCACGAGAGTCACTTGGAATATCGGGTCCGAAGGAAGTTTCCAGGATCAGCTTTGAGCATCGAGAGCCTGACTTCAGCGCAGACCGGAACGCTGGTGTTGTGACTTCAGCCAAACTGGGATTCCTTCAGCTTCTCAACTGCGGCTCTCAGCAGTCACTCTTAATTCCAGTGTGACTGGTTGTCCGGAATAAACCAAGAACCACCGCAGCGTCTGCATTTACGGTTTACAGCAAATACGTGGGTATAGAATCTATTTTCGCTGGAAATATAAAATTTATAAAATTATAATGGATCTTCCTGGACAATACAGATGAACTACGACAAGTTAAAATATTTAATGCTAAAGCAGCTAAAACGAGGAATAAATATAAATACCATTTAGAAAAATCAATCTACCTAAATAAAATAGAAAATATACAAAAAGCTTTGTACAAAAAAAAACGCTTCTGGCCTATCCACCCTGTCTGGTTACCATAATCAGATTCCCAGCGGACTTTCTAACAGCTAACTAACCCACGCTCACCTGTACAGCTATACGGACTATTTACAGATTATTCAACATAAATACTGCTTCGTCGCAGCTATTGCAGGAAAGGACTCGCAACGTCCATCTTGAAGTCAGGCGTCTTTTTTCCAGAAGGTTCCAGGCCCTATGCATGGTGCCTCCGGTTCCGGCTTTTCTTCATCTCCCGCAGGAGCTTCCACTTGCCGGGAGTGGGGGGCCGGGCCTTCTGGGCGTGTTTGCGCTCGCGGAGCCACACGCTCTCGCAGTACTGGTCCACGCTGTTCTGCGGGCCGCTCATCAGCCGCAGGTAGTCCTTGTAGCGCTGACGGGCCCCGGCCACGGCTGTGGCCACGTCGTCCCGCTGGGTGGCCGACCGCGGCTCCATCTGGCCCTGCTCGATGACCCGGAGGCCGAGCCGCAGCACGGTCCGGCTGAAGCTGTGCTCCTGCGCCATGCAGTGGTATGTGCCGGCGTCCTGCTGCTGCAGCGAGCGGATCAGCAAGCCCAGCTCGGTCCTCATCACCCGCTCGTCCAGCTTAACCTGCAGGGAGGTGAGGGGTGGGGTGGACAGACCCCGGTGACGTTAGGTAGCAACTCGAAGATGGGCCGATCATGCCAGACTGTCCAGGGTGGGTAGATACCTGGGGGTATTGCACAAAGCAGGCTTTCTTTATTAGGCAGATAAGCCCAATGTAAGGCTTATCCAACGGTATTGCCACTTACCTCTCTTTCTATTGTACAGTTTTCACATTTGGCTTAAGTTATCCAGCTAATTGGGAAATCCTGCTTTGTGAGATACCCTCCTGAGAGCTCTGCAGCACCTGCCAAAGGGCCAATCAGCATGATGTTCATAATTACTCAGCCAATCACTTGACTGTATTCATAATTTAGGACAACTGACCAAGGCCTATGAAAGGGGGCATACAGGAAGTTCACACTGTGCATACAGGAAGTTTACCCTGGTACATCATGAGGTCACTGCCCCCACTGGTATCTGGCTTTCTGAGCTGCAGAGCCAACACCCACCAGTCTACAGCCACGACTGCAGGAAACGGAAACAGATCCTGCTAATGGAAGTGACGGTGCAGCTCAGTGTCAAGCATGACTCGCTAACGGCGTTTTATGCCTCATGGGGTGTCAGAGGCTAAAATAATACAGCTGCAAGTGGGCAGCATGGGGGGGGGGGGAGGGTGCAGGGGGGACACTTCAAAGCATACCTCAGAATCAAAGGTGGTTTCTGAAAGGCGTGAACATAAGTGAGAATCGGGGAGGGGGGCGGACTTTAAAGGCAACTCAACTGCATCCCTTCTCCCACGTTAAGTAAACATAATGCCCACCCACCCCCCACCATGTGGAAAAGGGCTGACTCATTCACCGGCCCGAGCAAATAAGTGACCTGAGAAATTTACCAGAAGAGTAGTTTGACGTGCTGGATAAAGGTCAATCCTCAAAACCAGAACATGGCAATGTAATCAGCCGGTTTACACCTGTTAGCATAACAGGCTGCACAGCGAACAGACTGTGGGAAGGACATCCATGCCGCTTGCGCAATAAAGTGTCACCGGCCTGTTCCTGGCTCTTGGGCAGGCGTATTTGTGAAATTCCTGCCACGGGGACTTGATGGCAAGAGACGGGGAAAACTAAGCGTGCAGATCCGAAGACTCTGCTCCATAGAAATGAGGATCAGCTGACCAGCGTGACGGATATGAGGCACGTGAGTCTGACATTGAGGAACATGTAAAACACAGAGTCTGATTGGCCTGAAACAGAAGGAGGTCACACACCTTGAGGAGGGGTACACCATAGCGCCACACAGAGGTCACTCATGGTGGTGGCATGATCCATAAATCTCTTAAATGCATTACAGCTCAATAAAAATGTACCTTAAGTCCAGCGGGTCAAACGATTCACATGCCATTTGTGGCAAGATGGTCCTAATTAGCAGCAATATCACCCCCCTAACTCACCCCCTTGGAGACGGAGTGACCAACCCTGCTGCCCCCAGATTCATTCTGCTGCGCTGGGATGATCGTAGACCATCTACATGTTAAAAGCAAACAGCCTTGTGAAAAGAAAACTCCCCAGGGCCAAAAAACCTGTGCACTGACGCATAAATCTAAAAAGAATAGGAATAATGATGTAGCGGGGGGGGGGGGGTGTTGTCGGGCAGGACACCAAGTGCGGTGCCGACATTAGGAATGTCACCTTCAGGCCATGGTGACAGCCACACAGTCACTGGAAGTACACTGCCATGATTCCATCAACGGGACAACCGCATTGACCGTCTGGGTTGTGGAAAAATGTCCGGCTTCCCCTCATGAGCTGCTGGGGAGGGGGGGCGGGGGCCAGACAGGCTGGGAGACACGCGCCACTGTTGCCTGGATCCTTTGTTTTCCTGTCTCCGCTTCGCCTCTCATCCCTGCACCTCTGAAGCTCAACACAGAGACGCGGTCACTTCAGATCAGTCACGATAAACACTTCCTCTGGCACAAGCTATGCCCATATATATAATGGGGGGTGGGGGAAGCACCACAGTGCTCCTTGAAAAGGCTACAGGTGTGCAGACCGGCTGTACAAAGGCAGGAGGCTATGGGAATGATTGGCAGCAATTTTCATCAAGACAGGCAAACAGGGAGAGAGAGACACAGGGAGAGCAAGAAACAGAGAGACAGAGAGCGAGAAACAAAGAGATAAATAGAGAAACAGGAAGAGAAAGAAGCAGGGAGATAGAGACCTTTTACCAGCTTTTATTAATCCAGACCCCCAATGCAGTCGGTAAGACGGGTCGACACCACAACACCAAACAAAAGAAGTAAACAAGCAAGCAACCAAAAAAAAAATGGAGATAGAGAGAGAGACAGGGAGAGCATGAAACAGAAAGAGAGAGACAGGAAGAGTGGGAAACAGAGAGACAGAGACAAGGAGACTGAAAAACGGAGAGATAGAGAGAGACAGGAAGAACAAGAAAGAGATAGATGGAGAGAGACAGGGAGAGCAAGAAACAGAGAGAGCGACAGAAAGAACAAGAAACAGAGAAAGGGAGACAGGGAGAGCAAGAAACAGAGAGACAAAAAGACAAAGAAAAAGAGAGTGTGGGACTGAAAGAGAGGTCACAAGAGAGAAAAAAGACACAGAGGCAGACAGTGAGAGAGAGAGAAAGAGTGATGGAGACAAAGAGAGAGATAGAGGTGCTGATATATAAAAGCCATGTAGTGAGCATGGCACCCTCCCTTGCAACAAAAGCCCTTTTCTGGAATTGGATCGGAATGCCCAGGTGGGCAGGATGGCATGGAAACCGCCAGACACACGGAGCGGAGGGCAGTCAACGTCGCACTAAATCAAAACGCCGCGCCCCAGACCGCCCCTGGTCCCGAGCGTGCTGGCGCGCCGCTATTAATTAACGGCACGATCGATAACGAGGACAGAGAGCCGGACGCGGAGGAAGCCGTTAAACAGGCCAGCTATTAATCAGCGGAGACGGCTGGGGCGAGAGCAAGATGGCTGCCTCACCGCGCGCCACAGCTGGGGGGGAGATTTATCACACTGCAGGAAGCGGCGCTGCTGCGGTAGCGGAGGGTCTTTGTGAAAGACGTCCTTCGCAGGGAAGCGCTGCTGCGGCGGGGAGACCGACAGGAACGGCGGCGAGCGCCTCAGGCTGGCAAGCTTCCTGCTGTCGGCACGCAATCAAGAAAAACGCCGGACAGACGCCTCGCTCCAAACCAAGAGCCGAAAAGATAACTCTGCTCAGATTTCTGAAAATCCAAGCACCCAAAAATCGTAGTTATTTGGGTGGCTGTGGTCAGTACTGTTTCATTAAAAAAAAACCCGGTTAGTTCTGTTCTCTTTTAATTGCACCTTTCTAAAATTCTAAGTAGTTAATAAAAACAGAAAAACATTTCTGTGAGGTCTGCATTCTGGCCATCAGAACGTCTGCTCTGCAAAGCGGGGGGAGGGCAAGAACAGTACAGGATCATGGCTCAGCTCAGCCATCACAGTTTATTACCTTTGCTGTTTGCATGGTTCTCTCCCAACACGAGATTCGGCGGTAAACATGATCGCACGGTGGCGCGGAGCCAGGACAGCAGAGCATAATGACTTTCGCAAAATAACACAACAAGGCGGCTGGAGCTCTAGATGATGAAATTTTATTCAGTTGTAACTTCTGTATCTAGCAGGCACTTTTATCCAAAGCCAGGTACATTTGGAGCGTAGCCTTTCATGTCAGATGTCCAGAGTTCTTGCTCACCATGGTCGTCTAGGGCTCGTATTGGGGATTTAGCTTACACCTTCATCGGTGACAATGTACATATTTGAAAAAGCTGGGTCAGACAGTGCCTGGAGTAACTGGGTGTTAAGGACCTTGCTGAAGGACCCAACGGTAACACTGGGATTTAAACCAACAACCCTCCGATCACAGGTACTGCCATCCTAACCTCCTAACCTACTGAGTCACACATCATTCCTCTTATTCACCCCTGCTGGAACTTCCCTTCATCCTCTGGACTCACTTCCTCCAGTTAACACAACGTCACATGGAACAAACATCCCGGTGTCTGGCTGCTGGGATTGGATCAGGATCACGGCGACCCTGAATGGGGGGGGGGGGCAGGATTCTGTAATTTCACTACACGGTTATGGGCCTGCATGCTCTCTACTGAAATACATGTAAACCAAACAGGGGTCCAGTTGTTGAGCTGGAGTTCTAGCTCACCCCCCTGGCTGACCCACCGGCCAAATTGCGTCGAGCCCTTGCCACGCATGGCATTCCATATCAGCATGACGTACTCGCTGCAGATCTGATTGTAGCCAGGTGTGCACAGAATCTGCCTCCCTCTCATTCCTCAAACTACTTACCTACGTGGATGATCTTTCTTTAAGCTCAAAAATCTGCCATATTTCAAGTCCTGGGAACATAAAAACTATCAAAGTCCAAGGCACCGTGACTCCCAATCGCTTGAATCCACCGAGAGTGACAGCTGGCTGACTGGCTGTGGTAGACTGGGGTAGCTGGGAAGCAGAGGGCCTGACTGCTTAAACTTCTGTCCTGGCCTTGCTGTCGTAAACATGTCCACATTTTTTTAATATTACAAAAAACCTACAACCAGGACTTGGGGGGTGGGGGGGTGCTGAGCCAGTGAGTGGGGATTGAACTATTCTTGCTGTGTCTGATTGCAGGTACATCCTTCTGAGGTGCCAATATCGTCCACAGCAGGCTGTATGCATTTCATAATGTCTACAGGAGACGAGATGCTTCTACACACAACCCCAACCACCTAAGTCTCAATCATCTCTGCAGCACCTACCTAACAAGCCAAGTTCTCTGGCCACACACATCGGTGAGCCAATCAGCAACAGCTACACACTTTGATGGCGAACATGGAGATAATGAGTCTACAGCAACTCTGTTACTCTGTAATCAAATCTTCAAACTGTTAGGAACTCAGAAGAATCGCTGATCATGGATAAACAGGGGTTCTCAGACCAAGCTGGGACTGCTAACGAATTCAATACTGAAAGACTATGCTAAATCAGCTTCACTGGGAACAGTTTCTTTAGCAGAGAGTCTTGAATAGCATAAAAAACTGCTTACACCCTGGACCAGCAGGAGCTGGGTTGGAGATCCCTGACGTAAACTACTAGGCAGGTCATCACTCTGGCTGCCAGTAAGCAGCAGGTGAGACTCTGCGGCCTGTCAGTCATCACCGAGAACGACTCTGTCACTGAGACGGGTCCCGCGGTCCGGACTGCACCTTACCTCCTCCCGGTGGTCAGAACCGGTCCTCTGCAGGAACCAGCGGATCTGGGCCTGCTGAGACTTGGGGATGCACTCCAGGAAGGTGGAGTTGTGCTCCACCCCGAACAGCAGCTTCTCCTCAGACTCCATCACCATGGCTACACCGGGGGGGGATAGTTTCACAATAAATCATAACAGACCAACCGCTGCAGTCTGGGCGAGCACACAAAGGGCAGATGAAATGTTTATTCAAACACTTTCGCTCTGCCGATGCCCCCCCCCGCTGACAGTAACGTTTTCCCCCATAATGCAGCCAATGTATGATTCTCTTCCTGGCGGCCGTCCCAAGCCAGCAGTGCACTCACCGTCGTCCAGGTCCCAGCACTGGCTTGACGGATCTCCGTTCTTGATATCCTGCCTCCGGGCTCTCCTGTGAAGTCAGATCCATCCCCGATTAGGGGCCTCATTCAGACACACGGGGGGGGGGCGAGGCAGGAGGCCGAGTGACCTGAAAGTTCGTGCCCTTATAGGGGGGGTCACTATCCCGTCAGGGCTCCTTGATCCCAAATTAACCCCCCCCCCCAAACACACATTTATCTTTACAGCCTAACAGCTACACATGAATACACAGGAGGCCTACAGACCCACAAAACCACCCCCCCCCCATCCAAAATATCAAGGCTACCCTTGTTTGCTTCCTTTGTCCCCACCTCCCACGTTTCTCAGATCAGTTTTCAAAGATTAAAAAAAAAAAAAAAATCCCGAAACCCAGCCGTGCGATGACCCCCCCAGGGAAGAGAGGACTGCATGTTTCCTGACAAGGAGCCAAGGCATGCCCCGTGCTGCCCACCACTGGGGGGGGGGGGGGGATGTGTACTGCAGCACAACGAAAACAACAGAGACGGCCAACATTAATCATCCCTCCCCCCAGCCCTAAAGATACAGCAAAAAGGATGAAAATGAAATAAAAACTCACGCCCCTCCCCAGCCTCCAATTCCCACTACGACCTTGAGAACAAACAGCTAGGGGGCGGAGCCACCTGAGACCTCCCGAAGCACATCGTTAATCGCGCCCCATAACGAGCGGCCACCTGTGCGTGCCTTTGAGATGAGAGCGCCTGAACCCACGACCCGCCCGAAAACCAAGGACCGCCACATCGGGACCCAGGCCCGGCACCTCCTCCGCCTGACGTACCTCTTAGAGGCCGGGATGTAGCGGGAGCAGGAGTGGCCGTCCCAGGCGCAGTAGGGGTCTCGAGCCAGGCAGCACTCGGCGCAGCCCTGCCCATAGAGGGCGCAGCGGTGCAGGGACACCTGGGCCAGGCCATCTTGGGAGCCGATGTACAGCTGTTGCTATGGAAAAACACAATAGGCAGATCAGAACAGAGCTACATGGTGTTCTTACAGAGTGTTAATACACAGTGTTATTTTACCAGGCTCCCAGACCCTATTTTCAAAAGACCTCAACATATGAACACAATAAACATGAAACAGAATACTGGCTCTCTCTGTGAAAAATAACATAACAACATTATTGGGGACAATTCTGTAACCTTCGTAGCAGTGGTGATACTAGTCTCTGAACATGTTTATCTGGAATATCGTTTCCCCCGTCACCGTGATGACAAAGTGGCACTAACGTTGTGACGCGGCACAGACTGGAAAGTCTCATGCTTTTCCTGTGCTTTTGGCCACGTGGCTGCATATAAACAGACACGGTCCCGTGCCATCAGGGCGAGGGGAGGGCATGACGAGGCACAGCAGTCGTTCCGCCAACAGATCCACGCGTCACACCTAAACCGGACGTGGCAGCCGATTTATGCAAGACTCCCTGCGGTGTTGGCTCTCAGGGGGAGACGCTTGGAATAAACGCGCTTGAGGAAGGAATTATCAGCCTCCTTGATGCCAGGATGGTCACGGCTGAGAAGGTATAGTGCAAAAACAGCCTAAATATGAACGGGTGTTCCAGCACAGCAACTACGCTGGGGGGCACTGTGGGGGCATGTCCCTCTGACCCTTCAGTGAACCTGGTAAGATGATAAAATGCAGTGTGGGGGGGGGGTTGCTCAGTGCGCAGGGCAGAGGGGTCTGGTGCCATCAATCCCTCCCCAACACAAACACCCACCCGAGAGCCTATTCCATGGGCCTAACAGCCCCTCCCGACAGCCGTGCATCTCGAGTGCCAGGGAGACACTCCGACGGGCTGTCGGCACGGTAACGAGGAGGATGGGGGAGCTGGGGGGGCCGTTTACATGCCCCGAGCAGGGTGTCACTTCACAGCATGCGGCCCAGCGACACCGTCCTGCTGAGGGATTTTATTCAATGACTAGCGGAGGGTGCTAGAGATCATCACTACCCTACAGATCGTGAACAAAGGTGCACGTGGATGTTCTTACTTTTTTGGAGGAGATTTCCATACTCAGAATCGGCGACGGGACCTGAAAAAGACAAACAATGTTAAAGAAAAAAAAATACACGGTACATGTTAAGGTATCCAGAAACATGACTGGTACGAAGGGCACGTTTTTCTTCGTAGCTCTTTAACCAATCAAACTGCTTGTTTTAAAATGGCCCCCATTGCCTTCGTTTTATCTCATTTCGCCGTAATTCAATTGTGACTCTCTGTGTGCTCGTGCAGCTGAAATCTAAATGGCGCTGTGGTTTTACAGGCTCTGTTTATTCTGGCTAAATGCGATCCAGATGAAAGAGCAGATAAGAGACAGGCAGAGTGTTCGGGGGGTGTGAGGGGAGGGGGGCAGAATTAGGAACACCTGCCACTCAGAATCCTCCTCTCCTGGAAAACGTCCCTCCCCACCGCCGTCTGTGCACCCATGTGGGGCGTCGATTGGCCCCGGCCCCCCCCACCCGAGACAGATGACGGGCAGCGAGCAGATCAGCATTTAAGGAACACGCCTGCAATCTACAATCTATCCATTCAAGGAAGTAAAGCGTAAACCAATTTGATGCGTCAGTTGGCGGGAGCGGTCCGCCGGGTTAATTAACAATTTAAATGTCGAGAAACACCAGACAATTCAAAAGCTGCCTTTTTAAATTTAAGCTGTGCTGTCCCTGAAACTGAAGGAGCGTACGCTGCCAATCTGGGAAAAGACCCAGCCTTGACCGTAAACAAAGCAAACGGCATCGGACCCCGCGACGCCTCAGATGGTAACTGCCTGCTTCCTGCTGTTGGGGAAGTTTCCTCCTCACCTGGAACACCTGGAGCTCCTCCAGCAGCACCTCCTCCGTGACCCAGTCCTCCTGTGTGATGGTCACCACCTTCAGGACTGTCCCCACGTCTGATAAGAACCACACATGTATTAACTGACATGGTTCCCCCACCTTAATCCAGTTTGGTTTTACTCTGTACTGATTGCAATTTATTAGGGATGATGGAGATGACTGGTTTATAAATCACTGATTTGTAAACCATAACACATGGCCCTGCCTCAAATTCTGTTGGTGCATCTTGGTGGCAGTGACCAATCATGACCAACAACATAATCCTAATGAAAACATTTGTATAGAATAAATTCTAATATGGTGCCGAATAACAACAAATTGTGGAACTGCACAAACCGAGCTTGTGTTTAATTAATGGATCAGACAGGAAGAATACGTAAAAGAAAGCGGACAATGTCATTAGCGAGAACAACCCACACTGCTTTTAAAACGAATAACACCATCATTTATGGACAACAGCGCCATCTGCTGCTGAAATGGAGAAGGTGCAACACTTACAAAGTTAATCATTCGCAACATTAAATACGAAGCAACTAAAATATAGTTAATTTTTCTAGTTACTTCCAAATATATGATAAAAAACAACCATCCCAAAAATCAAGTGATATTACTAATAATGTACAAATCTTGTTTTAAAACTTTTAAATTACAGATTTCATAATTCATAGTTAACAGTCAATCTGCAATCAGTTTTAATCTTACTCTGCATGTAACACATGATTCATATGTACTAAGTTGTTCCTAAACTTTGCCAGTACCTCAGTTAGTATTAAGGCTAAAATACGCCGACAAAAATCGTACCTGTTCCCAGGAACATGACCGCATACTGGCCGTCCTCAGCCGCCACCTGGTCCACGACGATCTGCGTAAGCCGGTAATCGGCGTTGATCCTGGTGAAAACCGGTTTCCCGGTGACGGGGTACACAGCCTTGTACATCATGGGATGGTACTTTATGAAGCTGATCACATCGTCCGGGAAGTCCTTAGTTGTTTTTATTCGAGGATCGTACGTCCTACTTGGACACTGTGAAATAACATTAATAAACGACGGGGATCATGAATCAGGGAAAGAAAGGGTGATTTAGTAAACTGTTTTATTAAAAGTAAAAGACAACTATTTGTTTATAATACAATCAAATATACACTTTCAGTTGCGTTACTTAAATTAAATATTTAAACTGTACTTTGAATAATGTACTTGGCACAACGCCCTTATTTCCCGGCCTCAAAAAAGGAGATGTCTCCCCCTAGTGGATATGCGCGATATACTGCAACGTAAACATGTGTTCCACAGACTCCACAACGCTACCTGTAAAAATAAGCAATCCTGATGGGAAAAGCTATGGGCTGATTATTTATACTGAAAGTATTTATATGATCTGACCTGATGTTCTTTTTCCCTTTGATACAAAGGACTCATAGGGCTTTCAGAAAAGCAGCTGGGTATTTCTAACATTCTTGAGAATTAACTTTTTGGATAAATAAGATCCCTTTATCTCTGCTGCTACAGAGTGAAATATACAAATAGTACTCTGACAGTGTATGTTTTATTGAAAAACTGTCAATTAAATGTATGGCCTAGTTATTTTAAAGTACCTAAAAGGTATCCCATTATGCAAGCATGTGACAGCATACATATCTGTGACCCAGATGTTATCTTAATAGTAACAGCTGTATATGCTGGTGTATTATTATTGTGCCTGACTCCTTATACCAAACAATAGTTAGAACACAGTTTCTTAAAATCAAAAGTTGTTACAAATACAGAAGGAATGCCCTGCTGGTTCCAATCGAATGGTTTAGCATCAAACAAGCATTTCTGTCACTCTTAAGCTCTGATGAGGGTTGTTGCTTGCAGGAGCTGTAATACACTGATTTTATTTCCAATGTGGTTATTTCCATTGACCTTTATCCCGCAGTCAGGAACCTGCAGTATTCAAACCGGATTTTTCAGGATGAAATGTGTGGGAGAATGGAATGCTGCTATGGAAAATAGATCCGGACATATTTATGAAACCCTGACCCCACTGTTTTGACACTCTGCTCCACTTAAACAAGCATCTACTTGACAGTACTGCCTTACAGGGAACAAAGCACTCGGTGCTCAATCGGAGCTGTGTTAATGCAGGTGGAGTTTACGCTTACAGTGCCAGGCCTTGGGTACGGGATCCGCCCCTCGTACTCCACCCAGCGGTGGTCCGGTCCTTCTTTGTGGGCGTACGGCCCGTTGAATACGGCCCGGATGTCAGCCATATTGTACATGCAGACTGCTGAACCCTTGAAAATGGAGCTGGACACACACAAACAGCGAAATCACAAATACGATGTAGGATTCCCACACTTACGATAATCTGTACACTGTATTTTTCCCTGGCATAGTGGAAACCCGGGAGATGTTCCACAAAGCAGGATTTCTCAGTTAGCTGGGTTAAGCTAGAAGTCATGGATAGCTAACAGGAATGCTGCTTACCTAAACTGTTATTGGATAATCATGACTTCTGGCTTAAGTTAACCCAGCTAACTGACCAGTCCTTCTTCGTGGAACACACCCTTGTCCACATGTTTTGATTTGACTAGCTTTTCTGATATTCGGTTCTAACAATTTTTGTATAGTTCTAGCTTCCAGTGCGAACTTGTACTTGCTACCAGTCCCTCACTGGAAGCTCAGCTTAGTAGCACTCGTAAGTTACCTTGTAGTGGTGAAGACTCCATATATAACAGGGTTCCTCTCATCTCTTGTGGAGAGGAAAAAGATATCCTCTGAAAAAGAAAGCCAAAGGTTGTTAATTCCCACTCAGCAGTAAATGTCATGTAGACCTCAGGGTTCAATGGAGAGGATGACTTACGCAGCTCGTTGAAGTGTGTGTCTACTCCATCTGGCCCTGGGATGGAGCACACCAGCCTAGCTTTGAGGAACGTGGTCCACTTGTTAGGCAGGCTCCTCAAACCTCCCACATCATTCTAAAATCCGAGGGAGGAAGAGATGGGAGGGGATGGTTGGCATTTTTAACGAACCTCACAGGGACATATGCAGATCTGCACTAAAAACACCACTAATTTGATGGCCTAATTAAATGAGAATTGAGAATAGTTTCCCCTAATTTGCTTTCAAAGAGGCTGGACCTACTCAAGCCATTAAAGAGAACAGGGGGATTCAACACGAGACAACCCCATCAATTACTAACTATATCAGATTTGCATGTCTATGCTTCTAGAGGGGCCTACGGAGAAAAAAAACCAACAAAGGATGAACTTTCTTAGAGGGACAGTGAGCATCGTCAAGCGGATTATCCAAATGTGCTTCTGAGGAACATTAACAAATGCCTGGCGAGTTTCTGCCTTGCCCACTAACCGGAAGGTAAGAGCCAGGACATCATTTTGGAATGTCTGCCAAGCAGGAGACATGCAAAATAATCTCATGGCTTAGGAGACTTATTTTCAGTGCTTTCATCTTCAAAAGACGATAAAATCAGTGTTACACCAGTTAGCCTTAAAGGACACCAGCCACTGCTGCTATTTCAGGTTTTAGCTCCAAAAGTAATTGTGATCTATTGCTTAAAAGAGAAGTGTGTGTGTGTGTGCCCATATGTGTATTAAAGGTAATATACTTTTTTCTCTAAAAAGTACTTGATCGATTAAACAACCATAATAATAAGTATTTAAAACTCTGAGGTAATTCAAAAAGTATTGTATTTTGCAAATAAATTTGTTTAAAGATCAGATAAATGGATAAAGATCCATATTTAAACAATGATTAACCATCAGCGACTAGAACATATCAATATTTTTTTAGTTTAATATTTTTTTACAAATTACTACGAGATGATGCTTTTCGTACACTGTAGCCTTATTGCCATACCGTAGTCCGTTGTGTTAGTGCAGCGTGCGCGCCAGGCCGCACGGTGGCTGTGTTTCACTAACTCCCCGCTCACTCATACTGGCTCATTGGGTGACTGGCTCTGTGGTTCTACCGATTCTTTGAAAAAAGCCGGTTCGAAAGAACCCCGTCCTTCACCTGGCTGGATTCGTGAGACTCATAAGAAACGAAACAAACCGAGTGACCGATTCTGATTCCTCCGAAAGTCTATTCGAGAGTTAAAACAACCGGTTAGTAAATGCGCCGATACCAAAAGCCCACAATATACCATAATTAAGCTTTAATTAGGCTACGCATTCTACATATTAATAAACGAAAGATATGATATATGGTTATGGCTTTAGCATTATTACCTTCTAATTAAATCACTTTTATACCAAACGTTTACAAATTTCTTAAGGTAAGTCAGATTTTATCAGGCTTTGGGGAGCTGGCTGCTCATTTATATGCAAGAATAAAAATTAAAGCCTGCGTATGCGATTGTGTTTCATAGTAATTAGACCTGGGGTGTGTTGTTAAGCATTCACTAGACTACGAGATTCATAAAAATAAAATATTACAATATTTTATTACAATATACTGTACAATAAAATATACAGTACAGCAGCAACTAGCCCCGCCCCCAACTGATTATTTGAATCGACTCATTTAAACGAACAGTCAAGTAGAATCGGTTGTGTAAATTGACCCGAACTTCCCCTAACTAACAAAAGCGAAAATGTATTGGGTCTGCTTGAATTAGATCATAAAAATAATGTGAAAGGAAGCACCAGCTCCCAAAAGTGCATTTAATATTTCTTATCCAATGCAAAACCGCTTTTGCCAGTTAATGTAGTAGCACTGCCATGTAACGTAAGAGACACAGGGACGGCACAGGTCCCAAACCAACCAGCCTCCCCTCCCCTTACCTGACACACTCGCGCCACTCGCGACAGCACGCTCTTATCGCCCGAGCTCCCTTCGCGGGACGCCTCGCGGAAGAAGAAGTAGATCTTGTCGTCGTCAGGGTTGTAGGTGTCTGAGGCAGGATGGGCGGCCACAAAGCGGCCCTCTGGCGCAAGAAGAGAAAGACGACCGCGTTTCACCTTAAATATGCCGCGTATCCCTCCAGTCAGAGTAGGCAAATATGTCCGACGGGATTTAAAAGGAGCCATGTGGGAAGATTCAACGGACGGAGCACACAAACGAAACTTGAAATATCTCCAAAGGATTTAATTTCAATTTAAATGATTATGTTATTGTCACCTTATTGACAGACTTTTTCAGCTTTAGATCTGTTTACTGAGATTTACTTCTATGAATGACTTTATAATAATATAATATTTAAAAATAATAATAATTGCTGCACTGCAAATATCAGTAATATAACAATAATAATTATTATTACTGTTATAATAATAATAATTATTGTTGTGTTTCCTATGCAGGATTTACGTATGCACTGAAAGGAGAAAGAACACTTTGAGGTCATATCACATTTTGGAAACCCCACGTTTTATTGGCGAACATGTCTACTGAGGTAATAGGTCTGGCCCTGCTTACAGAGATACTTTTGTTAATTCCAGACAGATTCGCCTTCCAAAAAATCCAACACAGAAACAAGACACACACACAACTGCACGTGAGGCAGGAGAGTGGCCAAAGGCTTGAGGTAAGCATGTGTCAACATCTGGAGCTAAGTTAAAATTAAAATGCCGATAAGTTGAAGTATCTCATTAAACAGGGCAGCAGCTTTACACATGCACAATACGCAATGAGTGGCGTGTGAACTCCAGTAACAGGGCCCTGGAAACACTCGTGGCAACACAAAGCCCAGAGCTGTCTGTGTATTCCTCCTATACAGCTTCCAAACCAAATGAATGCTTGAATGGTGGAGCTTTTATGTGGAATATAAACTCCAGGTCTTTGCACTAATGGATAAAGCTCTCTCTAACTGAACTTTGGAAAGATTAAAGTCAATAGTAGAAAGTTATAAAACAATAGAAAACAATAATCCAAAGAAACTAAATAAGCATTTAAATGAAATTAAATCATAATGTAATCATGTTTACAACTAGGCACACAGCTGGAATCTCACAGTACAAATTTTCAATAAAATTTGGATTTGGATTTACCGTTGATCCAGTAATCCTCAGATATGTCGGTTCTGATGTAATGCTGGTCGTGAGGGGGTCCCAGGGAACGGGTGAATGTTGTGTCCTTGCCCAGAAAATCGGACGCTGTGCCCGCGTACAAGAACTGATCTGCAAGCAGAACAGAGGATCCACTACACTAAAAAACCTGTGACATCACCAAAGATCTGATAGCAACTGATTTCCAATTATGTCAGATTTTGTTCATTCTTTAAAATTACATGCGATGTACATGGGAAACCAACAGATTCTACCAGCAAATCAGTAATGTCATTGTTCAGAATCCTTGCCAGTCACAAGGGACAAACCAATGTTAAAGAGAATGGAAGCCTGGGGACTGCGACCTTCTCAGGGTTATTTGTTCTGGCTAGCTCTGTGAGTTTCCCTTTCTACGCAGTAGTAGTAGTATTAGTAGTAGGAGGAGGAGGAGGTTTGGAATGAAAACCCAGTACCCACACTTTGGCTGGAGTAGGGCCAGGCCCTCTAGTGAGTGTTTACAGGAACTTCGCAAAGGCCTTAGTGTGTGAATAGTAGTTACTCCCCTAGAAGAGCATATGTCATTGTACTTGAACTTGGCTGGTTACCCAGGAGGGGAGAACGGATAGTTGACCTTTGACCTCCAGAGGTTATTTCCCCTAGTAGTCCCACCTAAGGGGTTTTTGTTCCTCTCCTCCACTTTTCCTGCTTAAACAGTGTGCTGTGTTTGTATATGTATACGTGGGGTGCTCTGGAGCAGCTACATTGAGGATGGCGATTTATAAAAATAAACAGGATTTAATTGTGACGAATGGTTGGGACAAGTAGCAGCCAGGCTGCCCATTCGCAACAAGATTTCACAAGACCATGGTCACCACAAGCAGGCTTCAACAACAGCATTCCAAGGGAGCTACTTGGAACTGCCCTGGATATTGCAAATGATGTAAGCTGCAGAATAGTTGTAAGACGTCACACGTTGCAGTGCAGAAGTCCCTCACAGTTCCAAGTCGTCATTCCATTGACAGTTAATCCACACCCAGAACACCACTCTAAGAACAGTGCTACACTGAAATCCCAGAGAACCATAAGGGTAGAACTAACCAGTCCCTGGGTCAGAACATCTCCACACAATCAAGGGAAACAGAATCCAGCCTTACATAGACTTGGTGCTATTCAAAGGTGAATGCCTACTGACTGGACTCCAAATCCTTGTGACATCCTGGACCCCTTAGCCTTTTCAGTTCCTATGTGGCCAGCTAGAGGAACAGCAAACTAAGAGGCATGAAGTGGTAGCTCTGTTTGAAGTGGATGAATTAAGACCCTCTCCCTCCAGGACACCATAACGATGGAGCTTCCACATGGAGCTCCGAGCCAGGATTCAAGGGTAATTATCAGTGTTCATATCCATGCATTCCTTCACGTGACCGACAAAATACATCTCCCAGCAGAAGCAGATAAAGGCGGATAAATGGAGCAGGATTAGGATAATCACTCTCCCCATTTCAGGAGGAGCCCATATAAATTTCCTTAATCCTCTGTCCCTTCAAACATTTCTGCGCGTAATTCATTTCAAAAAGATTCACTGGCTCCCTATTCCTCTCATCAGCTGCAGCTCATTACCAAGTTATGCAGTTAAACATTGTCAAAAACCCACAATGTGTTTGTTTTTTTCATTTAAAGAATTCCTCTTTTGAGTTTGCATGGATACGGCTAGCGGGTGGCCCATGGTTACAAAGGAAGCAGACGTGAAAAGATAGCCTGAAGCACATGGACGATAGTGAGCAGGACAGCATTGCTGGCAGCACCCGGAAAGGGGCCAGGACCTTTCCGGACCTTTCCTGACCTTTCAGAACAGAGGCAAACGGCTGCCAGGGGTCAAACGGGCACTTCAGCCTTCCAGACTCAACGCTGTTGGTGTTCAGGCGAAACACGGTTTCCTGTGGTGGACAACAGTTTAAAATACCATGGTTAAAGTACCATGGATAGGTTTAAATTTCATTAAATATAAACAGATTCTTACAGGGAGCTTGATTTTTTTAAACTCATTAGGTAAGTCCTTTGAAAAAAGTCCTTTGAATTTGTTGAGTTCAAGTAGAACCCTTGATTTAGTTCTTTCCTTCATTCAAGTTTAAACACAAAAACCTATCTGAGAGACTGGAGATAATGTTTATCAACATTGCAGCTCTAGAACAAACTTCAGTAATTGCTGGAAAATAAACAGTGAAGGACAATTAGCCACTGATGTTGGGCTAGCGTCTCTGACGGACTGCAGCACGTGCCTTGCCCCACTTCTCCATCATCTGCAGGGCTTCTCCTACCTCTCCTTGTCCCTTGACCTCCACAAAGGCACACAAGGGGAAGAAGGCCCCTGTGCCACAGGCGTAGACGTGAGTCCTGTTGTATGTATGGAGGACGCGGATGAAGTTGGCACACTCTGTCTGTGGGCAGACACACCCAGATGTTGGACCCAAGAAATAATTATCATGCTCATGGAAACAAAGACACAGCCAAACATTGTCTTACCTGAATACTTTTTCCAGCGAGAGTACACATCTCTACTCTCTCTTTTGGTGCAGGCCAGTTAATCTGTCAAGGGGCACAACAAAATCCAGACAATCAGCACCAGAGAAATCCATCTCCAAGTACAACCCCTTTCCCCCACAGTCATCCAGTCGTAGAGAACATGACTGGTTATATAATGTAGGATCACTAGGAGCCACCAGGCAGGAAGTAATCTGGATGGGATCACAGTACATGTACAAACACAGCTAATCTGTGTATCTTTTAACTGTGGGTGGACTTAGAGGAAACATGCACAGGAAGAACATGCAAATTCAACTCAGTGGGGCAGGAATCAACACCACCGCCCTGGAGGTGCGAGCTGAAGGCTAGTGCCCTCATTAAGGGATGCTGTGATGTATTTGTCAAATAACAAGGAAATATTTTGTGGAATTCTCAGAATTTTGTGGGAAAACTCAGAAACAATGTAATACTGATCTTCCCTCCATGTGCGTAATTTAAGGTTTTTGGGAATGATTTGTGATATAACTAGTGTGTGTGTCTCCTGAAATAAGGCCTAAGGACACACTTGCCAAACCCACACATGCATCTGTGTCATAAAGTGCAGGACTGCTTGACATGCAAAGCCTTGACTCTCACCAGGGCCAGTCACCTAGTGTTAAACGGGTCCAGGGAATCCCTAAATAACAGCTACATGCTATATTCACTCACGTGCCTCCGAATGGACTTTGGAAGGCAAGTTATGGAAGGCTTTGAAGCAGCTTGGCTGCAGTCAGCATGTGAGTGGCCCAGAAAAGAAACCCCACAGTAAAGCAAGAGAATGAAATCTTGGGGCCCAGGCAAGCTGGCATCTCCATCTAACTCGAGTAACTGTGCGACAGCCCTGCGCTCTCGTTTATCCCAGCCCCCCATATCAAGGGCTTGGCTGTGGCAGGCTGGGAGCAGAACCATTGGCGCCATGTCTCAGAATTCTGTGACCAACCACCCTGCATTTTTAACCAATCAGGATATGAACACGGGGGTCATGGCAAGCTTGGGTCCCCCAACGCACATCTTACCCTGTTGTTATATTTTGTCTCTCTACCTTCGTTGCCTGGCAAAACAAAGGCTTTCACCTAAGAGGCTCAATGGTACAGGAACCCATTAAAAGGACAGACCATGTATTATCTTGCTCAGTTATGGAGGTAGAATGCGGACTTTACTGCTGTGGCCTTTTTAGGATAATCCTGTGGACAAACACAGTCGTAGTTACGTCATTCCATAGCCAAAGCAACAAGTAACATGGAGCGGCTGGAAACACACGACGCTCTCAAAGTCTACTTAAAACAAACACAGACGTGCCTCTTTCCGGTCCCCCGCTGCCCATGAGCCTTCTCCATGCCACTGTGAGAATGGCAAGAGTCTGTGAGTTTCTCTTGGTTTATTGGATTAGCGAAGTGGGGGTTGCCGACTCGCCTGCCCGTAATCTGGTGAAATATGTGGCAGATGAACAAGGTAACAGCTGAGATGTGTTTTTTTTCTCCGCGGTGAATAACGTATCACTAGACCATCCATGATGACCCCACACATAAATCTGTAGTCAGAGTGTTGATGGGTGCTTTGTAGGAAATGCAAGGTTTTATCTAGACTGATAAAATGCCCAAGACTGTAAATGTTTAAAAGACTTATTTCTATATTACGTCAAAATCATCTTGGCACCGTTGCACGATATTTTATGCTTTACATTTTGTGAAAACCTCAACAAAAAAAAAACAAGGAAGACACTGAATTATAGCCATTTTTAAAAGGGCAGGAGGGTCCTGATTCTCATAAATGCAGCTTGAAGGAATGCTGCTTGCCAGGATCAACATAGCACTAATTGTAGTCCTTTCAGATTCCTGGGCTGTGTCACCTTCACAGAGTCTGCAGTGGCCGATTGGAGTTTCCGAGCAGGCAGGTGACAGACCAGGAAAGCTGGGAGATGGATCTGGTAGCTGGCCAGCCTGAGGACGACAGACGTGAGCGTTCACAGGGGGCCTCCTATTAGCAGGCAGGAAGTGAGCGTTTCTCAGACGGAGCTTAAAGTGCTCTGGGCCTCTGGTCAGACAAAACCCACGGAAACGCTACAGCGTCCCGTTTCTGAAACATTATCATACTAATGAGCTGCCATTAGGCGATTGCATTCCTTTGGGGAACAGGAGGAGGAGGGGCTTTGTGCGTTTACAATTTCTTTGGAAGAGGAGGCTGTTTTCTCTTGCCGGGGTGGGGTGTGACAGACAGGCACTGCATCCTCTCATCAGACATGGCGTGATGGTGGGGGTGGAGTAAGTACTGTCTCCTTAGCTGGTCCCAGGGCTCCCCTGATAATGACTGGCATGTTCAGCTGAGGCAGGATGGAATTAATTGACCTAGCAGCATCCCTGGAATGCATTTCCGCGTCTCGTGCATGGGCTGGGGGGAGTGGGGAGATACTGCATTGGACTGGCCTGGGACTGCCTGCCCTCTGAGTACCCACTGGCGGAAGCCTAGAAACCACACAGCTGACTGAGATCCGGGGCTCGTGGTCAAGAACAGCTCACCTTACCTTCAATGCAATGCAACTGGACAGGAATGAAAATAAGAAGTTGTATATAAAAACATTCAAAACATATATATATATATATATATATATATATATATATATATGTTTGTGTGTGTGTGTGTGTGTAGTTTATTGGAACATTTTAACTGATACACACAGGAATGTTGGCACTATAAAAATACCCAATTTATTTGCTTAATTGATTGTAAAATACCTCAGAGAACAAAGACAGGACTCATAAAACCTTTGGATAAGAAATGGTTTGAAAACTGACCCAGTGCATAGCATATTTTCACTGAAGGATTTTATTTGTTTAGTAATGGATTCTATCGGATCACACTCAGAATCTGTTTTCGCGTATGAAGAGGAGATACGCTTGCATTTTGATTGGGAGTTTAAAAACACTGGAGAGACAGAAATCAAAATGGATATTATCTCCTGACCCTGAAGGGAGCACAGCTGACCAAACAGACTGGATCGGAAATCTGTTGAGCAAGATCACAGCTGGTCTTTGAGGTTCTCTGCTATCAGAGGCTGGACACCATAGGTGAAGGACATGTGGTAGCAAAGGCATGACCCATGTGGATGCTGAAGGACACTGAAATGGAGTTTATTAGTGTGCTGTTGGAATCAGCTGAAGCAGTGTGCCACCCACCATGATTAAAATTTTATCGAAGGGCCACAAAGGAGGCCAAAGCACCAGCTTGGGTGACGTGATGCTTTCCTTGTCACCCGGGGCAAAACGGCACCCTGGCGCACAGCCAACTCAAACCTTTGCCACCACCATTATCCCACAAGGCGGCAGGCCTTGGGTGACGATGACGTATGGGGATCACTTTTAAAAAGCTTAAAAAGGCAGGAAGACCTCATTTAAAGACCACCTACATGTCAGATAGGAGCGAGGCCCGCACTCGACCTCACTCACTCATCGGTGAGCCATGGACAGCCTCATTGAACTTACTTTCACTCTAGAAGTTCTCCTAATTCAAATTTCCCAAAGGTTGCCCTTTAACCAAGCAAGCCAAGCTCTTCCATTAAACTTTGAGAACTTCAAATATCAAAACATGACAGCAAAACATGTAACGTGTCACACATCATTAGGAGAGTCTCAATACTCTGACATCGTCCCTGACAGGACAGCTGGGTGAAACATCCCACTGTTTAATCAGCGCTAAAGAAAAGCAGGCTCTTGTCATCAGTCGCATGACAGCTGCTGTTTTTCTAAATCATGCCACCAAACAACCCTAATCACACAGACCCGAAAGCCAAATAGAGGAGGCTATTCAACCAGCCCTCGCCGTGCATGAAACCACATGCCTGTTTATTTTGCTTGCTAATTCTGACAGGTCAGAGGTGTCCATCAGCCCTCTTGCGACCACTGACACTCGAACGTAATGTTTTTCATAACATAACTGACAGCTTTCAGGTCTAGTTCACCTTTTTCAAGGGCTTCTGGAAAAATGTGTTTTGCCTAATACTTTGTGAGAGAAGAATGAGGATATTATCTGGCACATAGAAGCATATCTGAATTCCTGGGCTTGCGCATTTCAAACCGCCTGAACTACACATCAGCCATTATGGAACGATCACAGCAGCATCCGTACTCATGAAAGCACCTAAAAAAGTCAGGCCTGAGAAAACAGCCACTCACAGCGAAAAAACTGTACAGGGAATCATAAAATCGGTGTTTATACACTTACTAACCACTTCATTAAGTATAACTTGCTAGTGCAGGTTTGAACCCTCTTTTGCCTACAGAATCGCCTTAATTAGCATAGATTCAACAATGTTTTTGAAACATTCCTCAGAGACTTTGGTCCATGTTAATATATCATCACGCACTCACTGCATATTTGTTGGCTGCACCTTCAACAAGCGAATCTCCCACTCCACCACATCCCACATATGTTCTATTGAACTGAGATCTGGTGACTGTGGAGGGCAGTTGGGTAAAATGAACTCAATGTAATGTTCCAAAAACCAGTCTGAGGTGATAAGACCTTTGTGACATGGCACGTTATCTTACTGGAAGTAGCCATATGAAGTTGAGTACACTGTGGTCATAAAGGGACAATGCTCAATTTGTTCTAAGGGGCCCAAAGTCTGCCAGGAATATATGTCCCACATCATTACACCACTACCAGCAGCCTGAATTGTCAATATAAGGCAGGATGGATCCATGCTTCATGCCACATATGCCAAATTCTGACCCTACCATCTGAATGTCACAGCAGAAATCAAGACTCAGCCAACATTTGTCCAATCCTCCCTTGTCCAATTTTGGTGATCCTGTGCCCACTGTAAGCCTAGTATCCTGTTCTTAGCTGATACGAGTGACACTACGTGTGGTCTTCTGTTGCTGTAGCCCATCTGCTTCAAGGTTCGACATGTTGTGCGTTCAGAGATGCTCATCTGCATACCTTGGTTGTAACGAGTAGGTATTTGAGTTACTGTTGCCTTTCTATTAGCTTGAACCAATCTGGCCATTCATCTCTGACCTCTGCCATGAACAAGGCACCGCTGCTCACTGGATGTTTTTTCTTTTTTGGCCCATTCTCTGTAAACCCTAGAGACGGTCGTGCATGAGAATCCCAGTAGATCAGCAGTTTCTGAAATACTCTTATCAACCCTTCTGGTACCAACAACCTACCACATTCAAAGTCAAACTTAAATCACCTTTCTTACCAATTCTGGCGTTTGATGTGAACACTAACATTACATTTTGCTGCTGACATATGATTGGTTGATTAGATATTTGTTTCAACTAGCAGGTGAACAGGTGTACCTAATAAAGTGTCCAGTGAGTGCGGGTACAGGTCTCTTTAACATGTATCTGTTCACTAGCAAAGTAAGACCCATTATCAGAGATCTTCACCACCCCAGGCACCACTGTCTCATCTGGTGTGACACCAAATTCAGGTATCACAGACCTGAAAGCCTCAGAATTCAGAAGAACAGGTTCACCAGCAGCTTCCTCTCACAGCAGTAAGACTGCTGTCTGAGGACATACAGGGTGGGGTAACCCATCAAGAGCCCATAGCCCAATAGAAACATGCGGAGTTAGGTAGCTCATCCCAGTCCTATAAACCATTCAGTCAGATAACCATACACTGGTCTAAGGGCCTGTGAATATGCTATATATGTCTGACCGTGTAAGTAGATACACATGTACCATACATATTCATATGTCTTATGCCTGTCCATTTCTGTGTCAACTGTCCTGTATTTAATGATGCCACAGAGTGAACCGTGCTCATGAATTCCAACGTACCTATAAAACTGGCAAATAAAGTATCTTATCTTATTTACAATGCAACTTCCACGCCTAAGGGCGTGAAGCCCAGATCTGAGAGGTGCCCCAGCCGCCCACCTTCCTGGGGTTGCTGTTGAGGTCGTCCAGCTCCAGCAGGAAGATGTGGTCCTGGGCACCAAGTAACAGGCGGTTCTGCTCCTCGTCCAACAGGAAGCTCTGGAAGCGCAGGCCCGGGGCAGAGCCCAGGAACAGGGTTGCACCGCCTGACAGCTGTAGGTCTGCACCAGGGAGAGGAAGCACAGTAAATGTATCTCGCTACTCCTGGAACGTTTACAACACATTCATGCGCAGCGGGATTTCCAGACACCACTTCCACGAACAGGTGCTTTAACACGCTTAGCTACACACTTGCAGACAGGCCTGGAGAGCTGGCATCATCTCACAAGTTCTCATTAATATATTCTCCTCCGAGGTGGGCTTATCTGATCAGTTTGCAAAAAAAGCTGGTAGCTTGGAAGTTCCCTAAGGGAGGTGCACCATGTTTTTTCACTTTTTAGAGTATAAGAAAAATGCATCTATTTGCAAAAAAAGGAAAACACGCTGTATGTAATATTGGATATTCAAGATCACATTCTCTCATAAATTCCAGTAAAGTGTTCTAGGCATGATGAAACTAATGCCTTAACCCACAAAAAAGCCATAAGCATCAACAAAACAAATATCCTTTATTGCATGGCTGTCCTCACTTGTACTGCATTCAAATGTATTGAGGGACATAGTTTGGTTCCAGTGACCATAGGATAAATATTTATAAACCATGGAGAGATGGTTATGACATTCTCACATTGCTGTGTTCAGAATCAACATGAAGATTGACATGCCTCTGAGCATAGTCATTAAAGTTGTTTCAGATGTAGCGTGAAGATTGAGGTCATTTGTCAGACGTCTTCCTTCCTTTCACACATCTGGCAGTCATCCTCCTGGGAGGGGAACCCCAGGGGCTATGAGCTGCAGGACAATGAGCAGTCTGGAAGATTATTAGCAGCACTCAGCTCAAGAGGAGATGACCATATTCTCCACAAGCGCAACGAAAACGTTGCACAAGAGAGATGAGGTCTGAAAGGACGAACGGTCTGATTAGACCTGGGTGTGAGGGATCACGCAGGTCACTTTCAACTAATATTTGCAGATCCACATCTCTGGACATCCCCCGCCAGCGCCCCTGCTAAGCCCCTAAATAGATTAGATGAGGTCCAGCTTCCCTAATCTGTTATGTAAACACATAGAGCCAAGAGCCAAACCAAAGGCTCGGCTTAGAGCCCTGCTACATGCTAATTCAACAACACCTGATTAATGTGGGTGATGAAGACGTAATCCTTTCACTTATTTGTGCACAATAGTGCATGACATTGTAGCTGTGCTGTGATACACCCACCGTGGCTGATCTTCAGGATCAAAGACTTTGCTATTGCACTAATGATGAAGAAGAGACCACCCTTTGGTTGAGTAAAAATGTAACTGTCTCTCTCAGTCTGATGTGGGTAAGCAACAAAATGCCACATGCTCCTGTAATGACCATGATATATCTTGGTCATTATCTTGGTGGGGGGAGGAATGGCTTCAACTGAAGAGACAGTGCTGATGGACTTGCCTGGGCGTGTAGGATTCCACATCTAATTAGGTATGAGGGATCAAACGTCTTTCAAGCTGGATTTTAAGTCTGCCTGCCTCAGTCTGCGTGGAACTCATCGGACAGTCTGTAAATCAATTTCATTCATGACCCAGGTTACGTCTGCAGTTAAAAACGGCAGGTCAAGTCTGCAGTTATTTATTTAGGCTAAGAAACCATGCCTCCCATTTAGGGCAACTCGAAGCAATACAGTAAAATAAGCAAAAATAAAACATGAAAAGCAAACTTCTGGCAGACGAACAGGAAGATTCTTAAGGATTTGTGAAGTTTACTTAATGAACGATATTGGCGCATATCTCCAGAGTTCATCTGTATTGCAGAGGAAACCATTTCCCACAAGCGGCCCCATGGGATTCCATCAAGCTCAGGATTCAGCCACAAACAAACATCTTCACGTAAAAAACTGTTATTCCATTTCTGTCATTCCAAGTCATGGTAGCCTGGAGGTTTTCTTGAGCTAGCCTTCTAGTTGGAGCTAAAGGACAGTAAAGCATAAGACCCCAAGAAGCTCATTCTTCATCTTGCTTCACACCTCCCCATATGGGCAGCACCAGCCTGAATAAGGAGCAAAGACTCAAACGCCAAGAAAGGGATGCTGGCACAGAGTTTTCAGAGAAAGCCACGTAATACAGGCAGTGTATTGTCTTAGAGATATCCCCCGGCCCCCAAATTCCTCAACAGGATGCTCCGAAGTGTGTTCCAGGAGATATCAAGAAGGAATATTCTTCACCCATATTACGGGAACACCAAAACCAGTCAGGCTGCATTCTTTGTTTATAAGGGAGCGTTTTTGAAATCAGCGCTGACATGTGGATGTTGGACCTGGAGCTGAGGGATTTAACACTCCCATAACCACTGCGTGTTTAAAGACCGATCGCAAACAGGGCAGTATTTTAAAAAAATCTCATTTATTAGTGACCACAATACTTTGTAATTCATCCTTTTACAGGGGATTTTCCGAAAGCTGAATTCCTGGTCAATGAAAAGAGAAGTTATTGTTTTTCAAGGTACTTAAACTATTTGGGACTCAAATTCAAGAAAAAACAACTTGTATGATCTTCTTAACCATTATGTTACACAAAGACATAGCTGACTATTCAGTACTTTACCATTCAGCAAGTGAGCATCCTAAAATAAAAATTTCAAAGCAAACTATAGCACCAATATATCACTTAATCTTATTGATTCAAATGAGACAGACAATGATCTCTGAGTCTGCTGCTTGTATTGTAAAGATGAATGCCTCCTTAAGGTTGACTGCAGTATCTCTGGTGAGGTTAACATACTATATATACATACAAACTGCCTGTAGACTTCAGACTACCTTAAGCAGTCTGTCTTAGGTAATGAAATATACTACGTTCATTCATACATATGCATGTAGAGAAATATAGAAAAGATGGCGGACACAAGTTAGCTAAAGCAGCAAAAGGAAAAGAGACTGATGCTGTCATAAAGTGCTTTATTACTGTGGTTACTGAGGCTGAAGAGCATTTTAAATGCAACCATGCAGTGGTCACACAGACTCACGCATCAGAATGATACTCACACGCCTCTCCAGTCCCCGCGTATCTCTCTTTTTTTCCAGACAGTCACATGATGTGCTCCAGAGTGAGATCCAATAACAGGCACGCTTATCGGATCTGTGGCGTGGGCGGGGGGGTTTGGCACAACGTTCATTTGGAGAGACTCCTCAGCAGTAACCTAGGAAGGGCATCACTGAAGAACACGCTACATTGAATGCTTTTTTTTATGTATGTCTGCGGTGGGTAAGTCAGGGTCACACGACTGCCTGCAAGGGCCACCGTAGCAGCAATTAATCCTTGTGTTTGGCTCTCAGCTCCCAATGAAAATACAAGCTATATGGTGCTTTTTAGCTTCTTTTTTTTTTGCTTTTTTTTGTTTGTTTTTTTAGCTGTATGGTGCGCTGACAATAACCTGCTCCTGAATACCAGCAAAACCAAGGAGCTCATTGTGGACTTTAGGAAGGAGAAGGGAGACATCTATGACCGCATCCACATCAATGGCTTGGCTGTTGAATGGGTTTCCAGCATGTCCTGGCCAACCAGCATCTCCAGGCTGGTCAAGAAGGCCCATCAGCGACTCTTCTTTTTGAGGACACTGAAGAAGAACCACCTGTCTGCTGACATACTGGGCAACTTCTACCGCTGTGCAGTAGAGAGCATCCTGACGAACCGAGTTACAGTCTGGTATGGAAACTGCTCTGTTGCTGACCGCAAGGTGCTGCAGCGGGTGGTGAAAACCGCCCAACGCATTATAGGGACCCCACTTCCTGCCATTGAGGACGTCCACAACAAGAGATGTCTACACCAGGCACACAGCATTCTTAGGGACGCCTCTCATCCCGCTAACAATCTCTTCCAGCTCCTCCCCTCCAGAAGGCACTATAGGAACCTTCAAACCACCACAAACCTTTTGTGGTTTTGTGGTTTTGGTTTCAAACCTTCAAACCAAAACCAGCAGGTTTAGGAACAGCTTCTTCCCCACAGCTGTCACCCTACTGAACTCAGTCCTCCGCCGAACCTTCCCATCCACACTCACAATTAACCCTCTACACTTTGTAGATCTGTTTACTACACATCTGTACATATGTATATACGTAGCACATCTGTATACTTGACCACAGTACATCTGTATATTTGTCCTTCTGTATAGCAATATAGAATACCTGTATATCTACCGAACTTATCTGTATATTACTAATGCTAATTTATCCCCATGATTAACACTGCCCTTTTCTGCTCACTTACCTTACTTGTACATAAACTGTACATAACTATTCCCACTTCTGTACATACTCTCTTAACTGTACAAATTGTACATGCACATATGCACCTGCTACTCTCTGCACTTCTGATTAGATGCTAAACTGTATTTCGTTGCCCTGTATTTATACATGTGTAATGACAATAAAGTTGAATCTAATCTAATCTAATCTAATCACGGGCATCTCAGTTACACTATCGGGTGGCAGAGCAGCAGAGGAGTAGGGTAGGGGCCAAGGTATGGAGTGCCGCTCTTGGGACGGTCCCACGAAATGGGACGCAAAGCTGAAAACGTGGCAATTGTTTCGGAGGAATGCCATTTGGGGTGATTTTGCACTCTGGGATGGGATGGTGTGGGGACAGCTCAGGGGTCTGGGGTCTGTTTATCTCTCGAAACATCGGCGATGAGTCATGACAGCACATTAACGAGACATAGCTTTACATTCTCAGGTCAACAAACCTAAGTCAAATTAACACGTCATGAACGAGAGTGTTAAAAAAATAAACGCCCATTCTGAGTCATTAACGGGACAACCAGTTGGTGGAAAGCAGCTGCCTCGCTTACCTTTGTATCCCAGTTGGACTCGGGGTATGGCCTGCTTCATGCCAGCCGCCCCGCGGAGGAACGCCAGCAGTACCCCACAAAGACTTGGCCAAAGGAGTAAGGGGCACCAGCGCCTGCTGCTCCCAGTCCTGCGGCCGACAAGCGGGGCTGTGTCCATGGCGTGCTGGAGGTGGCGTGGGGGGGGGCGGTGACACAGCTGCTGTGGGCAGAGGGGGGCAGGTTAGCCCTCATCCACAGGGGTATTTGTACATCAGCCTCTTGAAACTGAGGACCCTCCCCAATGTGGGTACTCTGCTGCTTTCCATGGTACCTCTTCAGCATGCCCCGCCCCCATCATCCCCCCCCCCACATCAGCTGCTCTGCACCCTCTCCTTTGTCTGTAGGCTTCTCTAAATCTGTTTGCCGCAAACACAAAGTCTAGCTGAGAGAAATAGCCTCAAAGTAGCAAGTCCGCTCGCATCACCCCCCACCACCCTTTCTCATGTAAAACTCCCCCTTCCCCACTCATAGCCGCATCTCAGCCCCCCCTTTGACATCGGCCGGCCGTCCTTTTAACCCAATCCGCCCTCATTAATCAGTCCCCCGACGCTGGACTCGCTGTGACAGCCGAGATGTAGCAATGTCATGGGCTCCATTACTTCTGGGTCAGAACCCCTCTTTGCAGGGCTGGCCTCTGTATAGTCCAGCCTGGCTCTAAGAACCCTGAATCTACACCAGCTTTTCCCACACATACAGGCACACCCCACCCCCTGTCAAACAATCCCCGACCCACGGAATGAATTGTGCGGCCACAATGTACTACTCTGACCCGGCCCCAACGATGTCCTGCAGATCAAAAGCAAAATTGCCATTCACACATTCATGCTGACGTCCTGACGGCCTTATACATGGAAAATGTACTAATTTAAATTAAACAAAAGGGCAGAAGGGAAAAATAAAGGAATTTCATTGATTTGACCCAGCTAGTGATAGTGTATCACTGTAGCTATCGAGCGGCGCTGGTCCTTACGATAGCTGTGCTATCAGCGCATGCAGCAGTTCCTCACACCCTGACACTGGAGCAGGGGGGGGGGGGGGTCACAGGGTGGGGTCATTGCTGATAAAAGCAGACAGCCTGTTTACCTGAAGGAGCAGCTTCCCGCTCATCCCGGCTACCAAACGAAAGACAGAACTGTGAAAACCGGCAGATGAAGTATTGCAAAACTGCAAGGAATGGGGAAAGCCATCGTCACCCCCTACCCCCCCACCACCGGGGCCCGCCTTCCCCCATGAGGCCTGCCAATGCTGGAACGCCCTTGGAATATCGATTTCAGAAAACACTAGTCACACATTCCTCACCTTTCGATGTAATGTTTTACTTCAGAAATATTATTCCGAGTGGGAAAATACTTTCTGTTAACAAATTCAGGTAACAAAAACACAAACTTTGCTTAAATAAAAAAACAAAATGCTAATGTCAATAAACAGCTGAAATCACATCACATACAGTCATCCTGTGCCAAGACTGTAAAATATTACTTATCGTTCCTGTGAGTTGAAGCATTTTGGAAAAATCACTGTTAAGTTCACTGAAAACAGTGAACTGTATCAGCACGTGTCTTTAAAGTTTATACAGAAAAAGTGTCTTATTTGCACAGCCGGGGTGGGGAGGGGGGGGTCAGTTTGCTCAACAGGCCAAACACTAAAAAACGAGGGGACAGCGATGTGTTCTACGCCCAGTTGGTGCGGCTCGTGCGGACGGCCCCTGGTGACCTCGCACAACTGAGATGGCAGGAGGCGGGAGAAGGAGAGGGCGTGGTGTGTCGCTATTGGCAACAGGCGAACGGCCGGACCAAACTCAGGCATGCAGAGAAACCTGTTATTGCACTGAGAGGGGAAAAAAAGGAAAACACAATGATGGCCAGTGAGGGACCTGCGTCATGTGATCGGCATGTGTCCCATACACACGGCCCAGCAGGCGCCCAGCGGACAGGAGTTCTGGCAGTGCTGGGAAGAGGATTGCAGTGTGTTCCCCCACATCAGCACTGGCAGCCTGTCAGGGTCGCTCCGCTGTGGCGTGTGGACGTGTCTGGAAGACGTGGCATCAGCGAGTTTCCAGGTCCCGTCGTATTGAGTTGGACTCCTCAGAGATCACGGGGGGGGGGACTGACGCTGCCAATCAGGTCTTGCTTTTTCTAAGGACGCTTCTGTTTATGCTGCCAATTAGGGAGCACTTACCTTACACATAAAACATAGTGGGAGGTCTCTATCGTGTTTAAGGTGATGTCTGCACAGAAACATAATTCTGCTCCTTCACTCATCTCTCTCACGGTCCTATTTTTTCAACATAAATTGCCATTTTTGGCTAGATGAACTCGTAGAATTAAAGAAATTCTGAGGGACCACCAACATTTACCATGACGCAGCTCAACAATGCAGTCCTTGATGCATGAGAATGAATCTCGTTTCCTGATTGAGGATAAGCCCACCTTGACTCTGAAACAAACGCTTTTCAACTGCCATTTCTATAACCTTCTGTCAACAAGGCTGTAAACACAAGTCTGTGAGCAAACCGTTAGGATGATCTTACCTGCTTAACATTACTCATAAGCCCCTCTGCTATGAGCAATGTAATATTAAAATGCCACCTTTCATAAAGCTCTTTAAAAATGGAACTTATGAAAAGCAATCATTTTTCGTGGTGCCTTGGCCATTCCTGAGGCCATCTGGAGTGTTTTTATAGTGAAAGGGGGAAGAATAGAAAGTTCAATTTAAGGGGAATTGAGAAGCCTTTAGACAAAGCATGGTCTGTTGCTCTTCGAAGTCTATGAATCTCCATAATCCAGAATCAGCAACGGACAAACAGCAGCAACCACTGGATCAGCTAAGAATTCATTCCGTTCGTATTTATAAACAGAAACATGTAAGAGAGACAAAATCATAACCCAAAGAGCCAAGAGTGAAGTGTTGATATTAGAGAGGGATCTGTGGATATTGTGTGTTTTGTGGCAGCAAATCGGTTACACTGTGTGATTATTCTTTCCAGTCCCAAGAAGAGTTGCCATCCAGGAGATCTTAACTCTTCCAAAACATATGGCTGCAACCCGTAGGAACTGCTCAAGTCTGTCAGAGTCTGGCACCAGAACACTGGTTCCCAGTTTATAGTATAGATGGGGAGGGAAGGGAGGTGTATACATTACACACATAGACAGGTGCTGTTCATACAGGCGCTTGCCGAGCTTTTCTGTATATGAACCCAAGGAGTTTGTTGAAATCTCCACAACAGCACAGAGCATTAAATCATTTAAAGGAATGCGTAATCAAACAGACAAAGTATCTGTCACATCAGCTACATATAGTAGTCTATGCATCCTTAAAGAGGGAAAAAACATCCAGAGAATGTTGAATTTAAACACTTTTGGCAAGGTGATTTATTTCTTAAAACTAGACATGTTTAGTATCTAATCTTCCTCTTACTCACACTGTAACATCCAATTGGTCATCAAGCTGTTAATTAATGCAAACAAAGAAGCTCAAATGCCTGATAAGCTTCCAACACTAACAGCATATTGTTAAAAGTCAAAAGATTTACCACAGAACCAGAGATTATAAATATAAAGTTACAGCGAATCTGATAATGCTTTATCTTTATATACTTTATCCCTTGAAATGAGGCTCTTTATCTCCATGGGATGTCCCATCACAATGACGCATTTATAAAATGTGCCTTTGGCATTGGTAAATGACTCAGACGTCACCTTGGACAATGTGAAAGGACACCCTCTCCATAAATCCTGTTGCAAATCGGCTTTTCAGTGAAAAAACCCCAAAAAGTCAGTGTCACCCTAATTCCATCCAACCCCCCCGACCCTCTCTAGTATAATCATATTGGGTTCCTCCAAACAACGGCCCTGTTCTAAGGAAGTGGAATCAAATGATATTGCTTTACCAATCCATTTAGTCCAAATGGCATCAGTGCTCAACATTCCACTTTCAGTCCTCATTTGCCTTTAAAAGCCCTGGCGTCGGGTACGAGTCACTCGTCTGCAGACACTCAGAGAATGCTGGGAAAAAGGACAGATGTCATAGGGGTGACATGAAATCCCTAAGATGAAATAATCTTTTGCACTAATCCGGAGCAAATCGCAGGTAACTCAAGACATTCTGGACAACCTCACTGATACCCTTAAAGGCGCGTGATTAAATAGACACCACCCTTAGCAGCCTGCTCATATCTGCACCTCCCAATTAAGGCCGGGGGGGTTAAGTAGTAATCGATACCCCTTACAAATCGTCCCTGTGGCTCGAGGTTAATCGTTACCGGGATATCACTCATCTGCATGTGGTTACGGCCACGTAAGTGCGGCAAAAATGCAGCTCGCACTAGCTGTGAAAGTGCAGCTCTCTGTTCGACTTTCCCCTGGCGTGTTGAGCACCCACGGCTCAAAGGGCCCTTTGTGCTCAGACTGGCCATGGAGCGATACCGCGAAGCCAGTGGCGGAGACCTGCACGAGGAGCCGTGGGCACTTAGACGACTCATTAATTCAGTCCAGTGCCTCTACCCTGTTTCTCCTGCCTCCCTCTGTGATTTCTGCCTGTTTTTTCCAGAATATTAAAGTACAGAGGAATGGCTCGAGGGTACAGGGAATGACAGCCGTGCCCGACTGCAGTACCAAGCCACGACTGGCCATCCGCTGGGCCCTGGCCCTGTTCCTCATCACCTCTGCATACCAGAGGCGGGGGGCTTGCCACCCTGTGGCGATAAGGCCTCTATACTCAGATAAGGAAGCTTCACAATAATGCAAAACCCTCTTCCACCTTGGCACTGGGAAAGCTCGGTCATATAAGGACTTCTTAAACCCTACAGGCCTAAAGCATTTGCAGTGCAGTGTTCTGAAGCTGCAGAATCGCTAGCCGTAACCCTGCACGTGTGAGATATTTATTTATGTGTGTAGTAAACTGTGAGCACAATTTGGCATGTTTCCCAGAAGGCACGGACTGTGATGCAGGACCTAAGTGCCACAGCTTCCACAATGACACACTGAGCTGCGTAATTTGTCATTCATGGCGGGGAATTGTTTCACAAGCATTATTCTACCCAGAAAAGGAGCTTTTAAATCAGCCAGGCATCTCTACCAACCACAGTGTGGCCTAAGTTCCTGATGAGTAGTAGGCGGTAGCTAAAAGGAACTTGTGGAATTAGTCATACTTTACCAGCCTGTATGTTGGTTACAAACGTGTTACTACAAGGGACAAATACAGGCCACCACATCCGGCTGCAAGAGGACTGCAGGAAACCCTGGTTCCCATGCTGGTGTCTTTGACATCTTTTAAAAATATAATAACCAATTCCCCTGGCCCCTCTCTTATCAGATGAGTCCTTTGGTAGTCGGCCAGCGATTGTACACCAACAGATATCACATTAACATGTACTGAATAATAATTGAATACGATTCTGAGTTTAATAACTTGTTGGCAAAATGTTTCATAAAATAAAAATTATGCACCTTGGATGGAGGTTCAAGTCTGACATAGGGCTTTTCTTTGGGTGGCATATAATGTGGTGTAGGATAAGTCTTAATGTAATTAAATAAATACTCATTCAATTACCTACCCATACAAAAGAGGTTCGGACAGATTTCATTCACCTGTATGTATGAATAAACATAATTAGTACTATTCGGCGCACTTTCATTATATGGAGATAATTAAATACTAGCTTAGACCCGAGCTAAAGTTACTGATCGAAAGGGTTGACTATTACTGAACATGAAAAGCCTTCGAGGAGACAGGGTAAATACAGGGTCCGTGAACACGCCAACCAGCTGGAGAAAGTTTACAAGAAACGATCGCGCCGAAGTATTTCATTAAGTTAAACTTTTCCTAATAATTACACTAAGTGTTCAAACGGTTAAATTAAGTTAATAACATGCTTGGAAAAAAGGAAACCAGGGGCAAAGCAAAATGACACCGATACTGGGAATTTAATTTATGACTACTGTAGAATATCACAACAGAAATTAGCGGCACTTGAAATTAAGATGAAGATTAAAATAATGCATTAACAATGATATATAATATAAACATCGGATGCTGAACTGATTGCCTGGACATGATTTTCACAAAATACTATATAATACTCAGTTATTTCGACGCTCTTTTAATTCTCTATTTTACCAAACGTGTTAACGTGACTGCAAGCGTTCCATTATCCTTTCACGTATATTCACTTAAATATACATGTATAATAAACAGTTTAAGTATTTACATTATCACACTGGCATGAGTACAACACCTGAGAGTAATTTTTTAGAGAATTAGTTTTGTTTGCTGCAAACACCTTTGTTAATCTAATATAAACTTAGCGACCTGAAGCTTACCTGTATGCACGGTGTCTAGGCGAAGGAGGAGGAGGTTTCTGACACACGAATAGATGCCACTTGAAGATAAGAGATCATCCAGACGCCGCGAGGCATACTCTGCCAAACTGGGGTTGCTTGTTTAACGGGGCCGGGGGGGGCGCAGATGATGCAGGGATGTTCAGAACAAGACCCTACACGTAGGCGGGGAAGGTATATGGCCGTATAGGACCGCGCCGATCGAAACGCACGGAAGTGTCGATCGCTGCCGTTTTCGGACAGTTTTGGGACCGAACTTTTCCGGGCGTTTGCGAACTGTCGGCGCGCCCCAGTCCTGTGGATGAGCTGCTGGATCTGGAGCCTGTGAACCTACAATTAGGGGCCGTCCATACAAGGGAGGAGCCCCGTCTCAGCCTCCAGTTGCTCCGCTCCGAGCTGGATTTCTCCCTTTCTACCTGCCAATGTCTTCACTATATAATACTACCCCCCTTTCCAGCCTGCCTTTATGATAAGCTTAGATTTAATTATCAGGAATTCGTTGTATCATAAACGTTACAGCCATTCCCGCACAATGCTTAAATGATCTTGTATAAACTTAAAAGTGACTTTTATAAGGTTTTACCTTCGTCTTTTCACTTCCATTATTAACTAATTCCCCTGGCCCCTACAATATTGGTGTAAACGATTTTAGTATTGAATTGGACATCTTTAAGGTTTTCCACTTTCATAGAAATTATATAGCCTACTGAAATAATCAGGATGTAATGACTTAAGCGACTTCTTGCACATTTAAGGTTGTGCATTAATAATTATAGACCCTAATTGTCTTCGCTCCAGATCAGAACATCACTGGAACGTGTATTAAGATAGTTTTTAATGACCAGCTTTTTATATAGGCTACAGGGAATGCGTTACACATTCTTTCTTTACGGAAATAGCCCATAAGACCAACTGAACTGTCATTCCCACAGAACGAAAGTACAGTAGGCTGTTAGATGCTTTTCGGCCGCTTCTAAAAAGCATATCATTCATTGCTATTTATCATTAGGTGCAATTAACGCGAAAGGGCACGTGTGCATTTCTACTCCTTCAGTCGGGATGAGATTGCGCAGTAATGTAATACATACCGTTAATTACAGAGTTTATTTTAACTCGTATAATGCAGCTGTCACATGCAGTTAGAACATGGCATCGTTTATTATACAGCATAATTACAGGGGAGAGAACGCGCTTTGATATAAAGCGCGTTTCATTACTGACTGTAACATGTGCAGCCTGGCGTAGCGCACTCAGCTGGGAGATTTCGGACAGCGGGACCGAAGGAGCTCAAAAGTCACCATTTATGGACATAATACAAGTCCATTTTCTCCGCACTTAACCGGCAGTGACAGTCATTGTAAACTCAAGTTGAGTGATGTTTTAAGTTAAGGTGGAACTACAGCAGTTGAGATATAGGTGAACCTCAGTCATCACAAATTCATCAACAGGGACACCACTAAACAACCGGCGCAGTCTGGGATATCACTTCCTATAAGGGCAGTGATGTCTCATTTGTTTATTCAGTTAACACTGTAAACTTTTTCTAATTGCACGTTAGCACTGAGACTGAGGAGACTGGGGATAATTCCCAGCCGGCCGTTGTACCATGGGCCTGGAACGCGGAATACCCTCCTCTCCCTTCATCGTCCACCCCGGAGTGAAAAATATTCAAGGGGAATGCAATTTTCCGAGCTGTTTTGTTCGATCGGATCCAACTTTTCCACCCAACGAGGGAACTGTTTCACAATAAAAACAACACAGACGCGCTCTTCTGTCTGCACTGTTAAATCTACCTGTTTTTCTGCAAAGAACAGGGATAGGTGTAGGTATGTCTTTCCAGGACGACACAACGCTGGGGTAACTGGGAACACAGGGGTCGTTTTGCTGTGCCTGGCCGTCTGACACATCGGGCGTGGCGCAGTGCAGCTGAGGGTTTCCCCCTTTGGCTGCGCCAAGCGCTGTCCCGGGGCGGGAGTATTATTACCGGGCGAGAGATTCCAGCGGAATCTCAGAGCGGTAGCCAGCCGGGGCGTGTGCCCAAGTGCGCGTACCCTGCGGTCCAGAGCGGGGCGGGCGCGCCACGCGTGCAGGGGAGTCTCGAGGCTTTGTGCATTCTGCATCTGCACGAAAGTTCATACAGATCGACATAATGGTTTCCTACTGAAAACAGGTCTAGGATTTTATTAGTCACACAACACATTGCTAAAAATAACATTCCGTTGAGGTAGTAAGAAAAATTGGCTAATAAAAACACTGGAACATGTTAGCAAAACCTTTTAAGAAAATCGTTGGTGGCTAAGTCAACATAAGGTATTAAATACCTTAACAGAAAGGTGTATGTGTCCAATGGAAGAGAGAGAGAGAGAGTTTGAGACTGGGGGACACAATCTAATAATATAAATACAAAGGTCTGTTTGTTGAGAGGATGAATGAAACCAAATTTGGGGAGTCACGTCTCCCCAGGTTCCTACACCCCTGCATGTGTCTTTCCTCCATACAAAGTAAGCAAGACAGTCCTCTAATAAACTAAGTTAGGGTTATTCTCCCTTTGTCTGTGTTTAACAAGTTTCATTTTTAAAAAGCTATACTATATATTACAGGTATTGTTGTTACAGTTGTTGTGAACTGCTATTCCTGTTTTGAAGTGCTTTTACATGACTTGTGAGCTCCATTAGCTTCACACAAGCCCCTTTAAGACAGGAGTGCAGTGGACGTCTCCTTAAACTCCCCCTTTTCCATCTTAGAGTGGATGATGACACATCGGCGCCCCCCTCATTTAAGGAGAAAAAAAATGATGCTCCTTCGAGCTGTTCCGTCCAGTTGTGCTGCTCTGTGTTGGATTAGAGAAGGCAAAACATTTTCCTTCAGATTGCGGCCCAGCAGGTCTGTGGGAGACCCAAATTACTGTACAGTGCGGGAGAAATCTGCGAATAATTTCTGGAACAGGATTAATCAGCTTGTAGATCTCCAACAGGCAAGGCATGCAGCCAGCCCTGTTACCCCATACACTCTGCTCAGAAAGCCAGTTATTAGCCTTAAACGGGTCCGACTGATTAGCTAATCATGCTATTAGTGTACCAAAGATATAGACGGGCCCAGGGACCGAACTTTTAGTAATTGTAATAATGCTTATCAATAATTAGGATAAGAATCAATAATTACGCCTCACAGATGCCCTGTCTGCAGTTATCAGGCCCAAAGCAATAAAGTACCTAAAGTATAAAAACCACCCAGACAGAACCTTCCAGAACCACAAGACCTCCTGGCAGTGCATCTGTAAACAGGACACCAGTGTTGCTCCAGTTTAGATATTTTAAACACGTTTGGATAACGCACGGTGCCTGGTTTTTCTTATATAGTATATTTCTGGTTAAAACCCTTAAAGGTATCACTGAGAACCTTATATGGGGTAATGCAAGTTTATGCCAAACTTTGTAAAATATAGCCATTGTCTTGGCATGTACTGTAAGTAAAAATAAGGCTTGGTCATTATTATATTTGGGAAATTACGGTACATTACAAAACTAACATACACTATATCTGAAAAATTACGGTAAGTTATAAAACCAACATGGAGTCCCTCATCAGCTTTATGTGAAGCCTGAGGAAGAATATCCAGCCTGATCGTTTTGGGCAACATGATCTGTTAGGTGGTATGTTAGTTACATTAGCCATGAACGCATTTTATGGGCCTTAAGCAAGGGAGTTAAAAGCCGGGGTCTTGCTCCAGCAGGCCACTTTGAGTAGGTAACCATCCTTCTGAGAGCCTGTCATCACCCGGGCCTGCATGCTACGTCCCACTTTAACACCCTCTTGACTCCGCGTTTCCTCCAAAAGCAGTTACGCGACCTGGGGTACCGGCTGACTCTCGGGAGGACAGCCTGAAAAGCTTCCGGCTGCTGTGTTGTTGAATAATGGACACATTGCGGGTTACAAGGCCCTCAAAGGCCCACCCCTACTCAAATAGCTACAGGACGGACATGCCAAAGACACCCTAGAACGACGGATCACCTCCGGAAAACTGGGCCTCTTTCCATGACCTTCAGTACCAGAGTGAGCATAAAAGGCTTTATCTAGTCAACACAGCACAAAACTATATTTCATATGCATATAATAAGCCTGTTTGTTTTAGGGAAAATGATGGCGAAAATGCCATGGGGTATTCATTAAGTCGCTGTTAATCAGCTGGCAGATAAATATTCTTTGCCGGGCGCTCATATCAACATGCGCCAAGTTGCCGCCTTTTGAACAGATTTATTAAGTTTGCCTGGATCAGTGAGGATCAGCTCAAGGGCTACATGGCAGGTACGTCATGCTAGACTTGCGTAACGTGATGCGGGCAGATGTGCAGCATTTTCCAACATGGATAAATTGTGTTTCTCATTTTCAAAGTTTTCCCCAACTTGTGCATTTCATTAATTCCAGAAACTACTTCTAAATCATTTTACCCTCCGCATTTTACTCAAACAAAAGGCATCTATTTTATAATTCATTGATCGTATGGCACTCAAACAAACAGTATTTCTGGCTAAAATGGCTCTGAAAATTTTCAGTTTTACTGGCAGCAGCTGTTCAAGTATCCATACTTGGGGGTGACCTTAATTTTTTTTTTTTTTTTTTTTTTTTTTAAAAAAGCAAAACTTCACACATAAAAACAGACCTCAAATTAGTTAACTGTAAACAAACAGAAAGGTCAGCTTCCACAGCCCCGAACCTTCCCTTAACTGCAGGTGCTTCCAAAGCTCTGAATCAGAAGAATAACGTTTTTGTTTGATTTTCTCATAAATTCATTTGCCAGGTCAATCCAGAAGCACATGTGCACCACTTAACTGTTTATTTGTTTCTGCTGGGGGGCGCTGGTGGTCAGCCCTGCTGGCCCTGAGGTGATCTCAGACTCAAACAGACACATCTTGCAAGCAGAAGCTTCATGGCAGAACCTCAACATCACTAACATAGAGTTAATTCAAGAATTACACACGTTTTACATGTTTCGGGTTGTACTCTCACAGTTCAGTGTTTACTTGGGAATGCAGCAGAAATCGATCAGTTTTTACAAGTGCGTTTTTACACTTGCATGTGCTCGTTTGTGTGCCCTGTGATAGAATGGCATCCAGTGCGGGGTGTAGCTTGTAAAGGATGGATTCCAGGATCACACTGCACTGGATTAGTGTCTGTGGATTCTTGAAAAGCACAATATAAATGAAACATTATTATTATTATTATTATTATTGTTGCTGTTGTTATTGTTAGCAGCAGCAACAATTACAGAAAAAGATTGGAAATAATAATTATGATTAATTTGCCTTGAAAACACTGCCTGTTATGTCCACCTGACCCTCCTGTCTCCTCCCTATCGTGGCCATGATGAGCCGCGCCTGTTGCTTGTTACCTCTTGTCAGTTTTTGTATTTAAATAACTGTTTGTCTCGTCAGCCCCAGTCCGGTCATTGCCGTGTCCTTCCCCGTACTTGCCTTCTCGTTTTGACCCCCCATGGCCTTGTTTGTTTCCTGTTCAGTTAAATAAAACACGCTTTTGCTTGCTGAATGAATGCCTTCATGTTGTGACAGAATGATCAGACTCCAAAAACACCCCAGCAGCCTGCTCCTCTGCTCTGGCTTCCATGTGTCCCTGCATCTGGCCGACCGGATACCCCGAGTGCCTCGGATCTGGGGGCCGAAGGGATTACCAGCGTCACGAGAGCCACCTTGCCTTGAAGTGGAGCACTCCTTCTCCTTTCTGGATACCCACCTGGAGTGGAGGAGTAATCCCACAGTCTGGATGACCCCAAGGCCGAAGCTTTCTTCTAGTCTGCGGGAAATATGTTAGCGAGACTCACCAAGGACACAGATCCCCAGGAGGCAGAGAAGGTCCAGTGCTTGCTGGGTGACGTGCGGCCGCCACCTGTTTGCCACATGAAGCCACTCAGCCCGCAGCCTCTCCAGTATGGGCTAGGGCCCCAAAGAGGGGTAGGCTGAACTCCGTTTCCAGAAGGGGAAGACAGTGACATACTATCTGTGCTGGCTGTCCTGACTCTCGGCGCCCTCTTGCTCCCCCTCCTGCTCTCTAGGAGCCCACCTGCCCTCTGACCCTTCAGCACCCTCTTGCCCCTGCCCTGCGATTTCATCACCGCCCTCTTGCTCCTGCCCTCTTGCCCCTGCCCTGCTGGTCCTTCAGCACCCTCTTGCTCCTGCCCTGCAGTTCCCTCGACGCCCTCTTGCCCCTGCCCTGCGATTTTGTCACCGCCCTCTTGCTCCTGCCCTGCTGGTCCTTCAACACCCTCTTGCTCCTGCCCTGCAGTTCCCTCGATGCCCTCTTGCCCCTGCCCTGTGATTTCCTCAGCGCCCTCTTGCTCCTGCCCTCTTGCCCCTGCCCTGCTGGTCCATCAGCACCCTCCTGCTCCAGCCCTGCTGGCCCTCTGAGGCCCTCCAATAAGATGTTGGGTTACATTTCTAGGTGTGTGGAGTTTAAGTCAAGGGAGGTGATGCTAAGATTATACAATTCCTTGGTAAGACCCCACTTAGAATACTGTGTGCAGGTTTGGTCACCATACCTTAAAAAGGACATTGTTGCCTTAGAAAGGGCTACAAGAATGATTCCTGGTCTTAGAGGAATGTCTAATGAGGAGAGATGAGCTGAATCTGTTCAGCCTCGAGCAAAGCAGACTAAGGGGGGACATGATCCAGGTATATAAGATTCTAACAGGTCTGGATGCTGTTCAGCCAAATGGCTACTTCAATATTAGTTTAAATACCAGAACTCGAGGCTACAGGTGGAAATTAGTGGGAGAACATTTTAAAATGGATCTGGGAAAACACATCTTTAGACAGCGTGTAGTTAGAGTATGGAATAGTCTTCCTGTTAGTGTAACGCAAGCTAAAACCCTGGGTTCCTTTAAATCAGAGCTAGATAAGATTTTAACTACTCTGAGCTATTAGTTGAGTTCTCCCCAAACGAGCTTGATGGGCCGAATGGCCTCCTCGCGTTTGTAAATTTCTTGTATTCTTCGGCCCTGTGGTCCTGACAGGCCGGCTTGCCAGGGAGCAGGCCTAGGAGGGTCCACATTCCTGCCTGGTTCTGTCCCGTGTTTGGTGTGTTTTGTCAGTGTGGTTTTGTTCATTGCTCTTTCCTGTGTTGTCCTTTTGGTCCCAGGTCCGGCCCCTGCCTGTTTTGTGTCCATTATGATCCCGTTGTGACCTGTTGGTCCTGCCATGCTCTGTTCTGTCCGGTGTCCCATCTGTCCCCGGCCCTGTGTGTCCGCCCTGGCATTCGGTCCCATCGAAGTCCTCCTCTGGTCATCCTTCGTGCCCAAAGGGGGGTGCTTGTGGGGGGGGGTGCTGTAATGTCCTGCCCATCATGTCCTCCTGACCCTCCCGTCTCCTCCCTAATGAGGTCCTGATGAGCCACGTCACCTGCTTGTCTTTGTATTTAGTCCCTGTTTATCTCATCATGCCCAGTCCGATCACTGATGTCGCTCCTCCTGTCTGCCTGTGTCCTTCCTGTGCTCACCTTCTCGTTTTGTTCCCCCCGCAGCCTCATTTATTTCCTTGCTCCTGATCAGTTGAAAAAAAAAACCCTTTTCGTTGCCGAACTGCCTTTGGGTCTTTTGTGCCACATGTCGTGACAAAAAGTACAGCATGATACTTTTTCCCCGTAAGCGAAAATACCTGATTGGATTTTTTTTTTTTTTTGTATATTTATTAATGTCTGTATATTTTTATATTTATTAATGGTGCATGTTTGTATTTTTCAGCTTCATTTTCTTTTTTATGATTTTTGTCCCTAAGTAATGTAGTAGGTGGTCTGAAAAGAGAGACAAACAATTCCAGACGAAGCGTGGCTGCAGGACAGATTATTCCCAAAATTAATATCTGGACCCGACTTGTATGGTGTAGTTGGGGAATATTTTTATATTTCAGAGTTCAGTAAAAGGCAGACAGCATTCTGGGAGATATTCTGGGAGGTACAAGGGATCTCCCTCAGGGATGAAATGGGTGATGAAAACCCTGATGATGATGATGATGATGACGATGATGAAGAAAACCCTTTATTGCTGTTGCAATACACCATGTCACTAGTCACAAGTACCAACGAAAAACTGGCCATCAACCCGACCATACATATACACACATCACATTATAGGGGGTAGACAGGTCAGGAAGACGGGGGACTATAGGAAAAATCAGAGAAAACAAGATTACATGAGAGGAGGAGAATAAAAAAACAGCCCCCAGACTGTACTCCAGTGGGGAGTACAATGTAGGAACAGAAAAAAACACCTCAGCAACATAAGCACATGGTCACTACACCTTACAACATAAAAAGTCGTGACTTGCAACAGGGGAGGGAAATGGGGAGGTGGAGGTAGCCCAGCATAGACAGACAGCCATCCGGTCCTGCAGCCATAGAGGCGCTGGTCACAGACCCCCCTGGTCACAGACCTGCCCGTTCACGCTGGGGGTATGAAGCAGCGAAGGCGTGGGATGAGGGGAGGGTACAATTGGGTGCTGTTACGATGGTGAACATAGCTCTGAAGCAGTCTTCTATACTAATGTCCAGGCATTTGTTCCATGCAAAAACAACACAGTCTTGCTTAATCAGATCCTGTCATTTGTTTGCTCAACACAGGGAAGTGAGACCTGTGATGACTGGGCCTGGATTTCATCAAATTAATACAGGCAGAGGAAAGGGAAGGAGGGAAAAACGACAAGAATGATACTAATTCGCATGAAACACTGCATGGTGGACGAAGGTTCTGTTTTCACCACTGTTTCTCAGCTCAGCCATGACATCGCCATAAATCTGCCCCCGATTCGTTTCCATAATAGCTTCGGTCTGCACGTTAAGTTGATTTAATCTGCGTCGTATGACTTTGTCCAGTTCAGTAAACACTCCAATTTTGCTATAGTGATTTAGCTACAGGTTAACCCTCACACTACAAAATTACTGATCTGCACAGCTCAGAGACAGAAGCAGCATTTAAATTATGTGTAAATATTTCAGGACGTATCTAAAATATGGTGACCTTTCTATGGGGCCAAGTATAGCAAGTGAGATATTTCACAGCAAGCATGACATCATTGTGGTTAAAGAAAACCACAGTCAACAGATCCCCTGGTTATTTCCAGTCCTGTATGTGATGCATGAACCGCATGAACAATAGTGTGTTGAAAAAACTTTAAGTGAAAAAGATTTTAAGGCGCGATTAACAAATTCCCAAGCACCCCTTTCAAAAGCACCTACTGTCATTTGCACGTGACAGGAGCTAAAGGGGACAAGACGTATGTTTGCTTCTGTGCTGCTTAATCCTTCTGATCAGGTCTTTAGTTGCCGTGAAGACAGGTTGGAATGTCCAGACCATGCCAAGCGACGAAACAGACAGAGCCAACCAGCTTCACAGTCAATGGAGTGCTGTTCAATGACTAATTAACATTTAATACGCCATTCACTTACAAATTTACCAATTAAGGTAGCTGTAGCTGACAGATGTTGCAGGATAAGGAAGCGAATTGATGGACACCTTTATTCTGGATTGCTGGGCCCCTCCCAAAATACATTGCCATGGTTTTCATACAGGTTTTTTTTTATTATTTTAGTGGTTTTTTAAATAATTATTGCAAATCTTCAAAAAAGAAAACAAGATTTATGGCATTTCCTACTTTGGGAGGGGGGGGGGTCCCTAAGTTTACTTGCAGCTTAATATCGGGATATTGTTTTTCTAGGCATAAAACCTCCAAAGGAATAATTAATGCACAGTCTGCAGTCTGCAAATGTAAGGTATGTCGCACCTCCCCCCCCCCCAGGGAAAGTTAGGTCAAGGAAATGTCAGGGTGCCTTTGTCCTTCAGCAGAGGCAGCCATACCTTAAGACAAGCGGTGACCTTCAAGAAAAATCCCGCTCTCACCTGAGCTGGGCATTCCGGGCAGTACGCACGCCCTTCTTATTCCGATGACAATGCCAAATGACAAATCTTAAGAAAACATGACTTGATAATATCGAGGCAATTAGCAGTAATTGCGCACCGCACTTGAAAGGTGGCCGTCAGCCAGGGGGCGGCCCATTGCCGGTGTCCCGGGGGTGGCGGCTCCAATCACCGCCATCGGAGCCCTGCTCCATGGCATTTCCTCTGTCAGGAGGGGACCGGAGCAGATGGCCCGTGCTGAGAGACGTGGCTTCTCCAGTATTGGTGTTGCCACGGACATGGTGAGCGTCATTGACAAATTACGTTTTTCTTTTTCCCTCCTTTTGGTCCTGCAGCATGTAAAGAAGATCGATGCGGAGTGTGCATTCGGTTTTTCGGAGGACAAACACCTATTCTTAAGTGAAACCTGCATTCCCCACATGACACAGAGAAAAGCATGAATCACCGGTAGAGATGTGCTTTCATAAGGACCACGGATTCATATCTCTTTTATTAGTCTTTCCCTTACATTGTTGGGCATGTAGTGAGGTTGTGGTGGGAGCAGGACAAACACCAACAGTCTATGAGGAAATGGGGGCGAGAAACACATCCGCTTCTCTTCCTGCTGATACCATAATTGGCCCATGCTGGGGGCCGGTGTGTCCTCCCATTGGTAGTTATGAAGAGTCGTCTTCATTTATGCCCGACTCGATGTCTGATCGAAACATAAGGGACTTTTGCCCGAAAAAAAGCATCAGTTTTTGTGACACCAATCAAAGTAATAAAAGACCCAAAGAATTTCGACAGGAAAGACAGGAGCCGAAAATATTTACAGTTGCAGCATTCAGTTGGGCTAAACCTAGCTGACGCCAAACCTCAACTCAAGTGAAGCCAAATTTCAACTGAGGGAATAGTTCTGAGGTTTTTAAATGCTGTTATGGGAAAGAAATACTTCTCTTGCAATCATTTATCCATCTTTTTTTGTCGCTTGTTCTATTCATAATAAAGCACCATTTTCCAGTCACTTTGAAGCTGCCTTACATTGGGAATCATTCCACAATGGTTCTAGACTGACTCAGACACACTAGAGAATGCAGAATAATGATTTCAGGAACTAGCAAACATTATGGGCCGACCCTGCTAATAACGCTAGCAGATAAGCCCCCAGCTCCAGGCCTGGTTCTCCCGTCAGCCTGATTAGAATCAGCTCTCACAAGGAGTCGAACTCCAAGGCTTCAGGCCCAGGCGGGACCACAGGGCGGAGAGCGACGCCTGTGGTCTGCAAGGCCACCAGACGGGTAGGCTGTGTAAGTGTGCGGCTCGTAGAGCTTGCTGATGAGAAAGACACCAAGAAGATATAAACAAACAGACTGCACCTCGCTACATAAGTGCTGACACCCACACAAGGCAGTTATTTTCATACGTTCACTGCGCAGTACTGTTTCCCATGAGAAGTGACAGCAACGTCATTGGTTTCCTTAAGGATGAGCCAAACCATTTGCTGTGGGGCCAGGGGGGGATTCTTTCATCTCACTAAATAACTAAATGCCATGAGGAGTTGGAATCGCTTTAAGGAGCCTGAAGAGACTCTTACCGCAAGATCAGTTTTCTTCGTATTTTTGTATTTTATACTTTCATGTCAGACTTTGTTGCACATAAATCAGGATGAAGCCTCTGCTTCTTACAGGAGTTTCACATGCAGGCTAGCGTTCACCACGCACCAGGTGACTATCTTCAGCACAAGAGCTTATCAAATGATAAACGGTTTGGGTCCCCCACACCCCCGCCTGCTGGAAGTCATTTAAAGATGCACTCAAAAGCTAACAAGGCTGCCTGCAGCTGTCACAGACTCCAGGGTGACTCCTGAAGACCACGCCTGACTCACACAGAGTCCAACAAACAGCATTAGCACCATTAGCCATTAGCCACTGCAGCTATGAAATGGATAGCCTTTGTGAATTTGGTCCATTGACTGCTCGCAGCAAGGTCATATTGTTTGTGAGCCCCCAGTGTACAAATCTGTGTCTAGTTTGGAGGGGGGGGATGTCCCACATACCACAGATGAATCAGTTAACATCGTTTCGACATCCTGCGTTTCCACTAATGGCTGCTGTTTTTAATTGCAGTTAGTGAAGTGGAAAAGGCTGCATTGAGATAAACTCCATGACTCTGGTTAAGTAAACTTTGGAGTTCAGTTGAGGGGGGGGTGCTGATAGATTTTTTTATTATTTCTGACAATTAACACATTTCCAATATTCAGAGACCTGGCTCTGCTGTTCCTCATTGTTTGTTTAACCACAGCTACTCACCCCCAAAACAAAATAGACTTTTTTCTTGTCTGGGCCATTCCATGATCATCATGGAGATTGTGTTGATTAGAATGAGGTACGAAAAGTTAGTGACACAGGTGGTTTCCCATGCAGGATGCTTGGCTAAAGCATTTTCACATTTGTAATTTTGTGTCATTTATGTTGTCCAAAGCATTTTGCTCAGGACATAGATATATCCAAAGCCAATTAAGAAGACCCCACCTTGGTCGTCAGGGAAAACTTGAGCTGTTTCACATTCCAGACTTTTATGGAAATTTCTCCACCATTTTACAATTCTGTATCTACAAGGTATTTTTTCCCCATTTAGCCATAGTTCTGAATTTGGGGTGAAATATCAGAGCAACTGGTCACCACACACAATAAGAATATAGAATTTCTGTATTTGTCAGCTGCAAAATGCCGTAATGATGAACCTGTCTTGTACGACAGGAAACAGAAAGAATTGCAAAAACACAGGAGTGTTATGTGTAAAAACAGAAATCAGCGGGATTTAGCAGTGAGTCACAGGCGGAGTGGGTGGTTTATCATTAATGGGTCATTATTGACACGGTTAGCGGTTAGCGGCACGGCTAACAGTCAAGGACAAACATGCTCTTGTGTTCAGTCTCGTAACAAATATAGCTCTCACTCCTATGCCCGCTGTTCAGCGTGTCATATCACAGGAGCGCCGAATGCATTCCTCCAGTCACACTCCGCGGCTTTATTATCGCTTAACGAGGCAGCTAATACCGCTAACGATTAATAAAAGCAGAGGCTGTGCAGGCAGACTGTGCTAAGCCGAGTTATTGGGCACCTGCTGAGTTCTGTGTGAAGACGGGATGAAAACACCGGGAATCAATAAAGACGAATGAGGCAGACGGCAGCGGCGCGCAGTAAAGAGCCGACATATGAGTGCAGCCTGTATGCAGCGTTAAAAGGCTCAAAGCCAAAATCTGTTACTTTCAGCCAGGAGGAAGTAGAGGGCAAGTAAATTGGCTCATTATGGTCAATTTTCCCTTCGCTTGGGTCCGTTAATGCAAGCTAACGGTGTTGGGGCTCTGAGTGAGGCAAGGTGGCGTGGGTAGGTTAGAGGTTAACCAAAAACTATCCTTGTAAACTGCCTTAGTTGGTCATTTCTTCGGGAAATACAACAGAGCCTATTTAAGCATCGTGCCTAAGTAATATAATGAACCGACGGCAGAAAAAATTCACAAAAAAGGGGAGGACAATTATGAAAATTGTTCCCATAAAGTCTCAAAAGATTTAATTTGGTCCCGGTCACATTTATTTATTTTAGAAAACATAATTTAGTGTTTAACATGCCTTCATTATATGCTGAGCTTTTTTTTGAGACGTAGGCCTAAAACTCACGATCGTAACTGAATTAAAGCCGCAAGAATGGGAAGTCTATGTATAATTCCAGGGCTTAGAATGATTGGAAATGTATTTTGCACTTGCTATATGCTTTAAATAGGCATCTTGTCAGTAAGATTACTTAATCTAATTACTTAACTTAATCTCATTTCTGCACGAATTTCCCTTCACATGCATTAACGATAACGTATATTATTGTATCTCATCATCCCGTCCAGGGTGTACCCCAGCCCCGTGCCCCGTGATGGACTGGCATCCCAACCAGTGTGCTGTGGTTGGCCCTCCCCCAACCAGGATAAACAGGTGGAAGATGGATGGATGGATGGATGGATGGATGGGTGGGTGGATTATGAGTTCTGAGCCGCTGTCTGTGGCCCAAACGAGACTTTCAGGTTCCGGCAGTTTCTTAGAAACACAGGTAGATATTTTGCACAAGCATCCGAAATAACTGGGTGAATTGCTGCACATTTCTGTTCATCAGAAACCACCCACATATATTTTCATGGAAAATGTTAAAACATATCTGTGACTGACTGCATCACTTGCTTATAACTGACAGAAACTAAAATAAAAAAAAAATATATTTTTTTTTTATCGTTGAACACATTGTGGGCCAGTGTAATAATTTGATAGACATATTAAAATATGCATATATTTTTGTTTATTGATAGCATGAGACATCTGGATTTCGGTGACATTAGCATGAGACCATGATGTAATGCACCTCACCTAACTCAGTATAGAATAGTCACACTGTAACACCTGAAACAGCTGATATTTAGAAAAATATGTTTTTCTTGTCAATGAAATCTCATTTACAATTCACAGAAATGGAGGACTGACTGCCTAACAGTACCTGATAGAAAAAGAGCCACAGCTGCTTCTCAGCTGTATTATTAAATCTTCTGAAATCGATTATGCATTGTGTTAATTATACTCTAAGTCCGTATCCTGTTAAATATCAAAGGCACAGGACAGAGCACTTTTTCCATTGATAATTAAGAGCATAAGTTTAGCAAACAGGAGTCCGTTTCTCCCGTCTTGTTCGTTCGGAGAAGCAAACATTATGAGCAAGAACATTCCGGTTACCCCTTTCTGTCTGGCCTTTGGATGTGGGGGGGGGGGAGTGTGGTGCCCAGATGTG
>JAODJU010000001.1:6198896-6209919 GCA_026776725.1 Gnathonemus echidnorhynchus
GCTAGCTAATATAGGGGGGTGTGTGATTAGGAGGCTCCTCCCATAGGAACAGCCGGCGGAGGCGTCCGTTTGAAGTGCTGGAGAGACGAGGGTCGTGCGCATTAATCAATCGTAAGAAATTAAACACAGGTGGAAGCCCCCCAAAACAGCGGGCACTCTGACCCTCCGTCAACGGGGATTGAAGGGTAAACTGAAAAGGGGAGGGGGGGGGGGTGTGTACAGAAAAACAATTACTACGGTGTTCAAAAAGAGCTTACAGTGACAAGCCCGCCCCTGAGTTACCGTCTCCACGGTTCCCACAGGACAATTCTATTATATTGCGCTCAACATCAAATAAGTCATAAAATGATTTTTCAAGGGACTGGGCTTGACATGAACACCTTGGACCCATGAGTCTTAACCACCTGGCATGTCGTAAATAACAATAAAAAAAAAGGCCTTCGAGAAGCGAGAGCCGTTGCCCGGGGTTGCAGCCCGATATCCCCCCTCCATGTCCCAACATGATCTGACAGACATCCTGATAGGCTGGAGATTCTTCAGCGTTTAAAGTACGGCTCTCTGTGAGCGACAAAGCAATAGAGGAACAAAGTCTCTTCGTCTTACAGTTTTTATTTTCTTCTTTTTTTGTGTGAGGCCATTATGTTTTAAATTTCGTTTTTATCGGCATGTCAAATCTCAGACAGATCGAGATTGGGTGAGTGGCGGGGTGGTATGGATTTATTTTAAATAAATATATTTAATTGCTTTTTTATGTGATTCCAGTCAAACCCTGAAGACTCACTGAGCCAAGGAAGATTTAGGTGTTAAACATACTTGTTTTAGGAACACGTTTAATTTACTGTGTTACTTTAAGACTGTGGTTCATTTCTGCCGTGACTGTAAACACCATCTCATCAAGCGTGCTGAAAAAACAGACACAGGGCCATCTAAGCAGCAGAAAATGGGGAATGTATCCTGTCACCATGGCAATAAAATCAAACAGGCTTTCTCCAGTGCTGGCGTCGGAAGAACACATAATAAACACATCCATCAAGGCCCGTGTCATCCCTGTTTATGTACAGTGTGCAACATTAGCCATTTCTTATAAATTGTGATGCTAATATCTATCTGCCTGGAAGGACTGAGCCTCTAAATCAGCTGTTTTCCAGGTTTATTGTCAGATAAATGCATCCGGCTTGAATGAAACTTAAACGGCTCAACATTCTGCTTCTCATTTCAGGACAGACGTCGTCGATCCAATCCAACCCCAGCTCTGAACTTCGAAAGTAAACGAAATTGACATCCAAATATTCCATCGTAGGCCACACATTATACATACACCCCCCCTTATCTCAACCCAAACAGAGGGATAAGCAGGGTCAGCTGCTGAAATACTCTGGTAAATCTCTCAAACGTGAGTTGGGACAGACCCAGTGCAAACTCCTGTCTGTCAGGGTGCAGGTTCCAGAAACACCAGCCACATTCTAAGGAAATGCACACTGGTCCGAAACACCAGCAGGCCGGGAACCGTCTAAATAGTCAACAAATAAGTCAAATTAAAGTTTCGGGCGGTGCTAGCAAAAGGCCAGACTTCAAATGCATTGCTGTATTCTGGTAAAGTCTGGAAATGAGCAGTTTAACTTTGAGTAGATGCAGCTGAAAGCAGGAGATCATATGGAACCAGGTCAGGTACCAGAACTGCGTGCCGCTTGTTCACTTGGCTTCAAATTCATATAATATTCAGGTGCTTCTGTGTTCAATTGAAACCATTCATTCAATGCTACGCGAGTGTACAGAAATCCAGACTTTACTGTACAATCCCAGAGAGGCCAATAAGGGAACATATTTTGTGAATGTATTCCCTTCCCTTTACCATTAATTTCCCATTAAATTGACTTTCTCCAGCAATCAATCAGAATTATTAATTCTGTTAGCACTATAGCAATAAATCAGAGTAACTACAATGAAACCTTTTTTATGTAATTAGCTTCCTGATTTTCTGCTCGGTGAAAGCTCTGGAAATGATTATGAATATGTATGGAATATAATGAAAACACATGTGGCGTGATAAATCACACCTGTTTTACGGGCCATTTTAAAAGGGGGCAGCACTTGTGTGACTGTACTATTATAATCAGTGCCGGTCAATCCATTAGGCCGCCATCGGCCGACTTAGCAAGCCAGTTCTATTTAGTGCCAGACAGGGGGCGCCGGTGAGGGGCCCACATGAGCTTTGCCCAGTTACTGTATAAAATGATCGATCCACTCCCAGACCTGCAGGTCCGGCTCATATGTCTTTAACCGGCGGGAAACTCAAATTCAGAAACCAGGATGCTGATCCTTGACGTCTGAAACGTCCGAAAACAACAGGTTGTAGCATCTTAAGCTAACGTCGTTAGCCAGAGACAACGTTCACGTCAACGTCCGGCCTCCGTACGGCCCCACAGGGCGGGTCTGGCTTACCGGAGGCACAGGGAACCCCTCGCTAATAAAACGTCTTGACCTGATTCGATGCCAAACATAAATAACATGCACGGGGGTCTGCTACACAGATATGGGGGCTTCCTGCTTGTAGTTTACAATGGCCCTACACTCCCTCGCTCCCTATAACGATCAAATTTCCAAGGCATGACGGAGACGGATGCAGAACAAGGCAGTCCCGGCGTGTAATAAACAGCCCCACCATCCACGATATGTTCCTTCTGAAGCGTATAAATATCGGCGGTACAGAAGGAAAGATCAAGGCTTCGGCAGAATCAGGACGGAGATTGCAGACCGTTGCCTAACCGGCTGATTACGTTTCCCCAGCTGTACTGCGGAGACTGGGATGCCCCCCCCCTCCTTTTTTTGCCTGGGACTCATATCCATTTGTCTGCGACCAGACGGCCTGGGGTCCAAAAGCCGCCTCCATGTTTTTCTCGCCATCGATTTTGCAGACGCGCTTAAATCAAGCCGCCATGTCTAAAGCCATGCTCAGAGGTCCGGACGCAGCCTTCGAGGAGAATTAGCCTAGAGATGGAGGTAGAGAGGAAGGGGATGAGGGAGTGGTACCATTTGATGGTTTTTTAGGGATACTGGATACCTGGTGGGTCAGTAGAACAATGGCAGCGTTTGGGAGTGACACAGAGCACACCTAAAATTGGCTGGAAGCACAAAGCTAAGGCAAATACTAACTAATGAATAATAATATAAATTCTTAAGAAAATGAATTAGCTGAACGGCAAACGTTGAGGCTGTATGTGTAAGGAGGTAAGGATCAAGCCCCAGATGAAAAACACATTAACTGGCAAACTAAGAAGCCTCTCTGACACTTATCTATTATACAGCCTTTCATTTACTTACACTCACACGGCCTGCAGCTAGTTAAGCTGTTCACTTTGGGGTCAGTGTGCAGTTCAGCAAGTTGGGACTCGGTGCTAGTGATCAGAAGGTTGTCGGTTCAAATCCCAGTGTCAACTGGATGATTTCACCACTAGACCCTTGAGTAACACCCTTAACTCTGATTGCTCTGAGGACTTTCTGACCTTGCTTTCTCAAAAAAAGTATGTTGCTTAGGATGAAAGTCTTTACTAAATAGAAACTGTAAACCACTCATTGATCAGCATGCAAGTCCATCACCTCATAATATCCTGAAATTACATTAAAGGCCCCTGTGTTTATTTTCAGTCCAGCATGCACTGGCTGGATATGTAATTAAAATCTGGAAACATACAAAAATACAAAAGACATGGTTTATTTGCATTACCTAAACTGCATATTTACACAATGAAACAGGAGAAAATCCCAATTAGCTCAACCCTAAATTCAATTTGAGCTACTTCTTCAGTAACGGATACGTGGCAAAAAGACACCATTTCCTCTGGAATCATTTTTAACATCTATATGCAGAATCTCAAGAAAAACATCTTGTAAAAACCTGCAGTTTTAAAATAAAGTATCGGAGAACAGTTACAATCATTGTAAGACATGCAAGCAAATATCAAGGTCAAAGCTGTCAGTGAACCGCAACATCCTATTTTATGTTAGAATTTGCTCTCAGGATCACTTTGGACAAGTCTGCTAAATGAAAACAAATGTGGATTTTATTGAGGAAGAAAGACAAATGTGGTTATTGTCTCAATGGGAACAAGGTTCAGAATTATGGGATCCTCACACAAGGAAACTAGACAGACAAGAACCTGGGGTGGGCTGGTGAGAATGGAGATCCGGTCACTGTAACTCACTCACTCACTCTCTCTCTCTCTCTCTCTCTCTCTCACTCTCTCTCCCTCCCTCCCAGCATCGATAGCAGGCAGATCCTTGGGGTGTTGTGTTCGGGGTGCTTCTCACTCCCTACGGGATACAGGTGGAAATGCTGCCCAGCCGTCTAATCCGTCTAACAGATGGAAACTCGCACTCAAGGAGCGGCTGTATTTTATTACTCTAACTGCTCGTTTAAAAAGAAGAACTGTAGCTCTGGATGACTGCGGTCTGCTGAAAGCGGCTTGTGTCGCCCGCCCATGTCATTCACATTCAGCGGCAAGATGGTAGGGTTTGTGGGGGAGGGGGGGTTGGCTTAGTAATGAATTTAGGAGGGGGCCACAGAGATTTTCTTTTCAAATCCACCATCATTATAATAAACCTCAACATGAAACAGGGAGGATCGACGTTGGCGTGTTTTCGCTAAACATCAGTTTTCAGCTCAAAGAAAACAGAAGCTGTGGGGCGTTTTTCAAACTACGGAAAAGCGATTCCCACCGCTGCCGTTATCCGTGAAGTTTTAACGAATTAAATGTTGAAAACTCTGTCAAGAAGTAATTCTACATCTATTTATTAATTCTCTTTGGAAATCGTACATACACAATTCATGAATTATAAGCACACAAATACACCAGCCATGAGTCTGGGTTATAGTGAGCCTGGCGACTATCCCAGAAGCCCAGGGCAGGCGGCGCCGTGGACGGGATGCCAGTCCATTAATTACATTTCCTTAAAGCTTTTGTTTGTTGGTATGTTTTGGGACCGCTATAAAATTGCTAAGCATAATTGTGGCTCCTTTGGTTGAGGGAGGGTCCGGAATATTCCTGGCTAAGTTACTTCAAAGACACCGCAGGCCAAGCGTGTGAGAAGAGAAATGCAGTGAAAGAAATGCAGTGCCAACAAACCGCACCAGCCTGTGCCACCCGAGCCCACCTTCCTGGTCGGGCCGGGTCAGAGTGTGTCGGCATGGCGACCCGTTTCTGCCCAACGGAGGACGGGAAGGGGGTGTCGGGACTCAGAAGAGGGGCGGCTCGGCGGTTGCCAGGCTGCTCTGCCAGCAGCATAGTCTCCCTGCCTGTCGGCACCGGCACACTCCGTTTACTCTGGACAGGAACGGCACTGACTCGGAACCGCCTGGGACGAAGAGAGATGCCTCTGGGGCTCCACAGCCTTTACCAGAGGGTAAAATGATGTTTGGTTTGTGTCCGTTTGTAGAGGATATACACACACACACACACACAGACACACAGGCTTGTAATTAAATCTTTGTGGGGATGATCCATTCATTTCTATGGGGAAAACTTAACGACCTTAACCTCTACCCAGCCCTAACCTTAACCATAAGTAACCAAACAAAACACGAGACTTTAGGCATTTTTGTTTTTTTGATTACACTCACAGATTTTTTATACACTTGAGTTTTCCCTTGTGGGGATGAAAAAAATGGTCCCCACAACATCAAAATAATGGGTTTTTATCACATTGTGGGGACATTTGGCCCCAACAACGTAATACATACATAACCCAGATACACACAGAGACCCAAACATGCTCACAAAGGCCAGTTTCAGAGTCAATAATTCACCTCAAACTGAAACCCTTTCCCACAAATCTGTATAAAAGCATCGCAATAAATATCTGACAACGAAAGTGGGGTGGCTGAATTGGCTCTTTTCTTTGAAATCCGATCCTCTTTAAAAGCCCCCCCCCCCCCCATCATTATGCAGGAGATTCATAAGGCTTCTTTCAGGAGATCATAAAATAAATGGGGTGGGTGGGTGAAGTAAGTGTGGTCATTTTATAGGCTGTCAAAGGAATTAATTCATTAAGCATCTTTCACACGATAAAGCTGCGGGGGTCCATCTCACTCAGGCCAGCGTGACGATTACCGAGCTGCAGATGGGACTGATTAGGCATATAATCAGAAGCAGGAGCTGGCTAGCTGCTTGGGCCCTATCTATATGGCACAAAATAAAGACCTCTTAACATCTCTTATCGTTATTAATTCTAATAAGCCCAAACACGCTGATATAGACCATTTCCTGCTTCCAGCAGGCTAAAAGGAAAACGCCTCTCCTTAGCAGAGCTAAGAGAGAGGAAATGGAAAATTCTGGTGACACGTTCAGGTCAGGCATGAAACACGGCCCTCCTAGAGGGTTATAAATACAAATAATAAACAGTAAATGCAGTTACACTCAAGGAAAGACGTGTTGTGATGCTAATTCACACCTGGACTGATGTTTGCTTCGTCTTCGGCTACCTTTCAAGAGAAATGCCCAATGGTGAAGGAAACAAACACAGGGACTGCCAGACCGCTCCTGCAGCCGCAAAAACGGAGAGAAAAACCGCTTAAAGATGCTGCTGTGAGGCCAACAGCGACATCATCATCCGAGAAAGTGCAATACAGAGTGTAGAAAGCAAGCAGCACATCAACGATATTCGGGACACTTCACAGGCACAGAGATCCTCCACAAATTACTGTTGGAAAGCTTGGTGCATCTGACAAGAGAGGAGGCAGGTAAATACCACATAAAACCCCCATGTCAGCCTGCTAAAAGCCTTAAATTGGAGTGAAACCCCCGTGAAGCAGGACAACGACCAAAGACACGTGGATAATGATGTCAGAGTAGCTTAAGATGCATCTAAGTGGCCCAATCAAAGTCCTGCCTTCAGTGCTATTTGGAAACTCTGGGAAAACTGTGGAAACGCTCGAAAAACCTTCTGCAGATGAAAGGTTCCCTGGCAACCTGGTAGCCTGAGCTAATTCAGGCAGAAGGAAACTCCCAACGATTGGAGCTCTGAGTGGGCAGCAGCAGCTCATCAAAAGACAAGCAGCTATAATTTCAGCCCAAGATCTATCCTTTTTCTAGCCGGAGAGGGATCACAGGTCAGAATACTGCGCACATTCAGATCTAACAGCAAACCTTGCTGGTTTATTAATGTTTTCATTTTGGACTTACATGAAGTGGAACACCATTAAAGGCCTTTGGAAGCCAGTTTGAAAGCAATATGCACATATGCTCGACAACAGCATAAGAAACATGATCTCGGAGCATACAATTACCCAAAAAGTTACATAAATGCCTAAATTAAGACTATAAACGTAGACTAGACCCTATACCACTTTAGGGCCATGATAATTAGTATAATGATGCAAGTTCAACTATGCAATTTAATGACCCAAAGCAGGTGGAGGCAGCCAGGGCAGAAGGAACAGCAGGAATTAACACACGGTATTGCTTTGGGAAGAAAATCTGATTTTAATTAGTGGAGTAATTAGGGTAAAGTAAAGGTGGGGGGGTAGCCAAGGAAGGGAGTAAATTAGTGGTAAAAAAGGATTGTCCATATTATTTGGTCATAAAATCCCAGTTAGAAGTTAAAAAGAGTTCATGGAAAAAAGGAGCCGTTGACCTCATAAATTTAATCGTATTAAATGTTTTTAGGCTGCAGGGTTAGGGTCAACGGACTGGTCAACTGCTTGTACGCTTGTGACTTTTTTTTAAATAGCAGCTTTTATCTAAAGTGACATACATTTTTTTTTGAGAAAGCAGGGTCAGCCTGTAGCAATTGGAGGTTAAGGGCCTCGTTCAGGGGCCCAACGGCGAAATGACTCTGGCGGCCCAGGGATTTGAACCGGCGACCTTCTGAACGGAGGCACGGCGTGACCCACACCACCCCCTGGACGACAGCTGCTGGAGGGAGAGCGTTCACAACGTACCTGCTAACGTGGGTGACGACTGGGCATTTGCAAAGCTGACCTCCGGGAGAGAGAGCAACCAATCAGAGAGGGCTGTGTCTGTGTATACATGAAGGTGACGGGAGCATATATGCACGTCAATAAATTCTACAAACCCATTTCACCCTGTGGGGGATTCAGCAGGTAATTACAGCCCAGCAAGATTTAAGATCAAACCCTCTCCCCTCATCATCCGAACGAGTGCGAAGAAGCGGCTCGATAAATTCAGGCCTCCCTCGCTCTCCTATCCGGCTTTCCGGGGACGGGATATGAGGCAGCCCCACAGGGACGAGGGCAAGCCCGGATACACGGGGGTACTGAGGATTCCTGCCGTCCAGGCAGAATCCCGCCTCCCTCTGACGGTTCTCACAGGGATTTACAGCCGAGTGGATCAGGTGGCACCCAAAGGCCAAGTCATTAAAAAGTCCGACCCAACTGCACCTTTCATTTGTCATGTCACGGCTCAAAAGGCCCATAGATTACCGTGAAACAGGAAGTCTGGCTTATTGTTCCGGCAGGAGCTGTGAATTTCGGTTTTCTCTCTCGATAAATGACCATTTCCTCTAGCTGGCATTGAAATGAGGGAGAGGACAGGGAAGATCACACTTTGGCTTAATACTTTTCTAAGCACTGCGCTAAGAAGCCAAGTGGTGGCAAGATGGGATAACGGGCCTTGATCTGAACCCCTGTGGCTCCGGCTGGAATGGCGATGACACTTTTGTCGAGATTCCGAAACATTAAGCTGAAAGAAAAGAGGAGATTCAGTCGCCTGGATGCCCGAGGAGAGACTCTGGGCTGGGATCAGATTCTGAGTCAGTTAATCGTTTCTTTGGAGGATTTATACTATTAAACTAATAGTTTTTTTGTTTGAAGAAAACAAAAAACATTAACAACACTATGTCTCTTTTGACATAAAACTAACTTAATTGTGATTTGTTTACATAATGATGCTTTTATCCAAGGTGACGTACATCAGAAAGCAGTTCCCAACACTGAAATCACTTCAGCCGACCCGGGGATTTGAACCTGCAACCTTCTAGTCAGTATCCTAACAGATACAATGGATTTTTAAACATGCCGTCACGACTCAGACCCAGACGGATTATGGGGTCTTGCAGGGGCCCAGAGGAACAATGATTGCCTGGTAAAGGACCAGCAGCTGTCTGGTTTTGCAGATCCACTCGCTCAGCCGTGCTTGTCTCAGTTTACGGCGATTCCTGCTCACAAAAGGAGCAGAGACCTGCTGAAAAGCGAACTGATTTAGACCCCCTCCCAGAAGATCCCTCCATCACCACGCCTACAATGACTATCAATATGGTGGTGGTTCCTTGATTCTGTACCATGGGCCCAAGTGCAGGTGGAACGTATGAAACACTCTTCATATATACCAATCTAAGAAAAGCTCAGTAATCAATGTGTAAGTGACTTCCTAGCCAGAGTAACACCCCCCCCACAGAGAATTCAGTTTACATATCTGCAAATCTTCTTCCAGACCAAACCAGTGATAGCGCCTTAATCAGTCATGGTGGCCGACAGAACCACGTGACCCGGAGATTGGGCAGGGACCCAGCGGGGGTGGGGGGTGGTTATTGTTTTAGGAGACAGGAAGGGAGGACAGGTTGGAATGAGACAAACGGCAGAATACACTGATAGCGTAGCGGTGACAGTGACGGCAGGTCGAGGGATGGGTGCGAAGCGCCGCGTGAATGTAAACAGGGGTCACGGGGGCTGAGAGGCAGCGGCATGATGACTTATCGCCTCCTGAGGAACGCGGGACGGGTGCAGGCAGTCGGCACAAAACACGGCTCACCTCGCTATCGCCGCGGCCCCCGGCCCCCCCCGCTTCCCAACGCCTTATCTCCAATTTTAAACTCGCAATACGATATACACAGACCTTCAAGTGCTGCTTTTCAAATGGCCACAAGTAAAACAAAGAAAAAGTGAATTAATGATTTAAGAGTGCCCCCTTCTGGCCACTGAACTCACAGCACCTGATATAAACAGAACTGATAAGATGTTTCCTCCCATAGTTCTTTACAATCTGGCGGCACAGCGGCTAAGCTGGGGTGGGTCGCCCCCCCCCCAGTTCTGCCGCTCCTTTCCTGCGAGTGGAGCTCTCCCCGTGGGCTTCCTCTGCCCGCCGTGGTTCTCCGAGATCTTTGCGGAGCCGTTGGATCTTTGCTGCGGTTGTGCAGTCGGCCGTCTAATCAGCGGCGACACAGCGGGATGCGACGTATTTGGGACGGGGAGAAGGCTTGGCTCCGCGGATGACCCTGGGTAACGAGACTGCTGCTGCTTCAGTTACCGTGTGACAATCGAAAAAATGAAAAGAAATAAAACCAGAAACAACAGAATAAAGCAAAATGAAAGGGCTGACCTGACAAATAACCATTAAGGAGTAACAATACTGACCTGACAAATGACCATTAAGGAGTAACAATACTGACCTGACAAATAACCATTAAGGAGTAACAATACTGACCTGACAAATAACCATTAAGGAGTAACAATACTGACCTGAAAACCATCAGCGAATGTGAGCCAACAGCATTATATTTTATTTTAAAACATTCCGCCGTTAAATCCAGCAGTCCTGCAATGCCATCTTCAGAAGAATCGCTGCCCATTTGATCCATTTTTAAGGGCAGAGGTAACGTTGACATCTTACAGTTGGCCAGTGTACTTTAATAAAGATCAATGCAGGCACAGTCAGGGGGTTTCTGGTCGCCGTTTTTCACCACCTCACTCCCAAACCCACCCCTATCTCATGTTAATACCACCAGATAACATGCCGCAGGAGAAACCCACCTAACCCTAACCCTGCACCCACTCAAACAAGCAGCCTCGCAGAACAAGCACGTTAGCATAGCAACACGCCGCTAAATGCCACTGGTGGGAGTTGGAGGGACTGGGCAGTGATTTGTACTAATTTCAGCCCAGCATCCAGGTCACATCTTCTAGGGAAGGCGGAGGCGTTGGGGCACCTCTTCCTGCTAACCGATGTCATGGGTGAAAGTTATCGATATGGGAAACACAGGACCGAACAGGCCCGACTCCAGCTCTGAAATG
>JAODJU010000001.1:6209930-6226093 GCA_026776725.1 Gnathonemus echidnorhynchus
CAGGATTATCTGAGGGGGCCGGGGGGATGGGCGGAGCTTGCTGTATGATTGGACGACTGACTGGATTCTGAGGATGTGTCAGACCGCAATTATGAGACTGTGAAGCTGGCAAAGAAGCGACAGGAGAGATCAAGGCTTAAATGAGAAGCCTGTTCTGTTCCTGATGCTCACAGCTCGCGCAGCGCAGAGGGAATGGTGACATCATTAAAGGGGGCCCTTTCCATGCTGGCCATTCCGGGGTCATCCAGAGGTGATCTGTCCAAGAATATATAAGGAAATAGATTCCACACTATTCCCAAGGGTCACAGGCCCAAGACACCCGGCTCCGCAGATCAAACACTCAACATCCTTAGTGGCCAGAGCCTCGGGAAATAATCTAAATTAATTCTCTTATTTAATTTTCATTAAATTAAAAAAAAAAACTGATAGAAAGGAAGAGAATATGTGACGCTCTAAGCTTCACTGAAGTAAATCCCCATGAACGAGCGTGAGCACACACGAGTCCATATTAGGTAGCGTTTTAATTAGTTTCAGTAGAAATGAACCTTTGTAACCTGTAATGGGCGGGGCTATTGTGTGCTGTCAACCCCAGGCTGGAGTAACACACTTCCTATTGGTTCCTTTTTTCTTTTTTGTCCCTGCCGGGTTCCTATTGGGTTAAATCAGGTAGTGATTGACGCCGCATGGCAAAACATCACCTACTGAAATCCCAAAGCCTGAAATTCTCCCATCGCTGAATTTAACTCTATTCTGTTTTAGCTGTGCAGATTAACACCAAAAAACAAAAGAGGCAGTGATGGAGGAGTTTGAGATGGAGGTTTTGATTATTGAACCACTGGCGTCCCAGTCAAAGAAGATCAACGGAATTTAATTAGTCTTTCCAGCAGGTGCACTGATATTTGACCTGGTTAATGAGTTAAACACGAGAGAGCATCTGTTTGAATACCGTACTGCGAGTCTCAAATGCTTCCGAAACACACACCTCTCTAGGGAATCGGCTAAAGCTTCACGGTGTTTCCTCCCCCCCTTCCCCCCCCCCCGTCTATCTTTGCCCATTTTCTCCACACCGCTCCCCACTCGTGGTTCATCAGCATCGTCAACGTGCCTTTTAAACGACCGGAGCAGATGGAGGAAGCACTTCTACACTAATCCCTCACTTCAGGGACGGCCAGTAGCTCACACTAAGACTCTCAGAAGCCTGCTTGTCCCTCCCTACCTGCATCTACAGCTTTCACCTTGGAAATCATGCATATTCATTAAAAATGTTAATGAAAAGGATCAAGCTGGGAGATGAAAGCTAAAATTTGCCCAGTTTTTACCAGTTTAATCAGAAGAAATGGTAATTACACCTAAGGCATGTTAGGTCTGTTTACGCAAAATTCTGTACCTGAGTCTATTTTTTTCTTTTTTGACAGTGGCACTCCAGCCACTAAAAATAATTGTGCATCTCATAGAAACTGAAAGACTATGTAGAATATTCTGTATACATCTATAAGGCTAAATCAGCATAGTTGCAGAGTTGTGGGAATCTTGGAGTCCACACTCACCCAATGGGCAATTTCATGAGACCAAACATGCCCAAGTGTAAGTTTTCAGACTGCAGCAAACCAGAGTATGTGAATGAAAGCCATGCAGTGCAAGAAGGAAATGCAGTGTCCACAGACTGAGCCTCACTGCTGGTGCCCCCACTGCAATTCAGGGATTTTTTTTTTTTCTTTTCCAAAAACAACAAAGCGGCAGAGACACAAAGCATTGCCTCATTACACATTACAGAGTGCATCTTAAAATGCAAATATGTGCAAATTAACTTAAGTGGTCCGAGTGCAAGAGGAATCATTCCGGATTTCGGCCATGCAGAAACAAGCTGAATTTGCACATTCGTGCTAAACCGGGTAAAAAGAAAAGCTTCACGTTATTAAAGATTTTAGATTCCGGGTATCTGTGTCAGTTCAAAACTGCAGGAGAAGCACTGAAAAAGACAAACAGATCACACTTTAAAGTCCTCATCAGTAGATAAGATCCATTCCTACAAATCTTTCCAATCTCAGATATGCATTTTGAATTTGCCAATTTCTGACAGAGAATTGAATCCCTCCTTTTTCCATAACCACTTACCCAGCACCTGGTGGTAACCACGGGAAACGCAGGCTTCGAGGCAGGGGACAGCCTGGATGGGATGCCAGTCCACACACACACACACACTCACAATGATGGACAAGTGAGGCACCTGTTCATCTAACTGTATGTCTTTGGACTGCAAGAGGAAGTCAAACTACTGGGCCGAGGCATGCGAATGCAGGGAGGCCATGCACACTACACGCACACTACACCCTCACTACACGCTCACTACACCCTCACTACATGCACACACAGAGCTGCACCGATAACCCAAAAGACATCAAGCTGCATTGCCATCTATCCAGCATACCTTCCACTAATCACTGTGATAAAATGTTACACTTTCAAATAAACTATTAAGGTGATTAATTATATCTAATATGAGAGATGTTACCCCCCTATGAGAGGTTTGCAGGTGGCCTGGTGGATCAGCTGATCGGTGCCAGTAGAAACATTTCATCAAACATCACACACGGAGGGTTAGGGGCAGATGCCATCCGGTGTCCCATAAGGAAAGGGCATCGGGGTGGGGGTGGGGGGGGGGGTTCGGGACCAATGAGGCCTGTAATAAAGGGGGGTGCTGGACAAATGAACTGTCATCTCGCTGCATGTTGTAATGTCACACTCTGCACCTGTGCTCGAGCCCCAGGCTCTCATATCTGCTGAGGTGTTTCAGGTAAGTCGGTGTTTTGAACACGACTGCAAAAGTATTACAATGCGAGGCCTGCCCCTTTAAGAGAGCGAGGATAACCTGGGCTGACCTGGGATAGGTCTCCAGTGCACACCTGAAGATCTGGCCGCAGAACACTGGGCAATCTCCACTAGGGGGACCTCAACTAAGAGGCCAGAAATCACAGGATCTCCACAACAGCGCTGGACATGACGCTAGTGCAACATCGGGTCGACTTTAATCGATTCTTTTAAAATATATACTTACTACTTTGGTGATATTAGTGTAACATCGGGAACGATCATTAATAATCTCATTAAAATCTACGGGAACGGATGTTAATGGTCTGTTTTATATTTGCGATTCTGGTAGCGCCGTGTCTGCTGTGGAGGTCATGTGATTTGCAGCCCTACAGTGGAGCCCCTAGAGGAGGTGTTCTGCAGCCAGACCCTCCTCAGTGAATAGCTTAATGCTGGGTCTAGGGAGGGGGCAGTACAGTGGTGCAGTTGTCAGCACTGTTGCCTCACGCATCTGGGACCAGCAAGCGTTCAAGTCTCTGCCAGAGTTCTGTGTGTGGAGTTTGCATGTTCTCCCCACGTCATGGTGGGGTTTCCCCCAGGCACTCCAGGGTCATTCCCCGCCCTGCACCCATAGGCTCCAGAGCCCCCACAACACCCTGAAGACCACAAGCATTTATAGATGATGGATACTTCTGGGGATTCTGTTAGATCACACGAGAACTGAAAGGTAGAGATGCAGCTACAACTAACTACATGCATCTACATTGTACTGTAGTACAATTTCCACTTGACTTTATATATTTGCGACAATGAAAAAGAGAGAGTTGCTGATGATGGATTAGATTAAGCTATTACTAAAACAAATGTATAAAAAAAAATCGAATGCTACTAAATTATGAGTTGAAATCATCAGTTTTCAATAAATGTACTATGTGATAATAAAATGTGATTTTTTAAAAGGCATTTTGGTGCTTGCAAACCCGTATGACAGCAGTAAAATGCGATGTTATTTGTTCAGAAGTCTGTAAAAAGCCTTTTGAAGAAGCCTGAATTTGACGAATCAAACAGAGACTGCGCCTGTTGAACTCTCCCGCTCCTTCCATCTCTCTGTGTGCTTACAAACAGCTAATAAAAATTCAGGGCAGGGAGCATGAGCACCTGCAGCTTTTACAGGGGAGATGACAGAGCGCTCATCCCGCTCTTAAGAGGCAGGTGTAAACAGCGGGCCCCACCCCCCTCGCCCAGGAGGGGGCGCTGCTTCTGAGGCCCTTTATACTGCCTGTCAGGCGGCTCCAAATCAGCCCGCTCGCCGCCTGCAGCCTGTCAGGTCCCCCTGTCGTTCAGCGACAAATGTAACTCACCTGGGGAGCAGAGAGGACACGAAGCGGTGCCTAAGCCTTCACAAGTCGGTGAAATGAAAGTTACACGAGGGGAGGGAGAGAGAGACAGAAATGGTGCCCAAGGCAGTCTCCCCTAAATCTGATTCTCTCATTTAATCAAAAGCACATTCTCTCTCTGCTCTCCTCTGACGCAGACAGGCAGCACGCCCACTTTAAAGCGCCTTTCTTTAAACTCGGCGTTAGAATCCAGAAAGTGAAGTTTGCGGCTTAGATGGGCCGCGTTTGACGGCTGCTCTTTGCGACAGCGGTGGGGCCGGTCTGGCGCGCTGGGCGAAAGGCGGGGTTTAATCGACTCGGTTACGCGCACCGCTTTGCGCCGCGGCCGGCGCGTCATGGCGATTTGTCTCGGACAGTCTCACGGTGGCGCTTGCCGCTTTATCGCAGAGAGGCAGAGCGGTCCAGCCGCCTCCGCGCTTGTGTGAAGCTGAGTTTTCCTGAGTGATATCGGCGAAGCCGCCTCGGGGGCTGCCCCCCCCCCTTACCTAGCCTCCTAAACACTGCACATGCCGGCCCCGCGTGTTACCGTGGAAACGTTCTCCCATCCTGCTCATGTTGTACACGCGCATGCAAAAACATGCTGGCTCTTTACCTTTACGTTGCACGCCGCTATCCCTTACAGAAAAATACACTGCACAAGGGCAAAAACTATACACTTAATTTTGATTTTACGATTTATATACTGATAACTCCATTACCACCTATGTGGGGCAACCTGTTACAGCAATGTATTTATGGGTATTAATTGAAAAACTGAATATTATAGTGTGTTTTGTACATTGTGACCATTGGCTCATGATTTTTTCATTTCAGACAGGGAGATTTAAATAATGATTTTCTAAGTACCTGACAGCAGCCAGTCTTTGCTGAGAAATTCTGGTCAACACCTGGGCTCAGTACCTCAAGCCACCACAAGATGCGCTGCAAACCTCATGAATGTACTTTTCATTCCACATATTGTAAATCCTGTTCAGCTTCATCAGAAGGTTCCCGGAGCAACTTTCCAGCGCGGTCATTCTCAGCAGCCCAGAGCCAAGCCATGGTCACAGATGCAGAACGTAATCCTGGGAGCCACAAACTGTAATCTGGGATGTACCATGACACACACATCAGCCTGGCAGGGAAGGGAACGGTCAGGGTCTACAAGATCTAAAGATCTAATCCAGCAAATGGTTGGCCTTCTGTCAGGTGTTCCATATTCATGGGCCATGCATGGATTCTAACACGTACAGCGTCATTTAAATTCTCTCACCCTGCCAGATATGTACTGAATTTCCTTTGTGAATAACTAAATAATCTAAACCACAACATAGACAGATGAGTACTTTTTTGTAGGCAATTTGCATGTGTTACTCTGATGTTCCAGCTCTGGTCAGATGCACAAACACATTAAACCCATCCAGGATTGGTATTCTCATCCCAGAGACCCTGATTTGGCTGCCGTGTGGTACACTGGAGGTGGAGGTTTGATCTGTTGCGTAAAAAACACCCCCCTCCCCCCCGTGAGAAACGTTTATTCACTTCCTGGTGTTTCGGATTATGCCGGTCCAAGGCGCCTCAGCGTGGGCCGCGCCGGAACATTCCGGAGCTGAACCGGGAACCCACCACTGTTCCGAGCAGACCGAAAGAACAGCTTGTGAGAGAGAGAGCGGCATACCTGCATGCATATCAAACGGGCTGACAAGATCTGGTGATCAGCCAAAGGAAGAGAGAGACTGAGAGAGACTGAGATGGGGATCTGTGCCTAAAAGTCAAAGCTGACCCAAGTGAAAGCCACGGCATAGATGGAATTACCCAGAAAAACTGAAGGAAGCTTCCATTCCACCATAATTCACTTTTTATAATCTATAAAAAGCATGGCGGGGGAGGGAACGTGCCCTTGCCGTGTGACAAAGCACCATCTGTAGAGTTTTTCCCTGTATTTTTAGACTTTTTTTGTGATTACTTCTAAATTCTCATTCACGGCCATTTTTGGACTCATCCGAATGATGAATTCCTGCCATAAGTGTCAGATATTAGGAGGCAGAGAAGCAGCGCTTTGATATAAATCCCATGACTCGCAAATGAAAGCTAATAGTGGGATCTGACAGGGCTGAGGGTGGGTGAGGGTCCTTTCTGTGCCCTGGATCTGAGGACGTCCCTCTCGTGTGACCCTGAGGCTGGGGTAGACATAAACAGTTCACCATGGTTCAGATGCTGGAGCTGCACTTAAAGGAATGTATTTTTAAATCAAAAATATCCACTATGTTTCAAAGTCACCCCCTCCAGCTTTCTGCTGTCTGCCGATCAGACAGATGAGGTGAAGTAGCAGCTTTTCTGCTGCGCTTCCTGGCGTCGAAGGTAAATTTATGGACCGTGCAATTGCATTCATCATGGATTGCTCCCAAAAGAGAAAAAATAAAAACAATCTTCTACACAGTATATTTAAGTTCTGCCATTGTTCTCACCCAGCTTCGAAGCTGTTTCGTTATTAAGCCCATCAAGCGAAGTAACCGATGTCAACAAAATGAATCATGCGAGCCCCCTGTGAAGGTAACAGCACAGGCTGTTGCATTTAACATTTTGAATCCCGAACCACTCATTGTCTGCTCGCTGCAAACCCTGTATTCAAACTCAGCACTTCATAGGTGTGGAGTCAGTTTTACAAGCTGCTAACACACACTGAGTCATAGCTGCTGTTTCTCCTCCCCGTCAGAGTTAGGGGGCACAAAGCTGCAATTTTATGTTCAAATAGTCAAAAAGCTTAGACTACAAATGGCAGGCATACCAATAAAATTACAGTCCTGACGTGTCAAATGCAGTGAGACAAGCTGCATATATAACAATATGGAAGCACCATAGGGTTTACATACAGGTAGCTCCAGGGTATGAACGAGTTCCCTAAGTTTGTAAAATAATTATACATAATAATAATACTTATTATTATTATTATTATTATTATTATTAGCCTGCTCTTAGCCTGGGACTGCCTGTATTCACATATAAGTATTTTTCTAACGAAACACGCAAGGTACCGTGAAAGCACATCATGTCAGACCAAACCAAATATGTTCCGAATTTTTTAGGGCCTCTGTCACTCAGGAGACTCCAACATCATCCTGACCAACCACCCCCCACCCACCACCACCCATGGCGCTCTTTCAGATATATACAGTTAGAAATGGACCACAATCCTTTGCTGCTGTAATTTCAAAAGGTATATGAAACCAAACCATTCACACACACACACACATACATACACACACACATATGGACGCACACACACACAGGTTTGTAATTATATCTTTGCAGGGACTCTCCAGTCATTTCTATGGGGAAAACTTTAAACCCAACATGACGACCTTAACCCCTACCTAGCCCTAACCTTAACCATAAGTAACCAAACTAAATACAAGACTTTTGCCATTTTTCGTTTTCTTTTATTGTATTAACAGATCTTTGTGGGGACCTGAAAAATGGTCCCCACAGTGCCAAAATGACAGGTCCCATGTCCCCACAATGTAATATAAACCTAATCCACACAGCAACACACACACACAGACTCATAACTCAGATTACTTATGGGGGTCATGTTCCAGCCGGATAAGTATCATCTAGTGGAGAGCCAGACCTGGCCACAAGGGACAGGGGCTCAGTACCACATGGGGTCACGTCTCTGCCCTACATCTGGAAGGACATTATCTGCAGCTCTGAGCGAACACTAGCAATATTGCAGATTCTCTGAATCATCAGGCTCCAAGAGTCAGCTACCTCACGATAACTGGGTTATGGGGTAAGTAATGCCTGTAGAGATGTGTGCAAACGTACAGTGTGACTTACAGCGCACCAACTTAGTCACACCAGGGTTATAAATGTCTTTAATATAAAAGCGTAAGAATCCAGAGATTAGCAGAAGTCAAATGATGAATCAGCAAGCTCCTAAATTTAGAGATGCTAATAGAAATGCATGTTCCAATATTTTAAAACTTTATTAAAACAAATAATGTACAGTAGAAGCTAATTTGGGCTAGTATGGTGACTCAGAGCCCAGCACTGCCACTTCACGCCTTCAGGGTCGGGAAGTTTGTTTGAATCCCACCCCTGGTTCTGCCCGGACAGAGACTGTCACGATCTCCCCGTTTGCTGCAGGTAGGACTAGACGGCTTTGCTCTCAGAACTCAGATACACAGCCAGGTGAACTGATGTCTGTAAATTGCAGTAGCCTATGTGTATATAAAAAAGGTCATTGTGCGTATTAAAACTGCAGGATGTGGATGTTTTTGTGTCATTGCAAACATTTTAGCTGTGAGATTTTTAAAAACTGCATGACACTTAGGATTTAAGGGTCCTTCCGAGAATGGAAACGTTAACAGCCATTAAAATAATTATCGGCTGAGGAGTGTGTTGAAACATCTTGTTCATGACAAATAAATTGAGTACAAAGGTTCGTACTTCGTGGTAAATATGTACAATTGTAACCGAAAGGTACATTGCGCTGGAACAAAAGCTTTTTAATACCTGCGGACGAAGACAAAGGGTGTTGGGCTCCCGAAGGACGCCGCTCTCCCGCGATCCGCGCCTTTTCACGGCAGCGCACCTGCTTTGTTTCGCAAGTTCGGGCTCCGATCCCCGTCGCTGGGCGAGGGCGACATCAAATAAACCCAGCAAACGTGATAAACTGTGGGACAAAGACACACGTTCAAGTGGCGCCCCACTCCCGAACGGGGCAATTAGCAAAATCCGGGGGAAACTGGGTGTCATCGGCGGCCGCATTGAACGGCACGCACCTGTATGTTCCCGGTCGCTTTGCATATCACAGAAACCAGCCCCTTGTATGCATTTATTTCAGAGGATAATTAATTAATGAAAAAAACAAACATATGAAACATTCAGGACTAGTTTAGGATATCTCTTTTGGATGGGGGGGGGGGGGCTGGGGTAGAGAACAATGGAGGCCAGATACTATTGTGGGAAACAGAACAACAAGCGCATCGAAAGCTATCAAATTAACATAAATTAATGTTTGCGACTGATTACGTGCCACGTAATTAGCAAGTGAAAAGGGAATCCGAATGCAAACGAACTCGGGTCGTGTCAATGGCTTCGCGGAGAGAGATGTAGAGAAATAATCTCGCACAGCTATTAATGGGTGGAGAGTGGATGTGCAATTCTAATCTGTCAGGAAACACTTATGGAAACATCTGTCTTCTTGTTTCAGCACAGCCCAGATTTTTTTTTTAAAAAAAAAAAGGTTAGAGCATCAGTTTTTCAGGGACAGCATCCGGCTGAACCCAAGCTCACTGCGGCTCAAATGGTACCACTGGCTGCACCAGTAACAGCAGCGGCAAGGATGGAGGTCATTTAGCAGACCATGTTTTTCTGCAGTCCTCAAGCTCATTACCTATACAGGGTATGACATCCCCTCACTGAAGATTCACGCTCAGTCAGTCGTATAAGCACAACGCAATGACTGCATGCAGTTTTTCTCAGTCCATCTGGCAGCTAGCTGAGGCCGACAATAGGCGCATCTTTAAATGAGATTACTTAAAATCATTATTATTGAGTTAACTTTCCTTTTGGGGACCAATTGAGTTGAATCACCGAATCAATTATTCTGCAAAATAAACAAATGTATATTTAATTATTAACAGAGCTCAATAATGCAGTTGTGCATTATCTATTGACTTTTTAAATGGCATATTAAACATGCTACAAGGACAAAAAATGCATAAAGGAATGAAATTAACTATAACTAATGAGAATTCAAAAGCGGCCAACCTCTTCAGAACACAGGCGATTCTATTCATTTAAAACCACCAAAAAAATGCTATATTTTATAAATCAACACAATTCTTATCGCTAATAAGTTTCAGCACAGGTTATCTTGCCAAAAATGTTTACATTTTTTTTTTATTAATGTCGAGCGTTGTATGTTTAATAACAGGCTGCTCCTTTAATGACTGTACAAACCAATTTCAACTATCACTGGAGTTTCCTGATTAAGTTATTCAATAAATTTTGTTCTATTCCAAGGGAATTGAGATGTTTTAACTCTTGCAGGGTATCCGGCCTCCACCAAGTGAAGAAATTCTGATGAGTTTCTGAAGTGTATAAAAAATTAAACAATAGTACACTTTAAAGTTGAACTGGCATGAATCAGGATTTTTTTTTTTACAATTCAGCCAAACTAAGGAAGGATTCCGCAGCTGTGCACCCGCCCGGCCCTTAAGCTCGTTGCCGGCATGAGTGCTCCGTCCCCAGTCGAATCACCAACTCAGAAGACGTCTTCCACCAGCCTGCTCGAAGTCACACGCATCAGAAAGCTTCTTCGACTTTTCTTCCACACATTTCCTTCCTCTCCAGCGCCTCCACCAGCCTCAGCCCACTTGGATTTTATCCACTTGGCTCAGACTCCCTTCCAGAGAGACTTACACAGCCAGGGTTAGTCTATGCATCACATGACCAAACTAACTGGAGCCGAACCACCCCTTTGTCAGAAGCTGGACAGAAAACATTCCCTTTCTGGGGGACCAAATTCTTGCATTAATTAGTTATTTCATCTAGAATTAATTGGATTTATCTCAATTTCTGCATTTTTTGGGTATGCACAACATACATTATAAAACACAAGGAAAATCACATCATAGGAATAAATAACCTAAAGGAACAGGGGAGATTTTCAGCTTATCAGCTACTCTAACCTTTAGCAGTATTTACTGTTAATTGTAGAGTCATTCAGAAAAAGCCATCATTGCCTCACCAATCAGGAGACATGAAGTACAGCCAATGGTGTGTCAGCATCAATGACCCTATTTAGACCTATGGTACATCATCCTTCTTATTTTCCAGCATTTTCTTACCCTTACATGTACATATTTTACATTTAAAGTTGACAATTAAATTGTTATTTATACCTTGTGTCCATATTTCTATATAAAAACAAACTTTCAAAAACAACGCTTACGTGTCCCGGGCATTCATAGTGAATTTACACTAATTATCTCAATATTTCATCTCGATATACACTTAACGCGAAGAGTAAAAACGGACACAGAGCCTGAGAGACACTGCTGCGTACCTACATGCCAAAATAGAATTTCATTAATTGCGCGCCGGACCCTGTTCTCGTCGGCTAGCTGCTAGCGGTCGCTGTACGTTTCATTATTTCTGCGCGTGACTGGCACCTCGGAATTAGCTCGCGCACTAAAAGTCAGGGCAGGCTGCTCTTCTCTCATTAATTATGCTGCCAGGGCTCGGCGGCGGACGAAGCCACGGCTTCTAAACCCAGACAGGAGATTCCCGTGTAGATAAGCCTGCTGTTTCTGCCATAGATGTGCATCGGAAAGGTAACAAGGAGAATTAGAGAGCCAGCATCTCCTGAACTGTACTATTACTATATTATCACTAATTTTTTAAATCCCTGTCTGCTGTAGTCATATATGCTTTGCTTGCCTTCACAGATATTTGAGCCCGTTCCCTAAATCACCATCTTGAACCCAGAACACGAACAATTCAAAATAGATTTGCAGCCTTTTAATTCCTCTTATTCAACCTTAACATGCTTGCATCGATGTGAATGCCATGTGTCTGTCGATTTTTTTTTTTACTGGAAGACAACAGAGTAACTACAATGTGTTTAAGTCGCCATAATAGTCCAAAATCACAGAGTTGGCTTCATTCTTCCACCGTATTGACGGAGGAATTAACAATCCCTCCGGCCCGTAGTAGAAGCCCCCGGAATTGCGTCCAATCGCACAGTTTTCCCATTGCGGCCCTGCCCCGCCATGCAAATTGCAATTCAACGCACGAGACGGCAGCAGATACAGTTGTAGGGATAAATCAGTTCTGACGGACGCCTGGAAGCGAGAGGCTGGACCGAGGAGCCCCCTGAGATTAAATGAATTTCCTGTAGGAGCACCTCGCAGCGTTAGATAAGAGCGGGGTGAGTAATAGAGCGAGACCCCCCGCCTGATTAGGTGGCTGGCACGTGTCACGGCCCACTGTGATATTCTCAATTAGAGAATCAACGTTCAGCTCGCCAGGGGGCGGGTCCTCTGCACGGCAGAGCAGGAAGGTACGGACTTTCAACGGACATCAGAAACATCACCAGAAGTATCTAACTCACAGTGACCTGCTGAATCCCCCTTTGCATCAACTGGCAATTCAATTATAAAATAAACTTGATTCTGCTTCGATTTATCAGCAACGCCAAGCTGTCTTGTAGGGCCTGTTGGAGATTGGAGCATTTGATATGACCATTGTCTACTTTTTTTCTGGATCAACAGCTTACGATAAGGCTGAGGTAATGTATTGCTATTGGCAAACGGGCTCCGTTATCTGTGGAGAAAATGGCTTCTCTTCAACTCAGAGTGAGGATTTAAATCAGCCTGAGATGCAGTTTATTGCCAGTGGTCCTCTAAGTTTGGGGGAGGGGGAACTTCCTGACCCCCCATTCCTCTCCAACAACAACCACGCTGACTCACACCCTATAGAGACACCAAATTACAGCAAAACCCACCTTATTTATATGTGTAATTATCGTACCTGCACTATTTTGAAAGTTGATGCCTTTTTAAAGAAATATAGTTGTTTTTGTGGCTTTGGGAAAATGCCGTGTTTCAGACCTATTCTTTGGGGAGATCACATCAGTATGTAGGACAACGTTTCCATAAATATTCAACGGAAATCTGTGTTTTAAGACGTAGATTCCAGAAATCGAATGAATGCCATATTTCCCCCTTCTTCGGGGATGACGCTGAGGTTTGAATCTCTGCTCAGCGCATAACGAAACATTCACTGGCAAAACAGACGCAGAAGGCAAGGCTGCATTAACCGGCCCTCTATCAATCCAACCTCCTCCTGAAGTTCTCCCATTTTAGCACTCTAGGGGAAGTGATGGGTCTGCCCTCGCTCTTCATGTCCATCACAAACCCCGCAGACTTCGATTTACGCCCGCAGATCCGCCGGGTGAGCTACGGCTCACCTGGAAACGAAGCCCACCCCCAGGGCAGGGGCTGGGATTGGCCAGCCCCCGCTTTGTTCCTACGCGATGGGAGAGCGATGTTGCCTTCAAGGCCTGCACCTCATCATAAAGTAAACAAGCCACTTCCCAGTGGCTGTTTCACGTTTATAAGGGGCTGACAGGTGACGGCAGAGTGACGAGGTGAAAGCAAGACCAAGCCACACTGCCCAGCAGAAGGGTTTCAGAGTCAAGATCCAAGAGTATTGGGTGCATTCCAAAAAAAAACCTCTTAATTAAGCTTAATTAAGCTGTTAGAGAATTTCCAATTTGGATCATAGGGATGTATTGAAGCACATCCCATCCAGGCTGTGCCCCAGCCTTGTGCCGTAATCTCCCTGGGACTCCGACCAGCATGATCGCTTTGGAGATGGATGGAAGGATCTATTGAAGCATTTAAATGAAACACAAATTTTGTGGCAATGTGAAAATGAAATTTGTTCCTCCGTCAAAACTATGGGGGGGGGGGGGTGCGTTTGAGTTCACCCAGGTTCATCCAGTCGACATTTAAGCTGCTCTTAGGGATTACAGGCAGCTTGGGGAAAAAAATCTCAGAAAAGGAGGTCTTAAAATACTTCAGAAACGCTTTTCTGCATTTGACGCATTGTGTGCAACTCAGAAAGCGAAACACAGAGATACTCAAAAAGAAAAAAAAATCCTTTTCCTTTCCTATCTGTTATTGTATACTGCGAGTAACTCCACAGTTTATTCGATACCGAAAGAATTTGATAAGCTGGGGAAAAAAGGTCCACATTTACCGGTGAGATATGATATATGACTGTATAATACACCTAGCAGGCAATAATCTTTTGTTGTTTAAACCCTCGGGTTAATTTTGGGCTTTTGAAAGCCTTTTGTTGCACCGACTTAATCATTTGCAAATCATTTGTATTCTCGCAGTTTTACACGGAAGAAAGCCTTTCTGTGGCACATTGTGCACGCTGACACCGCGATGTCAGGATGCCCATTAAATGGCCGGAGAGGAACGGCATTCCCATGCCGATCGCCGTCGCCTTCAGCCCCAAGCTATTCCGTTCCCACCGCTCTCCGGCAAAAAACTCACGCTGTATTCACACAACGCTCAAATGCTCTTTCTTCCCCTACTAAATCAAGACTTCCTTTTTCACAAGTGTCCCCGTTTTCTGTCCGTCACTCACGTCTCTCTGAGAAATCACAGCGGTGGCGACGTGAAAACCCGTCCGCGGGTGTCTGCACGGGCGTGCACGTGCACGCGTGTATGTCCGCCGTGTATGTCAGGCAAAAGTCTTGTCAGGTTTTGATTTTTTTTTAATCATAAATCCAATAAAATTTGTATTGCACGTTATATATCAAGCTGTAAGGCAATAATTCTGAAAGAAAGAATAACTGAAATATAGTCTCTTTGCATAGCCTAATAGATCTGACATGCATTCCACCTGATACTTTATTAGTTAACATTTATATTATTAATTTAAATGATGTTACTGAACCAGAACCGTCATTAAAGTGAGAAATTGCTATATGCACCACATCATGGCCAAAGCGGATGATTAAATTCATCTTGACAGCTGAGCCCCCAGATTGTGCCTCTCTCCCCCTCCCCCAGATCCCTGCTCTCTGAATCCCTGCCATCTTCTCCGTTTAACACCTTGGCTTTCTCCAGTACCTCGCTTTATGTGTGAGACCAGGTAAGACCAACAGCAGTTTGCCTTCCAATCTGCATCATGTGGAGACAGGATGCCGTTAACCTTGGTGCTGAATCCGGGATCGGATCCTATACCTGCTCCTCTCATATGACGCCTCGAATAATCTACCATAAATTATGAACATTTCATATCTATCTAATTTTCACCTTAATGCGATCCAGAACAGAAAATCCCCTCTATGACAGAGTTTTGAGCACCATCCCTGGGCAGGTGGGGGGCAGTGTGGATCTCAGTGGGCTGGGACTCTGCCTCTGATCAGAAGGTCACAGGTTTAAATCCCGTGGTCCACGGAGTGATTTCAGCATTGACCCCTTGAGCAAGGCCTTTAACCTCAATCGCTCCAGGTGTGCCCCTGTTTTTCCAAAATGTACATTGCTTTGGATGAAAGTACCTGCTAAAAAATATTTCTTTCTGATGATTCAAATGCACCCCACCCCCCGCCCCCCACCTGTTAGGTCATCATTTACTGTTTTTCTCAGTAACATCTCCAGTGATGCATCGGACCATTTGTGACTAATAGATTTATGAATCTTTTCATCCTTTTTTACACCTGTTCTTTATGACTTATCTGGAGGGGATGAAAATTACCGGGAGCGCGGTCCGTGAAAAGCCATGAGGGAAGACGCATCCGGAATGGGACACTGGACCCTCTGAGGCCAGCTGCACAGATAAGGCAAATTTAAAAGGTGCCAGTTCACCTGAACCTGAGCAGATCTTCTGGCTGCTGGAGGATCATGTCAAAGGAAAACCACAGAAATGCAAAACCAGAGCAAACCTGGAACCTGCAGCCCGGGAGGAGCGAGACTGCAGTGTTCACTGTCACCCTACACTGGATATGCAGCATGAGGAAAATGCATTGATGGATGGATGGATGGACCTTTATTCCTGCACACAGAATAAAAATTTAAGTTTGCATTTCAAATAAAATAAAATTTCATTAAAATATCGACTGAGATAAGTGATAACTCAATAACCGGCTCACTTTCCCGCCTGCCAGGCAATGTATTTACAAAGACTGAGAGACTGAATGTTTAGTTTGTGACCAAACAAGTCGTTTGTCATAACATGTGTATTTTTAGCTCTGCTGCTAAGCTGAGCTCTGAAGGTAAGCATCCGTCCGTGGTTACCGGAGATAAGATGCCCTTGCAAGAAGAATAATCTGAGCCCTCAGTGACGGTGCGAGAGAACTGGGATTTATCCAAAATAGCCAGAGCTGAGTGACACAAGTATTGTGTTAGTTAATCCCCCCCCCCCCCCCAGAATACCAAAACACTT
>JAODJU010000001.1:6241623-6255071 GCA_026776725.1 Gnathonemus echidnorhynchus
GACATGTCCATTGGGGGAGGGCCTACATGGTATACATGTCCATTGGGGGAGGGTCTACATGGTATACATGCCCATTGTGGGAGGGTCTACATGGTAGACATGCCCATTGGAGAGGGCCTACATGGTATACATGCCTATTGGGGAGAGCCTACATGGTAGACAGAGTTGGGCAGAGATCTGACATACATTTCTGACCACCTTCATTACCTTTCCTGTTTACAGGAATGATGGGCAGAACTTATGTTATTTTCCAGCTTGTCAGAAACTAAGACACATGTCCTTAGCCCACAGCAATGGACAGGCTGTTCAGGCAGGCAGTCAGGCACCTCAAGCCCCCGGGGAAGCTGGACCGACCAGATGCCCTCTCCGTGGGGGAAGGTGCCGATAAAATGAGGCACAGCCAGCCCAGCTGACTGGCTCTCCGAGGTCTGGGATTCCCGGGGTTCTGCTACTGAGATGGACAATATTAATTCATTCTGGAAAGAAGCATAAGCTAGGTGATTAAAACGTAATGGTGTAAATGAGCTACTGTGCCATCAGGTTAAATGGCATAATATTCCAGAGAATCCCAACCCACAAGACCAGCAGGGACTGGACTGAGAGATAAACATCACTCACCCAGGGCAAGGAACTCAGGAATGGGCACCGCCCACCTCAAAGCCGGGACTCAGGGATTGGCACAGAGCACTCTGTGGACACGCCTCCACGACAGGCACCACCCACTTGGGGGCGGGGTTCATGGATGGACACACACACATATGGGCACCCAAATGAGGGCAGGACTCAGGGATAGGTGCTGCTAAAAATATCTTAGATTAATAAGAAGAAATGACAAAAAACTTTATAGTTTATATAACAGTTACATGCTGATTTGTATTTTCTTCTGTTACTGTACAGCAAACTTCAGATGAAGCATTGTGTTTATAGAATTGCAGCACCTGTTTAAATTTTGGCCATCATTCATTCTGTTGTATTAGATACTAACCAAGTAGCCTAGAAGATAAATTCCCAGATAAAATGAGGCTTACACAACTCATATGAAGGAAAGAAAGGAAGCGAATATCTGTCAGAATCTCCTGCCTCAAACAATTTCAAGGAAAAAATGCAGCATTTCCCCCATCAGCATAGTTTACACATTTCAACGGTCTAATTCTATATTCCCACACAAAAAGATGACAGTTATGCAACCATTCGCCACCACTGGAAAAAAAAGAAAATTAAAACATATCAGATTGCATTGTTTTATGCGTTTATATGCATAATGTTCATTTTAATGCAGTGTACAGATTGGTCCCTGGATAACAACAGCACGATTAAACACGATTTAGGATCAGTTTCATATTTATCAGATGTATTTGGGCATCAGCCTTCCAGGCTCAGTCATTATGCCACTTCCTCTCCTCCCTGTTATCGCTTCTTTTTACTTTCGCGAAACTGCAAGTTCAAACAGGCTTGAATTCAGCTCGTGAGCCTGGGAGGGAGGCAGAGATTCGCGGCACGTATGCGGAGCCGCATAATTCAGGAACTGATGCAAGAATGACGCCCGTGAAACGGCATTATCTAATAGCATTAGTCTTTTCTGGCCCAGCGTTTTCTGCGTAGGGAAAAAAAATGTGCATGGTTAGCCGAGGGTCTGCCCACAGCGTAAGGTGATAGCTGGGCCGCCGTCTGATTACTTGTATTAATTTATTTAGCAAACAAAGGAGGACTTAAAACGTACGTGGAAACCAATTCCAGCACATTCGTTTCCCAGATAAGACCCTGGGTTCTTTGCGCGTAATTGAAATGCAAGAGACAGATTTTAAAATGCCGAAATGAGGTTTTACTGGCTTCAGGTTGTGAAACATTTATTTCACCGTAGTAAATTTAATCAAAACAACAAGTGCATTTGAAATACGTATGATACGACTGACGCCATCGGAATAAAAACTGCAGTAATTAAAACCAAACTAGATGTATCCGCTATATTTACGCGGGTGTGTGGCGTCTGATCCGTCATTTGAGAGAAAATGTTTGTATAGTCTTGAGTTCGTGCCCTTTCTGCGGGACTGTGGTAACAGGTGCTGGAGTGAAGCATGTCTGAGGTGCTGAATCGATGATCGAACAGGTATCGCTTATAAACAAAAGCAATCCCCCCACCCCCGTTATAATGGCCAAATTCGGTTTTCACGCCCCCCCCCCCTCCCCTACACACACAAATTCCCGCAGTCCACATGACAGAGCAGCAATGCAGGAAGACATTGATTCAAACCCCAAAAACCCAACTGCGTCGTGCTGGAGGCTCATATTTTTTTATTGATGCTGTGTATTGTCGCATCTCCTGCTTGTATCTAGTGCAATTGTTAATCAATAATTCAGAAGAGTGCAGTTAATATTTCATGAGAGGGGCTGTTGTGGTCAGTTGCAAATGAATTGACTGTGGTATGTGACTGACCAGAACAGAGCGCAGTACACTGCAAATCGCTGCTTGCTGCAAAATCTGCAGTTTCTTCACTGCAGATCTTCAAACGGTGATGGAACAATGTCATTCCTCAGGCGTCAAAAGGCTTCAAAAGCCTTTCCTCATCACTTCAATGAAACTGCATTGTCTAATGCCCTGAAGTGGTCAGAAGGACAAAGAGGGTGATTATATTAATCTCCACCAGAGAAGACCTAGCAGTGACACTTAAATTAGACTTTTCACACTTCAGTTCACATAAATGTGAGGTGCTGGAATTACCTCCATTAAATAAATCATTTTTTAAACAGTTCCCCTACCTTAAAATAAAGCAAATTGTTTTTGTTATCTCCTGTACCTTTCACGATTTAATGTATTTTCTGCGACTAGGTGAGGACCAAGTAAGGAATAGTGAATTCAATTCAACTAGGCCAAAGATTGTAATATATGAATTTGAACCAAGACCTATGAGTAGCGCAGAAGTTGGATTGAAGAATAGTAATGGTGAACACTTAGCAACATGAATCATAGCGAAAGGTTCCGGTCTGTCATTCAATATAAAGGAAAACATCAGTCAGTCTAAGGTTTTTCAAAAGGAAAAAAAAAAATTACACAAGTATTGGTGGAAACCCAAGAGCTCGCCTACATAACAGTTATAGCACGATCTTCAAATAAAAGGGCTTGGCACAGTCTGCATTTCATTTCCCGTATGACGTTCGTATCAAAAGAATCTCACCATTTTTATACATTTACACAAATGGTTATTTCACTAGAGCAGTTCGGGCTAGCCAGCTCACTCTAGGGTCCAACAGGTAGGACCATCATGCCTTATCGACACTCCTTAACAGCTTCTCCTTTCTGAAGCCTAGACAGCTATGGCACCCGTGAGGAGAAAGTGGGAGTATTTTACTATATAAATGGCGCTTTAGTGTAAAGCACATAACCCATCCAAGTATATAATGAAGTCTAGCTACTGTAAACTCATAAAGGATCAACTGCTGTGGCACTGCATTATAAGAACAACGTTTGCATACAATGTTTTTTCCTTCTTGTGATGAATGAAATGATAACAGGCAGGATTTCCCCGCATTGTTTCAGCTTCGTCTGTATTCAGGGGCGCGTGCATGATGAACACCCATGTGTCAGCCCCCCCCCCCCCCCCCCCCCCCCCGGTCCCAGTGCCGCGTCATGGAATCAGCACGTCTTGAGTGCTCTGCCGAGGTGCTGCAGTGGGGTGGGGCGAGGGTTGGGGTTGCACTGATTCCAGCTGCTGAGCTCATCATAAGTCAGAGAGGGCCTCTGCTTCACACAGATGCCAAAAAGCGGGATTCTCTGGAATATTGCACTGTATCCTTGAACCAGCTTCACTGTGCAGTTCACTACAGTCGCACTGGAGCAATGATCCACATGAGATAAGGTGCCGCTCAACGTTTCAGTGGCACTGAGCTTGGTAATGAAAAAGTTACACAGTTCATTGATAAAAAATGACAAACACAGAGGAGATCTTGCAGAATGGCATGGGGGTTTGCAGCATCACCCTTGAGTGTTAGGGGTTCGAATCATGCCTCAGTGCCCCGGTGAGGGTATTCATGTGGGATTCCTCCCCCAGTTTAATTGAGGTTCACTTAATTAGTGTTTCTAAATTGCCCGTCGATGGACTTGTGTGATGTGCTGAACATTTCCTGGGAAAGGATCCAGGCTGTCCGCAGCCCTTACTGGATAAGTGGTCACGGATGGATGGATGGATGGATGGATGGATGACTTTACATATGACACAAAGCAAAACCAGTTCAGACAGTAAAGATACCAACACTGATTCGATATATTTTTCAGTATTAATTAGTATCAAAGCTTTTCCATCCATCTTAATCCTATACATGCTTATCTATGCAGGGTCATTACCTTTAAACGGTAAGTTGATCATTGTAAACATTTTTAAAATTAGTTTAAATTTGAATGACTTGCTTCAAATTAGAATCATAAAGCTCCGAAATGTGGGGGGACTGGAAATCATAAACTGGCCAGCAATAATCTCAGCAAAAATCCCAGCCGTTCCTACTTTCAGCCTCTACATTTTTAGGTTAGATCAAAACGGGGGATGGGGTGCTGAGATTACAAAACAAATTGCTCCGTCTGTTCCCGGCTGGAGAGACTACACTCCCCCCTAGCTCACTCAGCAGCGGGGGGACAAAGGACGCATTATTCACCCATCAGCATTTCATGACTGTGAAGCTGTTGAAGGCTCTCAGTACCCCGAGAACAGACTGCATGATTAACAAGATATGGGTACCAATTCCTGCTACCCACACGCAAAACAACAGCAACAACTACGCAATAGTACAACACAATACTGCAGCGACACACGGACGACAACGCGGCACAACACAGATCCAGTCCAGAGAAGAAATACGTTAACATATTTAAAATGTCTGCTTTGAGGTAGTCGTCTTAAGTGCACAGGGCGCGTGTCGAGTGTGATCTCTAAAACCGCGCGTGCAGGCATGTACGTCATTTGTCTTCATAACTACGTACTACTTGCCCAACAGAAGGCTCTCTACAGAACCAGGAAACCCAGCCTGAAGTCCGGCTGTTGCCACTCAAATGCTGCTCCCCTCACTGAAAGCTCGCCACAAAAGATTGTTAATAAGACAAGTGAAAGGTTTGATATAAATATATAGAAACCGAGTACCTTCTGTCGGGTAATATTTTATGCATACATGAAATTCTCATAATTACAGTGCGAAGCAACCTGTTAAATGTCTGAAGATGTTGCAAGTCTGATTTCATCAAAATTTATTAGCGGCTTCGAAAACACGATGTAAAGTTAACTTTAAATGAGCCTTGTGTTCTTTGTTTTGAAATGTACTTTGTGTGTGATAAATTATCCCCTCTTCGGAAAATATACCATTTAGATAGAAAGGGAAATCGAGTGTATGGCATCAGACTGAGAACAGAGCAACCTGCTGTGAGTAGAGAGGAGCAGAGTGCTTCTCCGATTTTTTTCGATACATTTAGTGATATTGGATTTATTTGCGCTAAGTATAACATTATTTATGTTGCGTTGGCATTAAAAGGCCTTTAATTAAAAACTAACTGAGGTCATATACATCTTTAGTTAAGAATTTTTAAAAATTAGATACGTGTTTATGCAACATTATCAGTATTACTGACTGTTCATTCCGTATGTTTCTGAAAATAACCTTGTTTCATGGTTTTACAATCAAATTTGTAGTGACTGAGGCTGTGGCCAGCCATGAACTACATGCATGACCGACTTGGTTTGCAAAACGAAACATTTTTGTTTACGCGGCATTACTGCTGCTTTAAAAATAATGTTAATTCATTTTTGGGTCACAAAAGTTAAAACGAAAGCCATAACTAAACGCAACTGTTGCGACTGACTCCCCTTTAAAATGCCGTAATTTTACACCTGATACACTCTGCATTTCACTTCACAGCATGCATTTTAAAATCTGTTAGACCGCTTAACAACACCCCTCGCTCATGTACAAAAGGTAAACTTGTAACATGCCCGTTTAAATATCTTACATGTATGTGCTAGATGTAGGTTAATCACGCGGTTCATGCATAAGTTTGGAGCAGAAACTTCATTTCAAGGTGTCGGGAAAAAAGTTCAATGCACTTTTCTAACCTTGAGAAATTCTAATATTGCACACTTCAAAGGCTGCAGAGAGCGGCTTTACTTGAGAAGCGCCTTTTTGAGCTGCGCAAATGCTCGTCCCCGTTTTTATTGTTTAAAAGGGGAACGCACAAGAACTCCCAGCCAATAAGACAGCGTTCCGCGGCGAGATTGATTGCTGTTGCTAGGAGACGGGAGCATCCTCTGGCAAGCGGCGCTGCCCTATTGAGAACACGCCGCTTCCCCCCGCTACTCTTCCCTCGCGCGGAGGTTTTTATGGAGAGCTACTACACCTCCGCCGCTTATAACTCCCAGAGTGTGCGACGCCACGGAAAGACTCGCAGGACCGAGCAAAGCGTACATTTCACAAACACAGGAAGCGGCTGGTGGACGGATCTCTGGAGCGGATTAAGGAAAAGGGGAAGGCAAGTCAATCGATTGTTTTCATTGATCAATCAATTTAAATTACAGTGACAGCGGTAATTTTACATTGGCAAGTGGTCGATGCGCGGGAAACAGGTGAAGAGTGCCAAATGTTTTATTTTTTTCAATGTATAATATACATTTTCATTAGTTATTTTTAAACTATGTGCAGACGCATGCAGAACTGAAATTGTCATTGTGATATTTGGTTTTCTTCTATTTGAAAGGCAACAACTAAGAGGCAATACAAGAGATGAGGGGATACAAGTTAATGTTGCTATGGACTGTCCTTTTCTTTGAGCTTGATCATTTTCGGAACTGTAATTTGGGAACACTTGCAAGTTATATAACAGGCGAGGCAGAAAGGGACAGTAATTAAATTGGAGGAATTTAAGCCGCCAAAGAAGAAACTGTTTCAAATATAGACAATAGTTAGGCCTAATGTAAGTTGGTTTATTGACAAGGCATAAACGTGCCCTTATCTCCTTTGCGGAAGCACCCGGTGCCTTACAGTGTTAACAATTAATCTCCTACGCTAAGCGCAACACCCAATTATTCACTTGTCATTCCTCTCATTTAAAGCGACGGCCCGGAGCTTGTTACTACAGCGGTGCATGAATGCGAGTTTCAACGCTTTCATTAATCGCATCTTGACAAAAGCAAAAGAACAATGGCTACACGGATATCGCCTTGCGAGAGGGGCAGGTTTCTACACCACGTTAAAAATATTGCCAAGAGCTCCCCGTTAACTGAGCTCCCGATCGCGTAAACATTTAGACTCCAAAGTATAATTCAGGTGAGGAGAGAATTGTCAAGGGGAAGAGCAGACGTGGTGAAAAACACGTTTGCTTTGAAATGTCTAGAAAAGGACCCCATTTCAATGCATCAGGCATCATGTCCATAACCAGTGCCTAGACACTCTTGCCTGTTACACAAGGACATCTTAAAAGTATTTGGAGGCATTATTTATATCAGCATGTACCTTTCATGGACTTGGAAATAGCCGACACATGCTGATCCCTCATTCATATATAATTTAAGGGCTGTGTTCCATGATTATCCACAGCACTAATACTGTTTATACCAGGGAGAGACATTTACAGCTAGCTCTGGATCGACAAAATCTCAGATGCTGACTGGGAACTGGGAACCAAGTGCACGTAAGACCTAAAGTCTGAGCACAAGCAACAGAAGAAGCGCTAAAATGTCACGCAGAGGAGCAGTTTTCATTTGTTGGGAAATCACAGTGCAAAATTCCCACCCTTCCTCCAACACAAGTGGACACAGAGAACAATCAATGAAAAGCACATAATATTAGCTGTAAGCAGCTGTACACACCGCTTGTTTAGCAGAGGGTAATTATGGCTCTTTAAGAGGTTGTGCAAGTGTGATTAGATGTTAAGTGGAAATGTGACCCGTTATCCTGCTTCAGCAGATGCTAAAATTGTTATTTTGAACATGACAGATGCCTGTGACATTGCCACAGACACACATGCTGATTGCCTGTGTTCTGGACACCTCCCAGAGCGTGTATTCGAACCGCGTTCACAGGGCGGAGCTGCAGACAGACACAGGGGAAACACGCTCTCACGTTTAAGGCTGCCCGTCTTCGATCCCCACCAAGTCCGCGCAAAACAACTTTGGCGAAAATGGGGTCTGATGCCGTAGAGAACACAGTGTTTTTCCGGATCTTGGGAATTCACCTGTGTCTGACTGGTTAAGGCGTAGCAACAAAGCTTGACCAAATGTAATGAATAATGATGCGTCTCAGAGCTGAGAATCCATAACTGCTGCATTGTTTTATCAGTATTCCTGTGAAAAATCATATTTAAGCCATCTGAAGATGAGTGATGCCTCGCTGCACATACAGATCTTGGTTCTGAGGACTGCTTGTAGAATACAGCACAGTAACAGAAACCTGCTCTATGGATTCCTCCCTAATTGTTGATCATTCATCCTATACTCTTTCCTTGAGCATTGTTAGGTACAGCAGAGTTCCACGCAGGTTACATGAAACTGATAAATTCATATTAGATGTTTACGGTGAGAGTGGATGTAGCTTGAGCTAAGAATCATCAGCATCATGTCCTTCTTGGCCGGCCGACGTGCGGGCTGCGGTTTTTCCTCAGGGCGGCCAGCTGTCACACGTCGTCCGCGAGACGTCCGATCCCTCCCCCTCCCCCCACTGTCTCCTGCCCCTGGTCCGAGCCAGGCCAAATCTCAAGCCATTAAACCTCCGCTCTTCAAAAGGATTGAACTTTAATAAAAACAAGCTGAGTGTTCCTTATCCGACAGCCTGTGGGTGTGGATCGCCTTCGATCGCTGCGGCCAGACCACAGATGCTTTGGAAGAACTTGATTGTTATTGAAGAACCAATGAATACAAATTTATGTCGAGCTTGAATCGGAAGCACAGGGATAAATGAACGAGCGGCAATTTTTATTCAGTTTTTTATGGCCTTTTTAAAATGTCACCGTCACAAACATCTGGCAGCTTGTTATAATCGCCTTAAAAATAAGAAGCTTCCACACTTTGGTTAAAAGGTGGTCAGTGGCGTCGTCGATTCCAGCTACGCCCTGATTCTCACTTCAGCCATAGCCTCCGACGCCAAAGTGTGTTTCGCGTGATGGAATCTTCCAGAATGATTAGTGCCAATCCAGCAGCTCAGTAGTGTCGTTCTGAGCAGGTGCCTGCTGCATAGTCATTTCTTACACCAGGGTGTCTCAAACTTTCTAGTCTAAAGTCCACGTCCAATTTTTTTTGTTCAAAGTCAGAGGTCTGGAACAATTTTCAGTGACAAAAGTGCATTACGTGAACTATAATGAATTAACCTTTAATGTAGACGTCAATATATAACAAAAATGGAAATATTTAACATCCACTAATTGTTTTAACTTTCTGTCATTGGCTGGGAGAATTATAAAGGGTTTTGTGTGTGTGTGTGAAGTCTGTTGGTTCTAATACATTGTATTTTTGTACTTCAAACCATGTTAAGCCATTTTACGTTAACCATTCATAAGGTGGGGGTTGGTGGCAGGATTGGCACTCCAGGTTCTCATCCCTGAGGTGGTTTGTTGTGTGGTGTGTAATCAGTGCATGCTCCTTACCTTATCTTACCTTATTCATAAGGTGCAGTATCGGCTGGGTCCAGATTAACTTGCAGTTCGGTCTGTATCCAGACTGCGATCTGGAATTCGGGAACCCCTGCCTTATGGAGTACGGCATTCGGTACACTTGGTTCACATAAATCATGATTTAAGAAGATAAAGAGTTTACGGCTTTTCAAGACCGGGGCTGGGTTCAGCAGGTTAGGCCTCGGATCAGAAGGTTGCCAGTTCAATTCCCGTGCTCAGCGGAGTAACCATATCATTGTTGGGTCCTTAGCTTCCTGAAAAAATCCTCCAGGGGGGCTGGATGGATGGCTACTCTGCACTCAGACCAAAAGCTTTGCTCTGACCTCTATATGGGTGTACCTGTACCCTGTGTACCTGTACCCTGTGTGCCTGTACCCTGTGTGCCTGTACAGGTACCTGTACCCTGTGTGCCTGTACCCTGTGTACCTGTACCCTGTGTGCCTGTAGTGTGCAAACGAAGCTTCATATCATTTTAAGTGACGCATCTCTGAGTGGTATGAGCAGGTAGGTGAATGGAGATGGGTCGGTAAATTGGCACCAAAAGTGAAGCTTCAAATAGGTGTGATTCATCACCACAGAGATACGCTGTTGAAGGCGACCAACTGCTCACTCTGAGCCTTTCCTGACTCCAAATCAAGGGGTTCATCACAAATCTAATGCATCCTTACTCAATGATCACATAACGATTTTCACACTTCAGCACAAAAATGATAACATGCACTACTCACATTCATATACACGCAGCACACGCAAGTAAGTTTACCACATACAAATACCTGTATTGTAACTTTACTGTATAATTGACTAAAGAGCTTGTTTTTAATTATACACAATGTACACAATCTATTATTTTTATTTTTCCCCAACATCCAACAGCCCAGCGAGTAACCTGAGTATGATAGAGACATAACATCTCCTATTCAAGGCATGATCACAAACACCAGAAAACGATTTTGGCTGCGCTTATGCATTGCCTGACCACCGAGGCCATGCACTCGCATTCTGGAAGATTCAGCGGTCGCATCGTCTAGCTGTGAAGCCTGCATCTCAGAGCCATATTCGGTGGGATCACGCAGGAATACGTCCGACACACTACGACCCCCCGATACCTGTACGCATTACGTCATCTCCAACCATGCAACTTCAGTTGCTACCCCTCGCATCTTACTTATTGTGTCTTATACGCACATTAACAAATGCACATCATTTTATCTGAGGCACCACAATACGCTTCATGAAGCCTGATTACACAAAACCCCAAACTTTTATCATCTTATAAGCACAGATCACAGCAGCTTTACAGAACGCAGGTGTCTCCCTCATTTGATTTTAGTGTTATCGTCCCATAAGGTACTGCCAAGGCACTGTGATTTACGGCCCACGTTCTGACCTCACTTTGATCATAATTGGGAACGTGTCTCTATTTCCAGGAAGAAAATTATGGTTTTCATCAACTGCATCTGTGAGAGGAAAGTCCATCATAAACTCTATAATTGCAGGAGAGGTATTACTTGGTTCATTGGTTTGAGAGCCTTATAGAGATGGCGATGAAGTGTATACACAAGTATGTTACACCCAGATTAATTTCTGCTGTTCCTTTTATACACTTTTCAATAGTAAAATTCTTCTTTAATGCGTTTTATAATGATATGAGATGTGAACCACTGATATGGATTTCCTGTGCATCTTCGGTGTGCAGGTATACATCTCCCACATAGGAGTGTCAGACACATAATGACTGTGCTTATAATAAATCAGGTGATGCACGGGGTGAAACACAGAGAGACCATTCTGATAATAGAATATTCATATGCCATCAATAGATCAGTGGCATTTCAATCTTAAGAAATGATCTTAGAATAAGTAATAATATCTTACCCATTTCTCAAGTTCTGGCTGTCTGGACTTGGGAAGTAGCTGCGTTGAATTTAAAATTCACAGAAGCTTTCTGTCCATTCATAGAAATGTTTTTTCAAAAAGGCATTTTGTTTTTTTTGTTTTTTGAATTATTGAATGTGTTGGTCAGCCATAACTACGCAGAAACAGATCACAGCAACATACCTGCCCTAATGCAATATAAATAGCTTTTTAGGTTACTGTTAACTCACATATATTAAGAGCACCTCCCTGCACAATTTCACAAAAGCATCTTTCTTGGGGCCCAAATGACAGTGACCAGCATAAGGACACGCTGTCGCACCTTTAAGCCGTGCAGCAGTAAAGGCTCTGAACGTATCGCCAGATAAAAGCTTCGTTTAAGCGTCTAATTGTGGCACTTGTAAAGAGAGAGGGTGTCGATTCTTTAACTGTGAGGTTGCTGACTCTAGTTCGAGATGGGATCCCATTGTAATGCTCTTTCAAAGTGAGGAACTTGACCTCTTCTGTGCCAGTGAAATATCCAGCCGTACAAACGGGTGATAAAAGACACTTTAGGTGGTATTGAGCTTCCCATACCCTGTACAAATGGCCATCAGTGGAAAATTGCCAAACCTGGGTTTCTGAGGGAATTCAAAAATGAAACAGGAGCAATGAATTTTGATATAAAGAGGTACATTCTCCAGTGTCATTTTATAGCAGATAACACGGTCAGTACGGCAGAGGTTTAACTGGTACCTAAAGAGGCCATCCAGTTTGCCTGAGCAACAAATAGCTAAGAATCACTTATTATGGTGACCTGTAGTGAGACAGCTGCACATGTAGCGGGGGCTGCTGGGATAGCAGGCTGACAGGCACCGTGACCGGAAGAGAGAGTGAGGTCATGCTTCTCTTTCACTCTCCAGTGGAATGCGTGGTCTCCATAAGAAAGTATACCATGGGAGTACAGCCACTGTACACTCAGGTCCCATGATCCATGCTGACCAGGGAGGTCAACTCCAACAGCATGTTCAAATTGAAAACAGCTTACCTCCTATGAAATGCAGGTCTCCTGTAATGCTCCATTACCTTCCATCAAAAAAAGAGAGAGACTGAGGAACAAAGCAGTTTGTGTAAGGTTATATAAAAGCCCACCTTTTGAATTAGCATTTTAAATGACAAGCTATTAATTATTCAAATGAAAGGAAATGTTATTCAAATTATCACTGTGGAGTACTCTAGAATTAAGAATTATTTGTCAAGTTATAAAATGCAAAAATAATTCATCGCATTAGTTAAACGTTAAAGCAGATTTGCATGCGCAGAGATGAGTCCCCCACCCTCAGAGATTCTCTCAGTCTCCTGTGAAGTCAAGCAAATCTCAGTTAAGTATAGAATATCATGGTGGAGTGATTGGGTTCTCTTAGAAACTGCTGAATGGGTACGTCTAGCATAGCTGTGACGATGGGCTCTGCGTGGTCACCATCGTCATGCACGTCTCTCACTGGAACGCGAGGACCAGGCAGGGATGGGTGGGCCGCCTTTGGTCTGGAACCAGAAACAAGAGAACGCAATGGGGTGCGGAGGGGAGCGGCAGGCATGTTATTGCCACTTACCAGTAGGGCGGCGACACTCGCTCCATAAAACTGAGGGGGAGGAGAATGATAAAATGAGCAGAGGATGAACGGTCAAAGCCTGCAGGTGTTATTAGGTTCAGGGTGCATTAACATGACTGTGTTGAACTGCTTCTTAGTTTGTAGTAGGAGTATTTAATCCAACTATCAAGCTCGAGAAAGAAAGCTTTTCCCAAAGTCTGAAAGGTTAGGTTTATGTGCCAGAATTGCCATCAAAGAGGTTATATAAATGAATGGCTTATTGGGCATTCTGAGGCAGAATGGGGGGGCTCAGTGGACAGTATGAGGTTTCAGGCCGTTTCCTTCCTCAGGCATGCTGGGGGGGC
>JAODJU010000001.1:6268383-6295180 GCA_026776725.1 Gnathonemus echidnorhynchus
GGGGTGCATGTCGTGACGGGGGCACTGTCCCCCTCCCCCCAGAACCGCCCCTGTTGGGAGCAGAACTGCTTTGAATCCTTGCAGAATCACTGTAAATAACATCTGCATCTTAACGATTGGAGTTACGATTCATTTCTAGCCGCGGGTCCTGTGATACGCTACTGATTTTACCCATAGAAATCATGAGCTGTCAACTGTTTTCAGAAGCCCGTTCGCTGCCTCTCGACTTTATGTAACCGCTGGTGTCCTATTGGTGACCGTATTTAGAGAGCTGGATTCTGCCTGTTGCTGGATCAAATCCTGGGAATGCTCATTTATGTAATAAGCCTGAACACTGAACGGAAACGGAATACCCAGCAACAAATGTGTACATCGCTAACTCGCTTTCGGCAAATGTAGCAGATTAACATGTCAGCGTTGTTCCTGAAACGAAAAGCATTGTCAATAGCTGTAACACAACAACCAAACGTCTATTCCCCATAGCACTGATGCAAGCAGCTGAGACTGACAGCAAGTGGAAATACTGTACGGAGTATCAGAGAAGCCTAGAGCTCCGCCCCCTTTAACCTCAGGCTCGCCAACTCTCACGCATCTGGCGTGACGCTCATGCTTTCAGACTCACCCAAGAAATCTTACGGCAAATCTATATTAGGCCTATTATTAAACCTAAAGTTAGCTACATCAAAAGCGTTTGCAAACCCTATAGGCTATTTACAAGGTAATAAAACTGTTATATACATGTAAAATGGGTGTGCAGACTTGTCTCGAATTGAAATTCTCACTCCAGTCAGCTGACCAAATTTGGCAGCCTTGCTTTCTAGGCAAGCTTCTCACAGTAATATGTAGATTACAATTAAGGCACAGAAAATGGCATCTGGGGGCCTTCAGACCCGAGTTTAACACTCTTCCCTTAAACAATCGTCTTCTCATTCAAGAAACATATTAATATTTACAGCAGGCGGTATTAAAGCGCTATGGCTTTATCTCAGCCTACAATCCCCACTAACCTTTTCAGAATATAATCCTTGCGTAGATAGTGACCATAAACCCATTCTTTCCCCACCAACACAACTAAGTTGTCCTTATTTTTATGATATAAAACGGTTTATTAATCGGTTCATTATCTGCATACATTCAATTCTCCATAACCAGGCAGGCATAATGTGCGTTTGAGTTATTATGCGGATATTTGCGGAGAAATGCCGACTTTCTTTGGTTTTCATGAGCTTTGATCTGATCCGATAAGCTCCTTGTATTAACATTTTGATGGCAGCCGTTAGTCCATAAAACCGCTCACTGCGTTAACTGGCCTCCGTCTTGGTAAGCAGTATATTTCTGAGATTAGATCTTCATGTTTTCTGCGTCGAGATGTATGGGGGCGGACAAAGTGAAACATGTCCCCATTGCACTGGACCGTCCCGCCTCCCGGGAGCACGACCGGCCTTGCCTTGGGGATTTGCGCGTCCCCAAGCCGGGGAGCCGCCGATTAGCGGCATCATCAAACCTGCGTCTCTAACGCGGTTAATTTCGGCGTCCGGTAACAGAGCGGCTGCTTGGTTTAGACGCTCAAGATACTGGAATTTTCGCTGGGTGGTATGGAGGGTATTAGAATGAAGATCAAGATCACATTTTATACTCACACTCTTTTATACTCAGCGGAATATGATACATCCTTAATGCCCTCTTTAATGTTCATTAAGTCACATTTCCTGCTGAGACTTCGCATGCCCATTAACGATAAAAAGATAATTACACCCATTATTATATACGGTTTGAAGTAGGGATACAGCTGCTTGGTGCACATGTTAGTTTATGCTCTTTATTCCTGGATAAAGCATTTTAAAATCATGCGTCGTATCAAGCATTTTTTCACAGCATTTCCCGATCCTCCGGATTAGTTTAGCGCTATTTTAGATGCATTACTGCCCCCTAGAGGTAGGAATATGTAGACTGATGGATCCGATCCATCGACGCCTGCTCCCTTGGTAACACGATGTACCACATATAGTTCACATATAGTTATGGGAATTTCTCAACCTCCGCGTAACCCATAAATTGAAATTAAGGTGGTATGCGATCTGTTCAGGTATTGATTTTTTAATAAATCACAAATCTCCTCAACTAGTAAAGAAACCCATCAAACAAGCAATAAAATGTCACGTTATTACTCCAATTATGTAACGATCATCAACACCTTAACAAGACAGGTTCGTTCCTAAGAAAATAACAGCAGCGCAGTTTAGATGAGTGAAAAGTGAAGCTTTTATCAGGATAAACGTTTTCTTCTTTGCATCCTCGGGCAGAACTTGTTTGTCATTTGTTTGTAAAGCGGTTTTGTGTTTTTCAAATCCTCTGCAATCGTGTATCTTCAATGAGAGGAAAAACAAGGTATAATTTTAAATAATTCCAGGAAAACAAGCAAAATGCAAAGCTTTAGTCCAAACTTTAATTCAAAATAGCAAATAGTTAGGAGACCAAATTCTTGCCAGATTCCTTCACACTTCCTGATTAGGAATCACACACGTCACACACGTCACTCAGGACGGGAAGTTCTGGTTTCTGTGCCCGGCTTTCCATTTCATATGGGCAACAATTTAGGTTTTACTTAAGGATTATGGTTCCAAGGTTCCAAGCTTCAAAATAACTAGAAAAACTTTCCATTTCAGTCGTTCTCAGTCAAACGGTCACATAATAATAATTTTAAAAAGCATGATTATCGATAGGATCAGCTTGGTTTAAAAATGAGACCCACCCAAGTATTTTTCATTTAAATCCTCTTTGTTATTTTAACTCCGTAATACTTTTCTTGATTTCAGGGATTTGATTAATAGTAAAATACCAAATATATCCTTAATTTTGATTGCACCTTGAAAGGACCAAAAGTCACATAGGACGATAGTTGAATTTATTGAAAAAGTAAAAATCAGCGATTTGATCATGAATAAATATGATTTTTTTGTTCACTTAATGGAAGTTTATCAAAACAAATAACATGCAAATGAGTTGCAATTAATATTTATTGACAAAATGACTATAAAATTCAATGAAAAGTGAGGCATATCGATCACTTATGAGAATCCGAGGGAGTCAGCCTGTCTGGGTTTGTCCACACTACAGATACAGCATTTCTTATGGGGTGTGCATGATAATCCGGATGGCTATTAGTTCTATTTCCAGATGCATCCTTGAAGAACATGGACCAGGTTAGGAAGGCAATATCACCTTGTTTTTTAGATATACGCTGCACTAGATGTATTGGGTTTCTGTCATATCCAGCTAGGTGATTGGGGGTAGATGTGTTATGTTTTATTCAGACACAGAATTCAGAGAACCATATAGACTATGTGATGAACTGTGAGGGGTGAGCTGTGTTTAGAGCTTTGGAGGTCATACTTGGGTGAGTGCAGTAGGTGTGTTTTAAGCTGTGAACACTGCATGCTCTGTGCATGGAGGCCTGAGGTCAAAGGTCACCTTCTCATGCCCTCCCTAGCTTCCTCTTGCCGTCTTATAATACATTATCCTGTAGACTCGGTGTGGGGGGGGGAGGGGGGTTAGGATAGTAGCTATTTGGCAACTCGATTATCGACGTCATCAAAGGACTGACTGTCTTGCTTTTCACCCCATCTGGCCAACAGATTGTCCACTACCTCTGGCCAGAGCAGAAATATTACAACATAGCTTATTCTTTTCTTTTTTCCACGTCTGAATATCTCATGTTTGTCAAGTTTGGGAGTCATAGATCCTGTTAGTCAAGCTACATAAAAACAAGAAAGCTATATGTTACGCCAATAAGAGAAGATCTCAGACGTACACGCCTCAAACACATCTAAAAAAAAATTTGGTCTGCTTTGGTACTGTTCGTATATATGGCACGTTTATTCTTAAATTAACAGTGTGTCACATTGCATTTGGTCCTTTAATGATTTCCTGAAGGTTCAATTCGTATTTTACAAGAGGATGAATGCGATAGGAATCGATGCAGTGGTGCGTCTTCACGGACTGTGAAATCCCATCATGTCCGCCGATTCTGACCCATTTTCACTCCCCAGCACCTTTCTCTCCGTCCGGCGTGGACAATGTGGTGAAGTTCGACGCCTTCGGCGACGGCATGGGCCGCTACAACATCTTCAACTACCAGAGGCGGGGCGACAGGTACGGCTACGTGCATGTGGGCGAGTGGGCGGAGACGCTGACGCTCAACAGCGAGCTGATGCAGTGGCCCCGCCTCTCGGTGCCCACGTCGCAGTGCAGCGACCCCTGCGCCCGCAATGAGATGAAGAAGATGCAGGCGGGCGAGTTCTGCTGCTGGATCTGCACGCCATGCGAGCCCTTCGAGTATCTGGTCGACGAGTTGACCTGCGTCCCCTGCACGGCTGGCCAGTGGCCGACCGAGGACCTGACAGGCTGTTACGACCTGCCTGAGGACTATATCATGTGGGAGGATGCCTGGGCCATCGGGCCTGTGGCCATCGCCTGTGTGGGAATCATCTGCACCTCCCTGGTGGCTGGCATCTTCATCCGCCACAACAACACGCCGCTGGTGAAGGCATCCGGCCGCGAGCTCTGCTACATCCTGCTGTTGGGCGTCCTCATGTCCTATTCCATGACATTCTTCTTCATCGCCAAGCCATCGCCGGCCATCTGTGCCCTGCGCCGCCTTGGCCTGGGCACCTCCTTCGCCGTCTGCTACTCGGCACTGCTCACCAAGACCAACCGCATCGCCCGCATCTTCGGTGGCGTCAAGGACGGCGCCCAGCGTCCGCGTTTCATCAGCCCAAGCTCCCAGGTCTTCATCTGCCTGAGCCTCATCTCCGTCCAGCTGCTCCTGGTGTCCATCTGGCTGCTGCTGGAGGCTCCGGGGACGCGGCGCTTCACTCTGCCCGAGAAGCGCGAGACGGTCATCCTGAAGTGCAACGCGCGCGACTCCAGCATGCTGCTGTCCCTGGCCTACGACGTGCTGCTTGTCGTCCTGTGTACCGTGTACGCCTTCAAGACCAGGAAGTGTCCCGAGAACTTCAACGAGGCCAAGTTCATCGGCTTCACCATGTACACCACCTGCATCATCTGGCTGGCCTTCCTACCCATCTTCTACGTGACCTCCAGCGACTACAGAGTAAGTTATTAGGCTGAGCTCGGTCGTGAGATCAAGGCATTAATATAACGTCAGCTCAGTACCAGTTGCAACCCATGCTGGCAAGCCGTACCGCTGGCGCCCTCTGTCTGAGACAAAGTGAAATTGTCTTGCATCCCCCGTAGAAGACAGTGCCCTAGATAGCCGCCTGTGTTGCCTAATGGGTTGAGCGGCGATACGTCAGATACCCAGATACAGTGTGGCTACTTTGCATGCAAAATTCACCAAAGTAATATACTCAAGTCTGGAGTATTAAGCACATTGAAGTATGCTCATTTATGTTGATTATTTTCAGCCACTGATTTATTATGCTCTATGTTAGAATCTAAATGCTTTTATTCATCAATTACAAAAAGTACAAGAAGTTTGTTTTGGTACAAGTGGTGGCGTGAAGTGTACACTAAAATAGTATAAAAGTAAAATAGGTAGCTATAGAAAAAAGGAAGTACAAATAAATTAAAACATGTAGGTGAGATAACTGGATACAATCAGCTTTACAGTATGTGCAAACAAGCTTATAAAATCTAAATTAGGCACTTATTCTTAAACATGCTCAAAGTCACTCTGCATGCATACACATATAGCAGTTCACCTAATCTATATGTTAATCACAGAAATCTATTATGAAACAGTTATAAGGTGTTTTAACCATTTGCTGGACTCATCAAGGCTTCTGTAAGATGTCTAGTAATTTAAGTGCAAAATTTAGAGAGACAGCAGTCTATTTAGGTTGAGGTAATGACTCACACGTGTAACTTGGAATGAAATTTGTTGCTACCCCTTTAAATGAACAGCCTGTTATTTAATATGGGATTTAGAATACAAGTGAACTGAGTTACACAGGAAGTGAATCATTCAGGCACATTTGTGTAGCGTTTTAATTAAGTGCAAATGTCAGGCTGGCTTTCCGTGTTTGACAGAGACAAAAAACAAAAACACAGCTTCAGAGAGCCAGGCCTCTGGGATGTTACATCACAGCTATCCATCACCGTGCGTCCCCGCTATCTGTTTGATGACAGTGCGACCTGGAGGGGGCGCTCATGAGTTTCTGTCTGGCTCCGCTTCAGGTACAGACCACCACCATGTGCATATCGGTCAGTCTGAGTGGGTTCGTGGTGCTGGGCTGCCTGTTCGCCCCCAAGGTTCACATCATCGTGTTCCAGCCGCAGAAGAACGTCACCAGCCACCGGCTGAACCTGAACCGCTTCAGCGTCAGCGGCACAGCTACTACCTACTCGCACGGTGAGGCCTCAACGGGTCAGTTTTTCATTTTAATCATTATCCACTTACAATGTCTTCCTAAAAATAAGATTATAGATTTCAAGTTCAATAAAAATATCCAAAGCTACTTAAAATCTTGATCAGATTTAGCTTATAACACAATAGTTATTTAATATTGTGATTCCTTTCGGTTAGATTATTTTAGACTGCTGTGTTATATTTGCATTATAGTTCGCACTGTACTGGTTAGCATGAACATTTCAATGACTTTTTAGCTATTCCCGTGGCAAACTGCTCAGGTAGATTTAAGACCCTTTATGCCAGGTGTGCAGGTTCAAGATGACAGGACCTGAGCTAGGTGTCTGCATTTGGAGAAACATCACGTAGGTCTTTCCTGGGCAGTGATATGATGCGATTGAGAATGTGACCTAGACTGACACTGTCCTCCTCTTTCAGCGTCGGGGGGGGCCAATTACGTCCCGACTGTCTGCAATGGGAGAGAGATTGTGGACTCGACCACCTCGTCCTTGTAACCCACCGTCAAACTCGCTGTCGCAGCTGTTAGACTGTTAGCCAATTTGCACATATTGTGCATCTCCTATGAGCTAGTATCATTTACGTAGAAATTAAATTATTTTTAAGGGCTGTACATATTAACTGATGTTGTAGAGAAAAAAGAAAACATTTCTAGGATGTTTTGATAGTTTATTATACCTTGTATATAATCATAAACTTCACTGGTAAATGGTTTCCATTGGGTTAGCTAAGCTCTGAATGGCTTTCCCAGACAATGTTTTTTCATGCCATTTTATAGACCTCACGGTAATAATCAGCGGGTTATACATTTCTATGTTGTACATATGTATATTATGTCTAACTAATGGTTTCGACAGCACAGTAACAAGTTAGCTGTATGTAAGATGTGTGCTGGGGAGGGCAAGAGAGTCATGTGACAGAGAGATGGGAAGAAGGAACAAGGATTTATTTGGGGCCAGGAGCAGCGATGGCTTTAGAGAATGGTGAGGAGGGACAAACAGAAATGGCAGCCATTTTGGAATTGTTATATAAGCTAAACATATAAACGAAATGGGTGGCATGTCTTCAGGAGAGCAACAGTGGAGTGTAGGAAAAGGCATCGAGGTCTGGGCAAAAAATAGAAAAAAACAGACCCCATTTTTAATGAATCCGTGATAAGGCATGTCCTGACTTGTCCACGCCTCTCTGTCTGACACCACTTTACCGGAATCATCTCTGGAAGACAGCCATTTAGACCCCCTGACACTCAGCTCCTTCCACAGATATGTCACGGCTGCAGGTAGTCTTCAAGATGGTGGACTCAGCTATGGAGAATTTACCCGTATAATATGTGACCCTCAGTAAAAATGTAATAATTTTTACACTCAGTAAAAACAATGTAATGTTTAAGAATGGCTAGTTGTGCCTTAACTTACGTCTTGTAGTTTTATACTGAAGCCTTGCTGTTAGATTTTGTGCATGTAGGACGTGGCAGGAAGCCACCTTTGTATGAGTTGTTTACATTTCCGTACCGTGTCGTACTCTTGACCTCATTCGTGAGACTGTTTTCAGAGACTCGAACTTCTACCAAGTGCTGCTGATATTACAGAAAGCTTGTCCGTGTCCATTAGTGGCTTGCGTTTGAGAAGTTAGAGACTAGCTCTCATTTTTAGCGACGCAGGAAGTCAGCAGGAAACCGACACCTCTTAGAAGGAGCCCAAAGCCAGTGACGTTTATTCAACCATCCCAACAACAATAAATAACAGTTATAAACAGGTTTGATCAGCCGCGATGAACACCACAATACAAAACGTACAAAAGAAGTCACCGAAATCGCTAGAACTGATCCGTGTCGCCCATTGGATGTAGTGATAAACGGTTATCGATCTGTCTTCCAACGTATCCCTACCACCAGGCCAGTGGCTCGGGTCTGACTATATAGAGACTCCCTCATAAAGAACATCAGATCTGGGCCTAAAGGACTGCACGTATTCAGAGAAGACAGCTCGAAGAAAGACAAACAAAAGAAAAAAAGAGGGAAACAAACAAACATGGGTATTGGAACCTCCCCACTGGTATGGGTCACTGTACTATAGGGTTCTGGGTCTACCTAGTCCTTGTTCTGTTTTTGACAAACTACTGTGGGAGTCTGAGAGTGAAAAGGGAACAAGTGACATCCTATCAGTCTTGCCCCAATTTCACTGGCCTAAAATAATGAACAATAAAACCACCAGGGTGCGCTGTTCAGTTTTGTGGATGTTCTTTATCGTACACATTCAGTTTCTGTTTGTGTCAAAATGGCTGCTTGTGAAGTTGCTACGGATGATCCCGCTGCCTAGCAAAGTTTCTGCCATTCTCTGCACAGAGGACGATGCCAAAGAGGATTCCAGAAGAGCGGAAGCCTTAGCCTCGTTCGAAATTCAGATGTGGCTATGAAGGGACCAGCTAGACTCGACCTGGGACAGTATGATGTACACCACTGGGTTTATGGCCGACGTTTGAGACAGGAAATGGTGGTTGAGTTTTTTTGTCCAATTTTTCATGTGTCCTAATTAAAAAAATACCCAGCAAAAATAGTGTTCAGTCAGACTAAAGTCTGGCTAAGTCTACCTAATCCTGAAGCAATAGTTCAGTGCTCGTCGTTTGTGCAATAACAAGGAAATGATGGAACAATAATAAAATAAATAACTATTCACAGTCTGGATCTGCTTATTCTCAGTAGTTCCGATGCCCGTTTCCCTCACCAAGACAACCAAAAATGACCAGTTACATTCAACAGGGGTGTTTGCCAGCACTCTGGCCACATGTGGGGCTTTTGACTGGGGTGCTTGTGACTTTTTGAGGACCCAGAAACAACAAATTAGCCCCTCAAAACATTTTACTGGAATGGCGCATTTCCACTGCAGCCAGTAACTGAACCAGACCCAAGCTATACCATAAACAGACGGTTTTCCAATGCACAGTATGCGAGCCCCACCCGAGCCGTACCCATACTGAATATAATGGATTCATAATGAAAATTTACGCGAGCAAGGCTAATTCCGTTAGCGTTGGATGCTGACATAAGACGGTGATTCTCATAGACTTGCTAGCAGAGTTTAGCACATAGTAAATTATCATGTGCACCGTGTGAACAGTAAATAAGCTGGTCCTCCGTTTTACGTCACTGTCGCTCACCAAACCCGACAAGGCCTTTACCGAGCCGACCCTTCTGTGTGGAAAACCGAAGTGAGCTGGAACTGCGCTGTGACGAGTCCCAGTTCATGGTACGGGTCAGGTTTGGCTTGGTTCCTGTATGCCAGTGGAAAAGCACAGTGAGACACAATGAGCAGCCATATCTAGTTGGGGTCAGTTGTGCAGGTTTTTCAGTACAAAGTCCTTCACTGGCAGCTGAAGCATCAGGTGAGGACACAAACCTTCCAAAGGATTATTTCAACAAAGCACTGAGGGACTGACAACAATAACCTAAACTTCCCTTGCAGCCAACCAGTGTTCCATGTTATAGAATCTTCAGTAAGGATACTTTAATTGCTTCAGCAAAACACCCATCTTCATATGCCCCTCACTACAATGCAAGTTATCTGGCTGCCAAGCAACTACAATCATAATATAATACAATACAATTAAAAACAGTAAGTACAGTCTGTCCCTTATTTCTGTTCCTCAACATTCCTCCCACTACCCATCAATCTGAATTAAAGTGAAAACCCACATTTGGCCCTTTATGAATAGGGTTAATGCATTCATGCACACTCCTTTCCAGCTGAGCAAATTTATAGTGAACAAAGGGGTGTTTTTATTGCTGGTCTGTCTGGATGGTGAAAGGAATTTTTTGGAATTTGGGAGAAAAAATGTCTGTCCTTCCTGGGACAGCGGCTCCAGTCCGCCTTTCTGGTCGCCGCTAGTCTGTCTAATGATCAAGTCCTAATTGGCCTGAGACCCAGCTTTCCCCAAATGCACCCCCCCCCACCCAGAGTACGGCTCTTCCTCTGCACCCCCCCTCCGAAAAAGCCAGCAAACTTCATCAGTTTTTTAAAAAGGAAAAAACAAAGAATACAGGATGTTAGGGAATCTTTTCATTTTTTTCCCGTCTTTTGTATTTTGTCTTGAAATGAGATAAAAAGTATAGCTGGACATGACCCATAATGCACTGCAGGCCAGGCCCAGGCTGACCACAGGACACTGTTCCCTTTCCCATAATGCACTGCAGCCCAGGCCCAGGCTGACGACAGGACACTGTCCCCTTTCCCATAATGCACTGCAGGCCAGGCCCAGTCTGACCACAGGACACTGTTCTGTTTCAGCTACCGCACTCAATAAGTCAGAATTCCTTCAATCCACCAGCTCAGAAATCAAATCTATGACCTTTTAAATAGCTTCATTTTGACAGCATGACAGGAACATGTCACTGTACGATAAAGAATGTTCCCTTAAAACTGCTAGACTTTGATTAACATTGATATATTCACCCAGCTGAAAGGCTTACTGGACCCTGCTGCTGGGAACTGACAGTGTTGTATTGCATTAATAGCAAATAGAAGTTTTATTTTCTGCAATTATACCTTTCATTGAAGGGTTAGCCAATATCTCTAAAAGCACATGCCATTCTAATTATCTTAGGCCTTGTCTAAAACATTTTAAAATGTCAAAGTAGGTACAATATAGTCCAACAGAATGAATATTAACACAATAAAATAAAATCTTAAATAACACATCTCTGACATTCACAGCAAGTTACCAAGCCTTTGGTGAGAAACCTCAGATGAAATATGGCCTTCAGCTATTTTAAATGACCACAGGGACATCCTACAAAGCCCCTGTCACCACCATGGCCCTGGACGCTGACGTCCAGCTGTAGATCAGGTCCAGGGGACATGGAGAAGTGGAGGTTGACTGCCCTTCCTGCTCTGACCCTCCTCTCCAAAGGGTTACACAAACAGCGAGCTTGACTGAGCCTGATTTTATCTCAAAACATAAATGGGGTAGATTTGCCAAGTAGTTGGGGGATGGGCCAGCCTTACTCAATGTTACCATGTGAGTAACTGCCCAAGAGAAAAGCCCACATCAGATAAAAACAAAAAGAAATGGTCTGGAGGCATCTATCTCCACGTCAGCACAGTCCCGCACATCTTCAGCCTCCAAAGCCTCTCCGAAGACCTCCACTTGGTTATAGGGCCACCTGCTGTAGGCGTCTTCACAGTACTGTACTTGGGTTGCGAGTCTTTCCTTGGGTTGCGGGGTTTTGCCGTTGTATCCTCAGACCCTCCCAGCACCAGTCACGCGCTCCCTTTATCCCCACACCCATCTCTCTGCCCCAGAGGACTTCAGCTGGACCGACTCGCAGTTCTCGCCGTTGCCCTGGAAACAAAGAGGGACCACACGTTGCACGTGGCTGGCATGCTATGGCAGAGCGCAGGTTTATATTAAAACTGTCACAATTATGGTGATGCCCTACGTTATTTATGACGTGTGAGTTTGGTTTGCGTTTCTCAGTTCTGTTTAATTTTTAAAACAAGTACAGAATAGTCTGACTCAGGCAAAACACTACAACCTCACCCTGACTCCATCTGTGAGAAATTTGCACGTTCTTGCATGCATTTAGGCAAACGTGCCTCTAAACTGCCCACGGTGTTTGAGTGTGTCCCCTGCAATGGACAGGTATCCTGGTGTCCTCTGATAATGCTTCATGTTTCCTACATGTTCAGCCCATTCTTTTGTACAACAGAGTCCTGAAAGGTCAAATGTAACACAGCAAGCCACGAGTTCACAGAAAGTCCAGCCAATGACACTCTGCAAATCATAGACCATGGATGCCACAGCTTCCTGTGTGCACCCTGATTTCGCTGAGCGATGGCCCTCATTAGCCTGTGTGATGGTTCTGGCACCTTGAGGAGTCAGGCACGTAGTCATTTAGTAAATTACGGGTTTGAACCCCCGCAAGATCAGCCCTCAATCAGCAAAATCCACTGAGGGGGACTTAGCGGATTGGTTGCCAGACCTCCAACAAAGTTCATTTCTGGTTATGGGCCTGGTAGGAGTAAATCCTGGCTCCTCGGCCTCACCTTTGTGGCAATGGACTTGAGTTTGCCCAGTAGCGAGGGCTTGTTGGTGTAGACCACGTCATCATCATTGTCCTCGCCTTCCATGATGGCGCAGCTGTCGGCGGCTGGCAGTTCGCACTCCCTGTTGGCAGTCATTACCAAGCGGGAGTATTTGTACTCCAACCTGCCAGAGGGTGCAAAAAAATGACAGATCAGTCGCCATCCAGCCCTGCAAGCACACAGTATGACCACAAGATTCACAGACTAACTAATCAAGGCTCACGCACAAACACTTAATCTCCTTCAAGGGTGCTGCCTGTGTTGGCCAGAAGGTGCCAAGAAAATTCTCTTAAAATTTAGATTAAAAAAACATACATCCACTGTTACTTTTAAGCATTTTCAAGGAGCTTCAGTGTTTCTAGACATATCATCTTCTCTGTAGCTAGTGAAGTGTGCCTGACAGTCAGTTCCTGTGGGCTGGCAGTATTCACTGTGCCAGATACCACAGAAGGGTCTACACCGAGGACCACAGAAACTGGCCACGGACGAGTGTGCCCGTACTTCTTGTTCTTCTTCCAGAAGTAGCAGGTGAGGGCAATGAGGAGCACACCCATGAAGGCGCCGAGCCCAGCTCCGACCTTCAGCCAGAAGTTGATGTCCTCACAGGGCATGGTCTTCTTGGCTGGGAGCTGGATGCCTTTGGTGCAGAGCTTTGGTTCATTCCAAACATAGAGAGTGTCCTGAAGGAAGTAGAGGAACAATGTAGGAACAATGCAGCAACAAAACATCACACACAGTCACTTCCAGAAGCCCAGAGTGACAGAATACATGCCAAAAAAAAGCTTGAGTCAGGCTTGGAAATTAAGAAGGTAGAAACTCACCTGGGCTCCACCTTTGCAGGCTCCCTCGATCTCATGGTAGTCCATCTCCGTGCAGCGAGGACATGCGCTGCCACTCTCCCACAGGAAGTTGAAGATACAGCCATCACATGTTCCCGCAGGGCATTTACTGAGTAAGCAGACTGGGCGTTGGTCATACCGAACCACGTATAAACTGCTATATTGGTGTTCAACTCCTCCTAGAAGGATTCACTGTTCTTTTTTTTAACATCTACTGTCAATTTTAAAACATTCTGATTAGGTTTTTACACAGGCTGAAGCACTGCAACATCTTTACCAGAACTTCTGAGGAACTTCTGAAGAACTCGGAGTACTTTAAGTACGCTGAATTTAGCTGAATTTGCCAGGTCATACATCAAGGAAGATCCAAATGCTGCCAGACTAATTTAAAAGACTGAGTCGAATTCAGTGAATCCTGGGAATCTGGTTCCCTGAACATTTCATGCTTCAGCTCCTTCAAAGTCTCCTGCGTTGAAGCTGTAATAAGTTCCTCCAGGCGTCGATTGTGCACGTATGTGGACACAGCGACAAAACAGCAAGCCCATGTATAATGCTGGTGAAATGCTCTTCATCTCTATTCATACATCGTTGGTCACTTTAATTAGCGTCCCTTAGTATTCTACCATATTTACGGCATGTGAATATCGTTTTATACGTGTAAGACTGGGAGGGGGTATGGTTGCCCCAGGTGAAGATTCCATTCATTCACCTGTTCCTAATTACCGGAAGGCTCCTCTCTCTTGGCCTGACCACACTCGCTGATTTTGTTTTCCAATCCGACTGCAGCCATTCCCATGCATGTGAGCCTGACCACTGTCCTTCCTTTAGCTAGTTTTACAAAATGCGTTAAACGACACACTGGAATATCTGTTGCCTGTTGTTTTTGTACTTATTTTTGTTCTCACACATGTTCATGTGAATATGCGGGTCACCACATACGCACGAAGAAAAACTGAATTCCACTGAAGTTCTTTCGAATGTTGCAATGCTTTAGCCTGTTTAAAGCCGTGTCCCTCTGTCTCTTCTTCGGAAGTCATCCATCACTCATTTCCACCCCTCTCTGCTTAAATGGCATTGCTCAAAGCCACCAAACACCTAAAGTTCTACAGATCCTCAGGTATTACTTTGAAGAACACCCGAAAATTGCCTGTGCAAGTCAGGACACTCGTGGGCATGAGCCTCCAAATGGGCGCCTTGCATTGCAGCGACAGCTACCTGGGCACGGAGAGCTCTCCTCGTTCTGTTTTCTCTGGGTTACATCTTAAGGTGATGACCGTATGTCGGCCCTTGTCACAGGAAGATGTCGCCTGCGGAGATCTGAGAACGGAAGAGCGTTCCCATGACATTGAGCAAAAATGAGCCAACAAGTCATTTGAGAACAAAGTTCATATTACAAATTTGAACATAATAGAAAATTTCGTAGCAGCATGAAATATCCCCAAAGCAAAATAAACAGGAACCATGCAACCAAGTCTAAAATTGGTATCTAAAATAAACAGAAGTGTTTATCCATTTGATTGAATTATACTGAAAAATACCTCCTTCCTGACTAGCTAACACTTAGCACATGCTCACTCATCTGCAGACACTCACCGGTAGAAGAAGTTGACGTCTGGCACTTTCTTCGGCGTCCCAGGGAAGAGGTCAGGTTTCACGGTGACGCCGGCGAGCGTGCCGTCCACCGTCGCTCCTTCGGGAATCAGACGGGATTACAGAAGTCAGACTTGGGGCATCGGAAACACGAAGGCCGGTTCTCAGGAAAATAGCGGGAAAATGCTGATGAAGATTTCTCAGGATTCTGAGTCCAGAGGCTATTCATAGCATAGCTACCAGACAACAGAGCTGCCCAAGCAGCTCAGATAAGCTGACAAACTTGGGACATCTTCATAAATAAAAACGAACGGCAGACACGCTCCTCGATAATCCATTATCGAACTTTAGCTTCCTGAAAAATGATTAGGTTTGTAGCATGTGTGTGTGTGTGTTTATTTCCTGCGGTAAAAAAGTAACAGAACTGATGGCAGCTTTGCCGGTAAGAAGAAAGCAATTTCACACAAGGCCGCCCCTGGCTCTCTTTAACAGTGATGGTTGGCAGGTTCCTGTCAGGCAGGAACAGCTAACAACAGCGTTAAAGAGCTTAGTCCTCCATTTGAATGAGCTGCAACGGGGCTCAGAAAATCGCCACTCAGCAGACTGACTTGCAGGTCTTGAGGGCTAGGGCTTTGTGGGAGGTGGGCGGGTGAGTCTGACATGTGACCCAAAACACTGGGAACAGTTCGAGGCCCCGTCATACTCAGCGATCAGCTGAAGTACCCTGGATTCTCTCAATTTTGTGGGTGAGTTATATTATTCTCAAGATTAACATCTGGCCTCAAAAACTTGTATTTTAATTCATCTAGCAGACACTTTTATCCAAAATCCTATCCTAAAGCAAAGTCGGACAGACCCTAGAGGAATTGAGGGTTTAAGACCTTGCTCAAGGGCCCAGCGGTGACATCGCTCTGCTGACGGTGGGATTTGAACCAGCAACCTTCTGATCACAGCATCCTAACCCACTGAGCTACACACTGGCCCAATTATCTCTTCTGAGTCAGCTATAATGCAGTGACTTAAAAGCTCACAACTTACAAATACTTCTTAACACTTAGTACCTCCAAGGTAGCACTAAGTACCATGAAGTACCACTGAGTACTGCTAGCACTAAGCAAGTGCACCCCCTCACTCTCTCACACCCATTTTGTGTAGCTTCTCTGCCACCTGTAGGGCAGACCTCCTTACCCAGGAATGTGTCTGCCAGACTGATGGACTGGGAGGAGAGGGCCGTGCGGAAGCCCCGCCCATCCGAAGGGATGATGGTCGATTGGCAGATGAAGGTCTCCACCCAGTTCACCAGCTCGCTGGATTCGCTCTGCACATCCTTGCTGGACAGGTCCGTCACGTTGTCGGTGCACATGGCCAGCCGTCTTCCCTGCGGAGTGGAGCACGGGGACAGACATTTTCAAAAAGGCTGCTTTCATCAAGCAACACCTCAACTGTGTGCGAAAAAATTGAACACTCCAAATCGTCACTCAGCAGGAAATCAATAGATAAACCCTGCAGTTTACAGGACTGTATACCTCCTATTTTACAAATACAAGCTTTAGCCATTTACAAGTAGCAAAAATAATCTATGGCATGAGACTCAAACCCCTGCATGGAGGTAAACAGGGCTGGATGTAGTAATGGAGCCAGACCTCATGTCCGCACAGGCTGATGTTGAACTGGTGGAAGTACTTGGTCCCCTTGGATGTGAAGCTTGGCCCATTCATTATGGAGCTCACGGCACTCAGCGGGCTGAAGTCGTAGGTCAGGGTTTGGTTCTGCACCATGTGGGAGAAGCTGCAGTCGCTGAAACAGACGGAGTGCTCCTTCCGGGGCAAAATGGGACATGGAAACGGGTTGGATCAGAACCCCGGAAAGAGTGCATTCTTTCAGTACCAGCCATACCTGAAGGCAGGACTCTCACCAATTCCCACACTGTAGGGTGTCCAGATCATCCATGAGGACACTCTGAGCTACCTGAGTACCATTTCAATTCAAAGGACCCGGATTTCACTTTAGCACTGAGCTCTTGCTGTGTCCTGATTGGTCAGTCTCCTAAAATCATGCATGTGCCCCTAATATTAATGTGAAACTGCTGGATGAGTCTTTCAATCAAGGAAACAAACTAGTCAAATTCAGAAGAAGAACTTCAGCACTTATCCAAGTACAGGAACCTTTCAGTTTCAAAGTAGCTTGTAAAACCTAAAGTAGCTCAAAGAGTTAGACAGGGATTACCATATTAGGAGTCAGTACTCTCAGTAATACCCATACTGGGAGTCAGTACTCTCAGTAATACCCATACTGGGAGTCAGTACCATTTGCAATGCCCATAGTGGGAAGTGGTAATCTCAACAATACCCATACTGGGAGGTGGTACTTTCAGCAATGGCCATACTGGGATTGAGTACTCTCAGCAGTACCTATACTGGGAGGCGATACACTGTGATACCTTGTTGCTCTTGCTGCCAGGACCACAGGGCAGACAGGCCTCCCTGCCGTAGATCTGATGGCCTGATAGGTAGGTGTCCGGAGGGCATTCCCGGCATCGGTTGGTCTCCTTGTCGATGTAGTGCCCAGCGGGACAGGGCACGCAGGAAGACTCCGACTGCTGGGATACCATGGCGCAGGCACGGCAGGAGGACGCCACGCCGTCCTGGGCATTGGTGACCGTGATGGAGTAGATCTTCACGATGTCGTTGACCAGCCTCCTGCCCTGGACGACAAACGACGTGTGAGGTGGTAACATGTTTCTCCATCTTCGGTCAGCCAGCTAACGCTGCCAGGAGATTCCTCTGCCAGGTAAGATAAGCTTAACTCTAGACATTCTATTCAAAGCCCTGCAAAAATTACCCACCATGAAAGCACTCTCAAAGAACAAGTCACTTCACCTCCTCCTCAGAAGAGCATCTGAAGGAGGTGCAGGTTAAGATCTCCTCCAGCCTTGATTTTCCAAAAACATTTAATAATTTACACAATGCAAATGAATATCAATACTGAGTGTGACATGCGGTCACTGGGCTCTTAGGCCACACCCTCTGAGATTACATCATCAGTTGTCGCCTTCCCTCTGAGATTACATCATCAGTTGTCGCCTTCCCTCTGAGATTACATCATCAGTTGTCGCCTGATGTATCTCCCCAGCCGCCGGGGCACTTACATCAGCCGCCTGATTGGTCCGTTGAAAGGCCCACGTGTATGACACCGAGGCGTTCTTGGTGATGACGTGGCTGTATGACTGCCTCTCCTTGCTGCCCTCCCATGACTCGACCACACTGGTACTCTTCCTGTTCACATCCTGCGAGGGCACAAGTGCTTCCACTTACCAGCACAGTGGGATGGTGACACCAAGTATCTATAAACAGTGTTTCCCAATCCGGTCCTCGGGGACCCACAGATGTTCCACGTTTTTGCCCCCACCCAGCGCCCTGCCAGACAGTCCACATTTTTACTCCCTCTGAAAGCTATGAGGGAGCAAAAACATGGACTGCCTGTAGGTCCCCAAGGACTGGATTGGGAAACACTGATCAATGGCTAAGGGTGTGGAGACGGACGCACCATCATGAAGTAGAGCTCGCAGTCGGCAGAGCAGATGGTCTCAAAGACAAAGGTTATACGGCCAAACTCGCTGCCCTTGCTCTCCATCACGGACGTTGGGAGTCTGTGGGCACAAATGCACTGTAAGGGTCCAGCCCTCCCCCAAAGCGACGGTTTTCCAAATCGTCACGTGCATGTGTGCGTGGATCCTGGCTACTCACTTGAATCCTGTAACGCGGAGGTTTAGGATGAGGTAGTCGTTGTCGGAGCTTCCTGCTCCACTCCGGATATGGTCCCCAGCCACTTCCCAGCCTGCAAGAACCAAAAACCTCTTTCATCCAGCAACTTATTACAGGCATGACTTTATCAGCATATAATAGGGAGATGGTGTCCTCCGGCGCCGCTTTATATGGGTGCAGGAGGTAGTGCTATCATTCGGCAACCAGAGGGTTGCAGGTTTGAGCCCTGGTTCCTCCTGACCCCATCAAAGTGTCCTTGAGCAAGACACTGAACCCTAAATTGCTCCCGTTGTGCAGGTTGGCGCCTTGCATGGCAGCCTCCGCCACCGGCGTGTGGATGTGTGTGTGGATGGGTGAATGTGAGGCATGAATTGTAAAGCACTTTGAGTACCCGTAGGAGTAGAAAAGCGCTATATAAATGCAGTCCATTTACCATTTACCTACCATGGCCTAGGCAACATCGCTCATCAATGCATATCTGAAAGCTCACTATACATACGTGTATCACCTTCTCCTCAAAAGATCTCAAAACTGAAAAGGCAGAAACCCAAATCTGAATAGCCTCAGCAGAAGCCCTGTCAGGCCCCCCTCCCTCAGTCTCCTCTCTCAGACCTTCACTCATGAAAGGATGTATAAGCACAGAGAAAAAGGCATTCCTCAGCTTTCTGGAACGCCATGGTTCTGAATACCAGGCTGTGAGACCAAGCAGTTAATCAATCGTCCCTCTGAACACTAAAATCGGGGACCCATGTGGCCACAATTCACTTTTCTGGCGGAGCATTTCCTGGGTGAAATGTGTGAAGGCCTCTAGGTGCAAACACACCCTTGCAATAATGTAGGAAACAGAATGACAGATCTAAATGGTTCCGTGGAGACGTCACCTGGGACCTGCCATTCCCTCGCATGCGCTGCTTATCCCAGTCGTCCTACTTCAGTGGACAGCAGTAAATCACTTTCAGTGTTTGAGCTAATGGAATAATAAAATGTGAACTTACACATCAGTCTGGAATGAGCATGTACCGTCCACGAGCCAGGTCTAAAGGCATCACTGTTTCATTGGTGATCCCACAGCGCCATCTAGCCCCCAAAAGCCGAAACTGCATCTTTCCTCACCATTCATGCCGTCGCACTTGGAGTTGCCGACGTTGAAGCAGGACGTCTTCATGTTGGCGGGCAGCAGGTTCCACCACTTGTACTCGTACCCGAGGGCCGGCTCCGTGCCCGCTGGGCACTTCTGGCATGCTGGGGAGGTGGTGGGGGGGAGTGTTATCAGACTTTCTGATGGGTAGGGCTTCATTATTTTTTTTTAGAATTTAGACATCAGTGGTCATTGTTGACACACCACAGTACAGAACAACAAAATGTGACCTCTGCATTTAACCCATATGTGACATCGTGACATAGCAGGGGGCAGCTAATTCAGCACCCAGGAGCAGTGCTTGGGGGCGGTACCTTGCTCAGGGTACCTCAGTGGTGCTCGGTTGGTCAGGGATTCAAACCTGCAATCTTTCAATTACAAGTGCGCTTCCCTAACCATTAAACCACCACTGCTCTGGGGACAGGCTAGTGCAATGCTGTCACAGGCCTTGGGCTATTAACACTCAGCATCTATCTCATTAATGCCTTTAGGGTGATGATACACAGGGCAACTTTATTGAGCAATGTTGCTCAGGCACTTTCCCATTGATACTGGGCAACAAATTTCTGTTTGAAAAATTTTGATTGGCAGATGAGTTGCTCCGTGTTCTTGGTTGGCAACTGCCTGGCAACATGGCTCAAAAAGTGACATAATGCGAGTTGCTCAATCCCCCGCCTAGCTGAGTGTGTGTTACAAACCCACTTCTGGCTCAGTGTATGTGTTCCAATCCCCCGCCTAGCTGAGTGTGTGTGTTTTTTTCGTGCCTCTTTCCTCCAGGTACTCTGATGTACTCCCGTGTGCCAAAGTCATGTGGTTAGGTGACCTGGAGTCTCCAAAATGCCCATAGTGGTTGTTTTCTGCACTGTGCTTCCTGGGAAAGGCTCCAAACTCACTGTGACCGTGTCTTGAGTAAGCAGTTATCGAACTGGTCGTGCAGTGTTCTGTTGGACTGCTTAGACCCTATCAGATACCATATGATAGTATATCTCAGTGTTATTTAAAAACAGACCGATCATTCAGATTTGAAGTGTGCTGACAAGAATCAACACACACAAGAGAGTTTTTAGGTGTATTACACATCATGAAAACAGACACAGATGTCCAAATGCGGCATCCACTCCAAGGATCAGGGAACAGGCGTGACAACATGGATGTGTCTTCTAACGAGAAAAACATGGCCGCATTGAGCACAATGATGAATGAGATTAAAATAAAAAAAAAGTGAATTCAACGTACTGACATTAACTGAGCCAAGATCTTCATGAAAAATGAGCCGCAGCTGAAAGCAATGTAATGATGAGTAAGTGATGCCTGTGAGTTATCCAGGGCTGCTTTGTCACAGACAGTTTGACAGGGAGGCACTGTGAGAACACCCACACGCGTCAGTCAGTGCCAGTCAGACCATACGCTCACAGGAGGGGCCCGCACCCATGTTGCCACAGTTACCTTCGATGCCGTTGGAGAAGGTCCCGGGGGGGCAGGGGGAGCAGGTGGCCGTGTCGTGGTTATAGAAACCAGGATTGCAGGGCGGGCACTTCTCTCGCTCGCCAGAAGGGGGCAGCGCCACGGCCCCTGTGACATTCTCCATGCAGATCTTGGGCCCGATCCACTTGTACATGATCTGAGTCTGAGAGGAGAATATTTGAAATATGCTAGTTATCCATCTTCTGTAACTAGTCCTACACAAGGTCCGGAGCCTATCCCAGAGCTTATGGGCACAAGGCAGAGAATAACCCAGGATGGGGTGCCAGTCCATGGCAGGGCTCACTCACACACCACATACAATGTGATAACTCTAATTCACTGGGGGGGGACTGCAATTCCCAGAAGAAACCCCATGACAACACGGGGAGAACAAGCAAACTTCATACACACAGGCCAGGGTGGAGACTTGAACCACCATGCCACCCTTATCCCAGTTATCTTTTTTTTTTTTTTTGTCAGGCCCTTTATTGGTTTGTTGCCGGATCACCAGAGGGATCAAGGAAATCAGACACGTGCGTTAGGTCCTTACTTTGCCATCGCTGTCGCAGGGCGTGTGAATCTGGAAGTAGTCCTTCTCCGTGCACGGAAGCTTCCGCTTACACTCTGCCGATCCCTCGGCTGTGGAAAGAGCAGATTCAGGGAAAGCGCATGCAGGAATCGGATTCCCAGAATCAGGTCTTTAGAGCAGAACAGGTTTAACATCACACACTGAAAAAACAGGGACTGCTAAAAGAGAGAGAGAGAGAGAGAGAGAGAGAAAAGGGCTTTTTGATCAATATTAAATATGGCAGCTCCGCAGCTCATTTGTATCTGGTGACACATTCAGGCTTTAAGCAGCCTGGGATAGACGCTGAGGCAGCACAGGCTCTCCAGGTGACAGAGTCGGCTGGGATAGCTCCGCCCCCTGCTGGCACAATGTCGCCCCCTGCAGGATCAGTGTGGACAGCGGGTGCAGCACCCTCTGACTCAAGCATTACTCAGACCCCCATGTCGCGTCCAGTCCGACAGCCCAGCACACTCAGACACTCGACCAGCGAAGGCAATGCTTCACAGAGGGCCTGACCGCAAGCCACAGTCAGCCAGAGCGCAGACAGCTGGCCACGCCCCCACAGAGCCATGCCCCCACAGAGCCACACCCCCAGAGAGCCACGCCCCCAGAGAGCCACACCCCCAGAGAGCCAGGCCTTCCAAACTATCTTTCACAGAAGACAAACAGAAGGAAAATATGGTTTCCCAGATCCTCATTGATCCCAGTATTTACAGATGCCTGTCCAATACAAAATCCAATATTGTCAATTAAAATACCGCCAGCTGGGCAGGCCTTCTTAACGCAACTAAATAACCCCCCAATTTATTCAAGCTTTAACCACCGGGGGCAGTGTGTGGCTCAGACAGCTCATTGCCTTGGATCAGAAGATTGTGGGTTAGAGCCCCAGCCTCAGCAGAATGGTCACATATGGGTCTTTAAGAAAGGCCGTCAACCCCCAGCTCCAAGGGTGCTACACGCTGGCTGTCCCTGTGCTGTGACCCCCCCCCAGCTCCAGGGGTGCTGCACACTGGCTGTCCCTGTGCTGTGTCCCAAAAGCTTGGTCACACCTGCACATGTGTGTGTGTCTCATGGAGAACGAGATGGGACAGGCAAAAAGAGGATTTCCCCAAGGAACTAACAAAGTATCATTATTCTGTACTATATTCTTACATTGTACTGTCTTGTCCGCCTGTCCCCTCCCCTGCAACTGACACAGGAATTTCACGGAGTTCCTCTGAACACATGCTACAATAAAACTTGAAAGTGAAAAACCGTAAAGCCCCGACATGCTCGTCTGCACACAGCGGCACCAAGAACAGCCAATCAACAATCAGCAATCAACAATCAACAAAACCACGGGCAAGACCCCCCGGACGCCATTGGCCGTAACATGTGAGGCATGATCTCTGACCGGAACCTACGTGAGTACTCCTCCTCTTCGCCGCAGGGGGTGCAGGAGCTGGCCCCTTTGCCCGAATAGGTGTTCCTGGTACACACGTCACACGACGAGGACCCCGGGGTCTTGCTGAAGGTGCCCGGCTTGCACTGGAAGCACTCGGATGTGTAGGCGACTCCTGGGAGCGAAGCCAGCCAGCGCTGGGTTAGCATCAGAGCTGTGGCGACGGCAGAAGGCGAACTCTCCAGCTCTCTCTCACCCTCAATCTGAATGTTCTTCAGCAGCACGGGCTTCAAGACCTTGGTCCCAAGCAAAATCCCAGTCGTCCTCCAGTACAAGATGTTGGTTCCTGACTTCAGGTTTACCTGCAAAAAGAAACAACCTAGGAGATACTGCTATGTGGAACAACAGTCAGAATCTACTGCTTGTTCTACACAGTTCTGTAGGATATCATTTTTCACAAAGCAAGCAGATATTCTTAATGGGCACTAGAGGGCGTAGTTGGGCCCACTGCTGAAAGTACGCATTGTTTTGATATTGGAGCTTGTGATTGGATATGGCTGCATGAAGAGAGGGGCTTACAGTGTGCGTGCCCCACTCGCCACTGTTTGTCAGCTTGATCCACTTCTGCTCTGACGTTTGATCCATTTCCTGACACTGATCATTCTGGATCTGAAAGAAAAATCTGAGTAAGCAAACTAAAAACATATCTTTGAGCACAGTTGTTTATTTGAACGATTCTGTTGATAAAATTGAAATTGAGCCGTCTGCAAACACAACGTCACGTGACAGCAAAGAAGGCCGTCACGTGAGAGACAGGCAGGGAGACAGGCAGAGACAAACAAGTAGGCAGACAGACAGGCAGACACAGACAGAGACAAACAGACAGGCAGGCAGACAGAGACAGACAAGTAGGCAGACAGACAGGCAGACACAGACAGAGACAAACAGACAGGCAGGCAGACAAATAGGCAGACAGATAGACAGACAGGCAGACAGACATAAACAGACAGACACATTATTAATCCTGAAGGAAACAGCAGGTCATTCGTATGGATGTAATATCTTCTTAAATGCAAAGCAGACTCACAAAGAATTCAAAGAAGATGTGGTTGTCCTCATATTGGTAGTCAAAGGACACAGATCCCTGCTTCTTCAGGTGCACGGCGTATATCAGAGAGACAGTGCACTCATCCCTGTTGGACTCCAGGTAGTTCCCCTGGGGGACCCAGGTGGAGCTGTAAGGGGCAAAACAATGCAAGCTGTGTCTCGGGAATCAGGTATAGGGAGGAGAAAATGCATGATGCAGGTTCCTTATTGGCATACTGTGGGTTCCTAACTGGCATACTGCGGGTTCCTAACTGGCATAATACGAGTTCCTTATTGGCATAATGCGGGTTCCTTATCGGCATAATACGGGTTCCTTATTGGGATAATACGGGTTCCTTATTGGGATAATACGGGTTCCTTATTGGGATAATACGGGTTCCTTATCGGCATAATATGGGTTCCTTATTGGCATAATGCAGGTTCCTTATTTGCAAGGTCATACAACGAAAACCCATAACTAAGGAGCATAATTTAAGTGCAGCAGACTTGAAGAGCTCCTGGACACCAGACGCTCTCCATGTCCAGAGTCTGCAGTGTGAAATGCCTGATGAAGAGAACGGCTTATATTACGCCTCTTATCTTCACTCATGTTTAAAACGGGCAAACTCTGTCTCAGGATCTCACAGCCTGCCTTCATCCCCGATGCTTGGATTCCAGAAACAATAGAGACAAAAGCAACATAACTGGCTACTTTTCAAAATTAAGTAGGATACTAGAAATAGCTATTTATAAGCGCTAAACCATCCATGACATTAAAAGGAATCTAGGTACACAAACGCTGAAGACTTTACCTAATCGAAAACGCTTCAGCAAAGCAAATATAGTTGAAATGAGTCACCAAACACAGCACCTGGGACAAACACGCCTCACCAAACACAGCACCTGGGACAAACACGCCTCACCAAACACAGCACCTGACTCAATCAGCCGTAGATGTGGGGCTGGGATGTGATGGAAACTTCTATAACAGTCTCCCACTGGGTTTACTCCCATTCTAAAGTTATCCATGGAGATAAGTCTGTTAATCATTACTTTTAACTTCCCCGACCTAATTATGCTCAAATCTGAAATGGGGCACAGGAGGAAAATTAAATTAAGCTTGCAGTTCTTCTGGCTAAAGTGCAGAACGGAGAGTAAGGTGAGGGGAGGGGGAGTGCAAGACTTGCTATCCTCGGGTTGGGAGGGGGCTGTGTTTTTCTAGTAAGACGCTGAGACGTTGTGAGCATGTGCTGTCCCTGTGTGTGCTGTGCCCTCCCTGTGTGTGCTGTGCCCTCCCTGCGTGTGCTGTGCCCTCCCTGCGCGTGCTGTGCCCTCCCTGCGTGTGCTGTGCTGTCCCTGCGCGTGCTGTGCCCTCTCTGCGCATGCTGTGCCCTCCCTGCGTGTGCTGTGCTGTCTGTTCTCATTCAGAGCCCAAAATAGACACACCTCGCTGTCCAAAAGGCTAACAACTGAACAGACTGCGAGTGGGAGTTTTATTCGGGGGGGTTCACCACGGGGGCCGATGGCACGGGGGCGGCTGCTCCGGTGTGGCCAAGGGGCCTGGCTCACTCACTTGCTGCAGGTGAGGGCTTCATCTCCACCGGGGCCACTGTCCAGGTAGGTGGCCAGGTTGGTGAAGCCGGCCGGGACGTCGTCCCACTCGTCAAAGCGAACTCCACTGCCCAGGGAGTAGGTACCGGCCGCGCACTGCGTGCACTGCTGAGACGACATCTCCAGGAACTCCCCAGCGTTGCAGGAAAAGGCTGGGGGGTACACATGGATCACAAAGGAGGACGTGAGAACCAATAATGGGTAGAATCAACTCTCAACTCTGCCAATCACTGGCTTTCCGAAGCAATAAAGCAACCAATGGCATGAACTCTACACTGCTAATCACTGGCTTTAAATCCAATAAAGTAATCAGTGACGTTTGGCATTACATCCACACTGCCGATCACCGGCTTTTCGACTCAATATACCAACTAATGAAATGTAGAGTTAACACTGCACTACCGATCACTGCGTTTCTGACCTAATAGAGAAACCAATGAAATGTGAGTTAAGCCAGGCGGTGACTGAGAGGGCTCGATAACCCCAAGCACAATGGATGCAGCAGCTTTGTTTTAATGTTGCTTAAATGAGGACCTCAGGGATCAAACCCTCTGAGATATGTCACAATGTGGCTGCACCATTTGCCCTGGGAACGGCATCGCTTACAGTCCTGAAGCACCAAACATTTTTAAAGAAATCTAGTTTGATTTCAAGCGAAATATTAAAGATATTAAAAGTAGCGTCGACCCAATAATTCTCATTTTCACACTTTCAGTGTCCAGCCACAGTTTATCTATTCTAAGCCATTCTCTCTGAAGTGCCTCTGTGAACGGCCACAGCCTGATGACGTTGCCAACTGCAGTCACACTTCGCTGTGGTGGACGCAACCTGCCAAGGGCAGAATGTAGGGTCAGTGGAGGGGGGGGGGGGGTTGGGGGGTGGAGGGTG
>JAODJU010000001.1:6295280-6316727 GCA_026776725.1 Gnathonemus echidnorhynchus
GGCTGACCTGGCCCTTGAACGCGTCAATAATGAACTGCAGCGCCTGCGGCTGGACGCATTCAATGCACTTCTGCACCACGTGGTTGCCGTTCTGGTCCTTGACGCATTTCAGCACGTGCCCGTCGAGCTCACGCACCATGTCGCTCTGCGTGAGGAGAGAGCGCGGGAGGGGGGCGCGCACATACACAGATAGGCATCAGTGCATGCGGGAGTGTGGGGGGGGGTGGTGGTTCAGTACCGGAACTGGGTTTGGATTACGCTCCATTCTAACTGGGCATGGGCCTCAGTGTCAGCAAATTCCAAAACAGAACTGTTAACTAAAGAACTCAGTCGGAGCTACAAGCAATTATATCGCTGGTTACCTGTCTAGGCATTTTCCACCATTAGACGAGCTTAACTTTTAAAAATTAAGATCCAGTTTAAGTCCTGACTGGTGAGGAGCACAATTTCAGGGGAGAGCTGGGGCATTAAGCATGTAAGACGGTGGCGGAGAATCGGGACGCGGGCGAGTCGCTCACAGAAGACAGGAAGGAACAGGCTCCAACTTACGATTACCTGCTGGTCGGACGAGATGGACTCCAGAGCTTTCTGGATCACGCGACAGCCGTACATCTGCAGCGCCAGAGGCAGCACGTGGCCACGGATGCGGGAAGCCAGCGCCAGCTTCTGGTCCATGCTGCCGAACTGCGGGGCAAGTCGAGGGGCACAGACACGGTGTCAGCCGGCTCAGACACGCACCGGGGGGACCGCGTGGGGCCAGGAGCGCAGGACGGACCGAGGCACAGAGAAAGAGGGCCGTGGGACGGCCTCGCTTGCATCCTCACCTCGAAGAACTTCTGGATAACGTAGTTGCCGAAGACGTCAGTCATCAGCTGGTAGGCGGACTGCAGGATTTCCGCGAAGACCATCTGCCTCTCAGCGGGCGTGGCACGCTCCAGCTTCTGCTGGATGAACCTATGGGAGCGCCAGGCCGGACACATCAAGAACCCTGCCACATCCATCAATGCCAGCCGGTCGGGGGCGCTCAAGGGTCCCTGACGCAAACTACATATCCCTATAAGTCCACCCGGGTGGTACCTGGAGCCATGCTGGTCCTGGGAGAATTCCACGATGTGGCCAGCGAGGTCGCGCAGCTGCAGGTTCGGGAAGCGGTTGTTGCGGAAGTCCTCCAGCAGGCGGCTGCGGCCCGAGGGCATGACGTCGGAGCGGCCGTAGCGCAGGCGAGACGGCGGGAAGAGCTGGCTGCTGGAGCCGAACAGGCTGGAAGTCCCGCCGACGCCACGGTACTTGGCCTCCGCCCCCGGGGCCGCTGAGATGTAGCGACCACTGCCGTTGGTCAGGCCACCTGCGGGGATCAGGGATGGGGTGGGCGGATGGTTATGACGACGGCAGTAAGAGGCTGGAGCGCATCTACCCGCAGCACGTGGGGAGAGCTCAGTGACGCTAAAGGCTAAAGGCTAAAGAGACCTCAGCCGACAGCCAGAAAGGAAGGTGAGCTGGACTGGTATGTCAGTCATATGTCAACATGCCAGCGAGGGATACGTGCACCGCAACATTCCTGAAGGCCTCACTCTTGGCCCGAAGGGTGGGGCGGGGGCTACTAGTGAGTTTATGACCAACAGTCAGGGGGGTGGTGAGGTGGAGAGTCCCGAGGGCAGATTCCAGATGGCTGCACATGAATAACGAATCATCACGTCGCGCAGGCAGCAGCCAAACCGAGAGACTCACCCAGGTGGAGGCTGGAGGAGGAGCCGTGAGAGGAGAGCGACGGGGGCGGGGTCAGCGAGTGGCTGGGCGTCTGGCTGGGCAGGGGCATCCCGATGGGGCTCGGGGACGAGGAGAAGCCCAGGCTGTTGAAGAAGGGCTGGCCGATGGGGGTCAGACTGCTGCCGCTGCGCTTGTAGAGGTCCGAGCCGGCCGACAGGGAATCCCTGCGGGGGGCGCTGTTGCTGCCTGAACTGGCCACTGAGAGGAAGCGAAGGGGAAAAGATGGTGTCAGGACAAAGGTGCAGAAAAGGTCTCCTCGACAGCGGGGAGCCATGCAAGCGGGCTGACGGGACTCACCCGAAGAGCTGAAGCCCCCGAGCGCGGAGCCGATGGCTGCGCCCAGTGAGCCGGCGCCCCCAAAACCCAGGGAGGAGCTGGCGGGGGGGGCGGCGGCCGCGGGCGAGTACATAGCAGCTGCCGTTATTGACACAGAGCAGCTGGAAAATGGGAGCAAAACTGAGAGAGCAGACGGGGGGGGGGCAGTTTTAAGAGAGGGGGTTCGTTCCTGGCCCTCCCCAGACCGCAGGATTCCCTTTACATTAATCCCGAGTGCTGGGCTGGGCCCCCACATGACACACGTAAGACAGGACAGCCTGACGCTACTTATTAATTGTTAATTACGCTCAAGGCCGATTTCCGGCACACCACAATGGCTTGGATTAAACACACAAATGTCACACACTGACGGTGACAGAATGATGGACAGACTTTCACTAAATGGACAGCTGAGATCATCTGTCATCCCTGCGCTGTCTCTCCTGTGCGTTACCGTGGTGACCAGCTTCCACGCACATCCAGGCCCCGGCAGGTTTTCATTTACGGTTCGCCATCATCCCTGTGGCGTCGTAACCACTAAAGTCAGCTGGATTTTTGACATACTGCTGTGGTGGTTTTGCCTGGTCTCTATGGTAACATGGGGGGAAACTTGGGCCCGTTCAGGCCGCATCCTTCCGGGGGCGTGTCTGAAAGCGGTGTGACCCGGCTGGTCCGATAGCGAGGCGGTCTGCTCTCTGTCCGATAGCAAGGCTTGCAGAAAAGGACGCATGCCTGACGCCACAGGATCTATGAGGCAGGACGTGTTTGGATGGGAAATTCCACACCAGAGATAAGCAGGTGTCAGGAATGCAGGGGGGGGCGATAATCACACCCTCACATTCATCCTTCCGAGACCCACGACAATTAGCAGGCAAATTAACACACAGACTTTCTCCTTCCAAAATGCCTATTAAATTGAATGCTTGTTAATTTCAACCTTTTTTTTTTTTTTTTTTAAACGATGCCATAATTTTTCCTGATTACTGTTCCCTTGTGTCCATCTCCTCCTAACCCCCCCGGGAGGGAGACCCCTTCCCAAGGAAGCATTCACTTCTGGCCTGATGCCTACCTGACGGCTTCCCTCCCATACTCACTGCAGTCGGTGCCTCTGACTGGATCCGGCAGTCCCGAGCAGGACCCCTGCCCACGGGGGATGGCCACTCTCCACCGCGATCCCGTGCTGTCACACTCCGTGTATTCGAAGTAGTAGTCCGTCTGTGGGAAGGGAGCGCAGAGCAGAGCCGTCACTTGCCGCTCTAAGAGCGCCAGGCCCCAGCTGCAAGCCACACATCTGGCACCAGCTTGTTTATTTATCCACCGCTTCGCTTTTTAGCCACTGTCTGGCGAGGCCGGCGATGCCCTGGGGGAAACAGCGTCCGGCGTGGGCCGAGAACTGTAACGCAAGCGGTCAGCCGCATGAGCCAAGCTCACGACATATTCTGCGGCGCGGCAGGACCTGCTTGTTACCAAAAAAGTCTGAGTCGTAAAATTTGATGTCTGGATGTCATGTGTTTAATGGTGAGCCTGGAGCCTGCCCCAGGAATCGGAGGACACCCAGAGGACACCCGGAGGACACCCAGAGGACACCAGAAGGACACCCGGAGGACACCCAGAGGACACCCGGAGGACACCCAGAGGACACCCGGAGGACACCCAGAGGACACCAGGAGGACACCCGGAGGACACCCGGAGGACACCAGGAGGACACCCGGAGGACACCCAGAGGACACCAGGAGGACACCCGGAGGACACCCGGAGGACACCAGGAGGACACCCAGAGGACACCCAGAAGACACCCAGAGGACACCCTGGATGGGACGCCCGTCCAGTGCAAGGCTAAAGAAACTACCAAAGTCAGTGATTCTCAACCCAGTCCACAGGGACCCCCAGACAGACCACATTTTTGCTCCCTCCCAGGTCCCAGCCAATCAAGAACACAGAACACCTGGCACAGGTGTATTAGGAACTGGGAATGAGCAAAAATGTGGACTGTCTAGGGGATTGGGTTGAGAAACATTAATCTAAACTACGTGTCTTTGGACCGTGGAAGCTTAAGCACCTATAATATCCATATGAGGGGAACTTCTCTCCACATGCAGGACAGCCATCATTCCTCATAGACATGGGCGTCTGACGACAGCACTGGGCCATTGTCCTCCCATAATTCTTAGTTTAAAGGGAAAAATGCACATTTTGGTGAGGAGCACATTTTGAGTGAGGAATACGCTTTAATGATCAGAGTGTGGGGGCAGAGGGGGCCCCAGTCAAACAAATAATGGGGTCAAAAGTGCAGCAATTTAACAGAAACGGGAAAGCAGTGTCGATAACCAGCAGTGAAACTGCCAGAGCTGCCTGCTCTCCGCCTCAGCGGCCATCATCCTCACTGCCTCGTCAGTGCAGTTAAGTCACCTTCTGAAGGAGCGTTTTTCTCCATGCTGGATTCCACTGGAAACCGGCTCCTTGCAGTGCGGAAGGTTCTTACAAGGGGGCGTTTTCCACATGCACGAGGCCCAGTTAACATGCAGTGGAGAAGGGGCACCTCCATGGTGGGGACACTCCCTCGGCAAGTTTACAGACCTCCATGGTGGGGACACTCCCTCGGCAAGTTTACAGACCTCCATGGTGGGGACACTCCCTCGACAAGTTTACAGACCTCCATGGTGGGGACACTCCCTCGACAAGTTTACAGACCTCCATGGTGGGGACACTCCCTCGGCAAGTTTACAGACCTCCATGGTGGGGACACTCCCTCGACAAGTTTACAGACCTCCATGGTGGGGACACTCCCTCGACAAGTTTACAGACCTCCCTGGTGGGGACAATCCCTCTGCAAGTTTACAGACCTCCATGGTGGGGACACTCCCACGGCAAGCTTACAGACCTCCATGGTGGGGACACTCCCTCGGCAAGTTTACAGACGGCCGGAGGGATGGCTGTGTGCAGACGGTCAGGTGACCCGATGCCGCCGTTCTGTTGGGCGTCTTGGGATGAGAGGGGGTGAGGATTCGAGGAGGGGGTAATGGAACCGCCACAATTCCATGACTAAAAATGGAAATGGTGGCCCTCCCCATTTCTCTAGCATGTCCCCGTGTCTCTCCCTGAGCCTCTTCACAAGGCCAAACTCTGTGTGCTGCACGCCACAGTCAGTCGCCCCCCCCCATCTCCCCACACCACAGATTCCCATGCCGGGAATCGCTCTCCCTCCATAGTCATCCCAGCTTCATGGGGGCCCTGTGTGATACGGAGTTAATGATGTGCGCAGCCGTCCCCTCGTTCACTGATAAACGGCGCAGGAACACTTAAACAGCGGCCTCCCAACGAAAATAAAACGAATCAGCCATGACAGTCGAGATTCCATTTCGCTGAAATTTGCTCCCCATAGAAGAATCATTATTCTTATCCAACTCAAGAACAAAAGAGGGAGTGTTAGTCAAAAAGTTATTTTTTTTGGGGGGGGGGGGGGGGGGGGGGGGCAGGTCAATTATCATCCCACTGCTAATTTTGCCAAAGATAGTCCGTGCTGTCAGCAGTTGCCTTCTGGAAACTTCTCTTCACAAGACTCTGATGTGACAGCACAGATAGCAGAAAAGGACGAGATACACGATGCAGAACAGCCCCCTCACGCAGCCTCGACGGCAGAAGTCACATGACAAGGGACTATTGTCCTATTGGCGCCAAAGCCGGTACACCTACAGCTGCTTTCATCCAAAGTGACAAACATTTTTTAACTGACAAAGTTACCTACAGCAATTGGGGTTTAAGAGCCTTGCTCAAGGGCTCAATGGCGACATCACTCTGCCAATCCTGGGATTTGAACCAGCAACCTTCCGATTAGAAGTCCCAACCCACACACCAGTTGTGCATTCAGCCCTGTTCTTATGCATCTTGCTTGCTATGTAATTCTACTGCGCTCAGAGCCCAGCGACGCTAATTACCCATGCGAGTACTGGCACTTATGAGGGAAATACGAATGTTTAAATCAGCAGACGATCCACACCTGTAGCCCGGCAAGTAGCCAGACTGCTAACAAAAGTGTTTCCTGCCCTCTGCAGGGGAAACAGCACATCGACTACACGTGGCCTAATTCACACCCCCTCACCCTATTTGCTAGACTTCAGCCTACTTTAGATCCCAGTTAAATCACAGAAGCCTCTGGCGCATCCTATGCTAAGCTTAAAAAGCAAAATCTGGTCATTTAAAGGGGCTTATTTTTAGTTAAAAGCAGGGGAAAGGAGGGAGGGAGCTTGCAGTGCTTACATGACGTTTTATCTGATAAAGGGCTTTTAATTAAACAAAAACTCTTAAAAGAATCAAGATTTTATAAAGGCAGAATCTCTCAAGTACTTGCATGTAGACACGTTAGATTCATGTCACCCTTTTCATATCAGGCCCTGAAGGTGCTGGACTCCAGCACATATCCTGAAGCTACAATCGCAAAGCTAATTCATTAGCATGTCCCACTGCCAGCCAGCATCAGCACAACGACTGATCAATAATGAAACACGACCCAGCTGAGGTGAAGCAGGGAAGCCCATTTACTTTCTTTTCCAGAGCACAATCCCCAGGATTCTTTTCCAGTGAAACCATAAAGTGCCCCGTCCACCCACAGGAGAAATGGGAGACTAAAGTAGAGGCGATTGCCAAGCATACATAACAAATCTGCCTTCCCCTAAAGAGAATGGAGGTCCATGGTGGACGGGAAGAGGCAGGCTGTCAGTGTGACAGTGGTATAGGACAGCAAGACATCATCTCTCCATACAAACTATACATATTTTTTTACAGGAAAAATTCAAAGCGAAGGACTGCCAGATGCCAAATGCGTGGGCAAGATATAAACGACAAAAAGCAAACTGGTGATAGTACAGTGAGAGAGCAGAAGCACAGATGGTGCACCGTTTGAGTGGATTTACTACTTCGCCGCTATAAATAGGTCACCGTTTTATAAATAGTGTAAGACACCCCACATAAAGGTGATACAATGCGAATGTAAAATAAATAACATGATTAGTAATGGAAAAAGGGTATATATGCAGAAGGTGGGCTACTAGAAAGTTCATTTAAATTAGCCCCTTTCACAGAATTGTGTAGCTGTTAAATGATCCTATTTGAGGGTCTTTGGTCCGACAGCCAGATTGAGTTGTAACAGCAATAACAAACTATACATGTATCAAACCGGAGAACCAATACTATAGATCTACCGATCTCTCTGATTTGATACATATTAATTTCTGTAAAGTACATCGACAGAAACAGGGAGGAGAAAAACGAGAGAAACATTGACGGACAGTGCAGAGCAGTTCACAGCTCAGATGGTAATTATTAGATCAGATAGGGCTGAATATAGTTATTTAAAACCATTATTATCATGTAGATGTTAGTAATGTGTTCACCTGCCAATGTGACAAAGGTTTCGGCGAAAAACAGACCGAGAGGACGTGCAGCTGTTGAGATAAGCATGTGCTTCTGTTTTGTCATGTTAATCAGCTCTCGGCTTCAAATAACAGGGGGGATATTTCATGTCAGTACCAAATTAAACAAAAAACATCGTATGTATGACCAGTTTCTGCTATGCCAAGATGGAATCGGGATTTGTTTACTGGACTGCACATTTTTCAGAGGCAAAATTTGTCTGGAAAAGTGGCTACATTAATCCTCGATAAAACGAGGCTTCCTCTATATACAAACACTTAAAGATTAGCCGCGTCATAACCAACAGAAAAGATATTTGATTCCAAAATACTGTAGATCGCATGTATGTAATATGCAAGGATTATAAACATCATTACTATGTAAATGGTTCTATGATTATTTTTTACGTTTTAAGATTATATGTGGCGATCAACCAGTAGCTGAAATAGACACTTATCTGAAAAACTGTAGTTTGAAAAATGGAGTTTGAAAACTCACGCATGTTAATTATTTAGCAGTGCAGGCCTATGTAACCAGAACATAGGCACAAACCCCATTAAACTGAAAAACATGACATACAGTTATATCACAAGGTAACTATTGGTCTTCACACAACTGCTTTTGAACGTATCTTGGCAGAAATCGACATTTCTATCTGTATCGGCAAATTTAGGCCTACTTTAAATTCATTATCATTAATTTACACATGAGCGTCCTGACTCCTAAATGGCAACAACAATATTGATGTAAACAAGGGATTCTTACAAGAGCAGTCTACACACTGGTAAGGGACATCTAAGTGGGGTTTATGGCTTATCGGGCTGGGACTCGGAGTGATTGACGAGATTAGCGCACGTTGCCTGGCACCGAGACCCCTTCGAGATGGTAAATCATAGGAGTCCAGCGTCATGGCAACGGCTGATGGGATGGAGGCAGCACCTGGGTTAATGAAGCATGTGTGCCCCCAGTATGCAGGGGACCGGCGAACGCAAACACGATCAAGCGCAGCAAAGAGTAAATACAACGAGTCAACAGATCAGAGGACCTGGGGTTAATGTGTGCGCTATGCTATTCAGCACGATGAAACAAAAATCTCCTAGATGTTTGACAAAGTCTACAAATGTCCTTGTCGTTTTGAAAATGTACTTTAATTCCCTAGTGGAGATAAAGGAATATGATTTTTGTATACATTTCTCCTGAGTGTTCACGAGAAAGAACCACAACACAGCACTTAAGTATTTTATAAAAAAATGCTTTCTCTGAGAAATACATAAACACGCGATTCAATTGCGTCTGAGGTCGCTGCCAAACAATGGTCTGATCTCTGTTAAAGGTCGGTATTTTATTCGTTATTTATATTGATGACGCTTTACATTTTAAGAGAGCACACAACACACACGTACGGCTTTGATGCAAACATTAGCCATAACGGGGGTAAGGTTGGAAAATAACACCGTTTCATGCTGATATTGTTACTCGCTGTAATTGTTTATTACATAATAATTGCAGTTTTCAGAATACAGCACTAAAACTGGAACAAACAGTCCAAGTACATCAAGGGGCTCCAAGGACTGGCGTCTCGCGGCGTCTGCTGATTTCTGCCGCCTGTCTCAACTGTACAAGTGTGACTCATACTATACTATTAGGATTGATCTCCACGTATTGACGAAAATACTATTTTTGGTATAAAATGTAATTCGATATTACTAATTTTTGCAAATATGAGGCCCTGTGAGATTTATTAATATACGATATGTTATATGTGTAATTTAATGAAGGCGCTTTGATTTAAAACAGTAAGAAAATTGACTATAGTAGAGTATTATAAATATTTTTCCATTAACCATGGTTGTCTCAAAAGGTATAAAAAGGCTTGCAGCGGAATCTAACAGCCTATCCTTACTACTTCAGCATGTCCAAATAAACAATAACACGTCGGTGCTGCTTATATACGGACCGGATTCGTACACAGTCGATGGCTTTTTACCTCCTGGCACTGAGGCAGATCACCGGTTGTAGATACCCGCCGAAGCGAGCCGATGATGAGGAGGACGCAGCGAAGCCAGGCGTAGGAAGGCATCGCACTGATGAAACCAACGCGGCTCGCAGCCTCTCCCCACTTCCGTGTCTCGTACGATAACCTGCGGGTCCTCCAGACCAAGATCCGCGTCGTGTTCACATGTGGTGTCGCCACTGCTTATTTTTAAATGTGTCTTTCGCCGTGTGCTTTCCTCCCTCCCAGTGCCCCTTCAGACTGCGCTCAGATCCACCGGCTTTTCACAGCGATTCGTGTGACGTAATTCGTCATCTGGTCAGGGCAAGCGCACTGAAAGATGTCATTTTGCTTAATATATTAGTAAATAAACCGAAGAATATTCAGATGCAAAACGGGTCCACAAAAAGAAATGCAATTGTGCGGAAAATGCAGTTTACAACAATAGGCTATACAAAGGTCTAGGCAAAACTACATGCCATACATAAAACCATTAAAACCATTTCCAATTAAGATTATATCCACAGCATTAAATTCTTCATTAGGATTTTTTTTATTATGCTGTAAATTATAACAGAGAAAATGTCATGTCAGATGCTAGTCGCTTAATTGGTTGGAAAGAGTCCCATTTAACAGGTGTAAATGGTGTAAGCATGTGAGTTTGAGATAATTGTACATAATTATATGTTTATTACGTCGATGAATGCTTTACATCGTAAAAAAGGATATTAGTCAACGTATGAGTCTAAACGCCAAAATATGATCATGAATTCCGCATTAGCACAATAGAATACATGGTGATTGAACATAGGCCTATATAGATTTAAAAAAAAAATAGTAATACAAACATATAATTCTGCAACACTGGTCACGAAGAATCCATGAATTTGGAGATTAAAACATCAATCGCATTATTTTCTTTTAACCAGAACATTTACGTTATAGTTTCAGTTATATTAGCACACCTTCAGAACAGACCCAAAGTCCTCCAGTAACCAAGTGTAATAAATTGGCCTACTTTCCTGAACACACGAGTCCCCAAATAAATTATTCGGCAAACAAAAATTAAAATACAATCTCATAACAAAAGTAACAACAATAATCATGATGATAACAATAAACACGTCGATATTAACCGCGTCATGTTAACATGTGAATATGACAATTAATTCCGAATACCTGTAGTATTTAGTGCAATTACAGGTAGAATCTGTCTTCGGAGATGTAAGGCGGTTTATGTCGGCTAGTATTGGTACCCAAGAGAGGTCTGTGTCGGACATGGCATTACACCTCCGACAGAGACCTGGGGGGTACGTGCAGATAACCTGAATAAACTTTTTAAAACATAGGATGAGGAATCTTGCTAAGAAATCTGTAAACACTGCGGCTACTGCTTTGATGTCAGTTAATAGTACCGCTTGTTTTGTTTAGGAAGAATTGAAAAGTGAAATACGTTTACACAAATTTAACAGACGCTTTTGTCCAAAGGGACAAACCGGCGGAAGCTAGTCCTGATTTCCGGTGCCTATCTCCATCCTGCCGTCCTTTACCTGTATGTTCTGTTTTTCTAATTTCCCGAAGTCGAAACGGAAAGCAAGCACACAGGTCTATCAAAAGTCAAGTAAAAGTCAGCTGTTAAAACGTCAGCTGAACCGTCTTCCATAGGTAATTAATTCATGTAAGTGAATTGGATAAACACTGGATAAGTTTGCAACGTGATACATAGTATTTCTTTGGGAAGCGCATAATGTAGCTAAGCCTGTTACTACGCCAGATTGTTTTCCAGGCGTAATCATGGATACAGGAAGATGTCAAGTTACATTGATGCATTTTAACATTATTTGTAAATAAATGGCATTTAATTCACCATCTATGCAACACAATTTTAACGTTTCTCAGAAGATTATTTAGTTTACTGAATACCACAGTTGCAGGATTAATAATAGAAACCATCAGTCCTTGTTTTATTTGTTAACACTTTTTGACGACTGTTGTTTTCAAAGAACTGTCAGCAATAATCTCCATTAACAACTGACTATAATTTTGTCTATCTTATCCAGGTGTTTAGCAATCCATTTCTCCTAATTCTGCAGACTGATGTATTCCTAGCAGCTGGCTGTTAATGTTAGGTTGAGGCCCTATACGATTGGATTGGGTTGTCGGTCTTGGCACACTAAACACCCAATCAGATTGTATGTCCATTTGGCAAGAAGTAAGTTGCTATAGAAATTATTAGATCTGGGGTGTTTCTCAGTACCAATAACACAAAGATCATACTTGTGGTCTTGGGAAGACCGGTCTTGCTAACTTACCTCCCAAGAATGAACTTGATGAACAATGAATCATGGGATTGGTCTCGTTTTGGCATGGATGCAACCAATGTATCTTTGGTATTTGGGGCAAGAATGACATTCAGGGATTTTTTATCATACTCTGTACTTACCGTCCTCTTGAGTATTAGAACTGGTCTTTGGCAATGGAAGGTGATGCAAAACAGGTACATGAGAAGGCAAGTATGGTCAAGCATGCAAATTAAGAAACACCCCTGCCTTTCAGACCTAGCTACTCTGGATAGCGCCGCATGATCGGGGAGGTGATGAAAACTAAGAGCAGATTGTGGGGGTCTGTCCCCTCTCAGCTTTTCATCACTGACAGGTGAGCGGCACTGGCTTTCAGATGGCCCAAACCACAAGCAGAGCCAGAAACTGAAGAAAAATGTAGACAAATATCTTTGATCTTTGTCTTGATCTCGAGTTTTTACAGACATACTTGTGGGCTTTTCATGACCGGTTATGTTCAGGTGCTATCTGACGACCTTAAATTGTATTAAAAATGAATAAACACAGGTGTCACTGTGGAGATTCTGAAACCACACTTATCAAATGTAACTAGCCATATATGGGATTCCTTGTTCTAGTCTGTATCCCAAGAATACTGTAAAAATATGTGTGTGTGCGTATATATATAAACACACACCCCTCTGGAATAAAATATTTTTTTAAATCCTGGTTTAATTGTGGTCTTGCTGGCTGTTTCCAGGCTCGTAATTTCTAAGACAGCAGTACACAAGGTTATGGTGAAGCAGGAGACACTGGGAACGACCAGTAACCAGCCAGATAGAAGGTGGAAGCAACTTTCTAATGCCTGAGATGCCCATCAATTTATCCTACTGTGCCTCATGAATTGGAGGATGACACCAAATGACCTTCAAAAAGAATGGGAAACATTAAGTGCAGGTGTGAAGTGGACTGGTAGGACAATTCATAACAAGCTCCTAGAAGCAGGACTGAAGTCCCATAAAAAAAGGCAGAAGCCTTTCATCGAGAAACAGAGAAGAACTAGGTTGGACTTTACAAAAGAAATGACCAATGACCAAAAGAAATGCATAAATTGAGAAATGAGTTAAACAGAAAAAACTTGTGCTGTGGTCTCTTAATTTTTCCCCCAGAGAGCTGTATGTATGTGTGTGTGTGTGTGTGTGTATATATATATATATATATATATACATACACACACACATACATACAGCTCTCTGGGGGGAAAATTAAGAGACCACAGCACAAGTTTTTTTTGTTTAACTCATATATATATATGAATAATTTATATTTTAGTTCATATGTGTTTTAATGTTTCCTCATATATTGCACATTGTAGTATGTATCTGTGATGATTCAAGAGGTAAATATGCAGATCAACAGAAGACACTTTTGTACAAAAGTTCAGAACCAGGGTTACAGAAGTTATAACAAATCATGCAGTTTCCTATAATAGATGCATTAAAGTAACAAGGTAAAACATTATCATATGCAAACAGCTTTAATAGTATTTACCTTCACTAACAAACATGCCCAGTTTTAAATTACAGAAGGGGCATAAAGTACTGAATGAAGCAATGAAGAAGGTTCCTGTCAGAAGGCAAAATAAGAGAAATCAGCAAAACTAGACATCAACCTGCTTTTCCATGTTTTTTTTTTTTTTTTTAAATACAACCGAAAGGTGTCATTAGTTTCTTGGGGGGGAAATGATGTTCTGCAGGTGTGTCCACACTTCTGATTGGTACTGTATAAATATTTGTGCATACTTCAACAACTATTATCTAAATAAATAGGACAACACGTTCGTTATGCTGCTCTCAGTGCTACAGCAACCCATCATTAATTGTGCACTAGATCATCACTGGGTTAGGCATTAAAATGGTTATAAAAGGCCGCAATGGTCAGTAAACATAAACTTTCACTTTGTGGACCTCCTTGTCGTCACATTCTCTCTTTCTATTATAATAGTAAAACGTGTTGTCCCGACGCTGCAGCTTTTTCACGAATCCGGTCTCGGGCCAACGATCAACCTGCAATTAATACAAGTAGGATTAAAACATTGATAGAGCAGTAATATCACATTTTAATGAAAATTTGACCCGCTTTATTCAGACTGACCACCTGTTTAAACAGTTTTAATAGTCTTTACCAGCTCGACCCGTTTGACTTGCTTGTATTCCCGTTCATCCCTGTATCCAGCCTGTTGGAATCTGTACAGATTCTCTACCTCATCTGTCCACCGCTTCGCCCTTGTAATGGTTCTGGGGATCCCGTCAGCATCAATACATGACGCACAAGCCATTTTTTCCTGAGGCACAATGTGAAACACAGAACGACATACGTGGTTCAATGGTCGACAGCACTGCCTTGGTTCATTATAGCGTAAATACCGTTTCCTTTAACTAACGCTTGTGCATACTGACCACCATGCTACATGTATTTTCATAAATTTTATTAGGCTGGTCATTATGCAGTGTATAATGCTTACTTTATAGCTCACGTTTATTCGGAAATGAAGTATATGTCCAACTAACAGAGTCCGAAAACTGTTCTCTGAATAGTATCGTCGCATAGAAACATCTGCTCCGGTGTCTCCTAGCGACGCTAACGCCAAAACAGGAAGTGACGCTCTGCCTCGGCCTACTAAGTACTTTCCCGGGGTTTTCATGCGCTCATTCACGCACTGAAAATGCATTCACTTGTAATACGAGGTTCATCGGTATTGTCCGTGTTAAATAATACCATCTGACCATAATCGTAACACAAGTTTACAGACTTTATTGTTTTACCAGCAATACATGTACACAGCCTTCAATCCACTAGATGGCGTACTGCTTTGTCTTTACTGCGTCGATTCCGTGCTGATCATAAATGAGAAGGGGGCGGTTACAAAATGGTTAACCAGCCCGCAATAAATGTCGCTTTTTTTCTAGGACTTCGTGTCCAGTCTAACATCAGGCTGCTGATTACTCAAAATGAGCTCATTTGGCGGCCGCATGAAAGAATATCCCAACATTTCCCTGGACCGTTTCGATAAGGAAAATCTACATGCCAGAGCCTATTTTTTATCCCACTGCCACAAAGGTAAGGACCGGGTCACAAACTAGACAACAGAAAGTTGGATATTTTTCACTGGGCACAGATTTATCAGTATCTCATCCTTACGCCTGAAAACCAGGCGGGGAGTTAAAGAAACCGAAAGGAGTCGTTTTAGTTAAAATAGTTGATTGCTGTTTTGCTGGCAACCCCACTCTAGTAATTCTGCCGTTTTTCGATCAAGTCTTTGTAAATAAGATCTAACAATTCCACAGATCATATGAAGGGACTGAAGGCAACGGCCCTGAGAAGGAAACTAAAGTTTAGGTATGATGTGACGTTTGCTTACAGGGTGCTGTCGATGAACGTTTGTACTTCTTACTTTATCAATAGTTTAACACATTTAAATTTATGTTCATCTGGCTGTCAGATAATGCTTCATGTCTCTCATCTGTGAATGTTTTCACTGATGCACGCATAATATGTATCTGTATGTTCTAGTTTGACAGTCAAATTGTACTGTTCGCCTGTGACAAAGGAGATTTTGCTAAGCAATCCAAAATATGGATTCTGGGAAAACCACGTTGTAAGTAGCTATACAAATCATTTATAATCATTTATAAGATCACAAGATTGTCAAACTATTACGACCACGTGGTGTTCGAAAAAGGAGGCAGTTTTACTAACCGGGATAATAACTGGTTTGTACTTACTGCCGTTTATATCAGGTTGCTCTTGAGGTGGAAGACCCAACTCAAATATCTTTGGTTGATGAAATCTCAGGAGAGGTAATTATATGTTCAAGATTACTAGGAGGATGTATGCAATATTACTAATGTGTAAAGAAGTATTATTAAAGTGACCAGCGACCAAAGCTGTATATCCCTGAATAATTGCAATGATTATTTTACCCGTTAGAAAGAGGACATTCTGGTAACACTGATTCCAGCTGGACACTGCCCTGGATCTGTCATGTACGTATCAAAACAGCACTTTTAAAACAAACAAACAAAAAAAAAAATCCACATTTGAGCATAAGGGAAACATTTTCCTTAAAAGACTACAAACTTCAATCTAGAAAAAGATGTGGTAGGCCTACCCCAACGTTGCTATAGTGGGCCTACTTGTTCTTTTAAGTTGCGTATTGTATATGTGTATTGTATTGTGTTTCCCATGTGTTTCCCCGGTCTAGGTTTTTGATAGAAGGGGAACACGGCACGGTGCTGTACACCGGGGACTTCAGGCTGGCCCAGGGGGAGGCGGCCCGGATCGAGTCCTTGCACGCTGGCGGACGGTACGGTTTCCTCGAATCGCCGCTTGCCCGCGTCGGCATGCCGCCGTTTTCCTTACGCGGTGTGTTTCACTGCCGCCAGGATAAAGGATGTTCAGAGCGTTTACCTGGACACGACGTTTTGCGAGCCCCGGTTCTTCCAGATACCAAGCAGGGTAAGTTCCGTCCCCAATCTCATCTGAGATGGGCCCTGCAGTCCCAGAAGCGCTTAGCTAACCTGCATCATGCCCTGCTCGGCGTCGCCCAGGAAGCTTGCTTAGATGGCATACGGGAGCTGGTGAGGGAGTGGATCGCCATCAGCCCGAACCACGTGGTGTGGCTCAACTGTAAAATCGCCTACGGGTACGAGTACCTCTTCGTAAACCTCGCCGAGGAGTTCGGGTGTCAGGTGAGCATGTGCAGCTGGACATCTTACTAATGTAACCTGCAGGCACGGCGTGCCCCCACCGCGTCCCACGTGTGCCTTTTTAAATCCGCCCATCTTCTACAGGTTCACGTGAGGAGCACGCGCGTGTTCGCAGGGATGCCCGAAATGCTGTGTCACGTGACCACGCGCCGCGACACGCAGATCCACGCATGCAGATTAGCCGAGGTGGGGGTGTGCCCGCTGTCATCGCGTACCGTCGTATCAGAACTCATGTAACAAGTCGGTCTTTTGACGAATGTCTACTATGTGTTACGCTGGCATTGGTAAACTGAAATTCAGCCGTGAAGTGTGCCTTATTTCCATTTTAATTTTAGGGTGAGGAGTATATCAGAGGCAGCAGGCTGCCTTGTGGCATGAAAGCCCCGGACGGAGCTTCGCTACACGTCATAAGCGTCAAGCCCTCAACCATGTGGTTTGGAGAGCAGCCCAATAAAACTGCCCTAATTGTCAAGTGAGGATGGATTTCAAGATGTTATTCATCTGCAGATGTAGTCCAACGAAAGCTGCACAGCATAGCGCATTTCCTGTAATGTTTCAGGGTAACTTGATGTCAGTATGCGTGTAAAAACAAAGTGTCTGTCAGTCAGGTTACTCTGTTCGTGACACGTGTAGTTTTTCCGGGATTCGAGGAAGGTGACATTACTTTGCTGATGTGAGATATACTTTCAGAACGGGGCCGACATCTTACCGAGCCTGCTTCTCCTTTCACTCCTCATACTCGGAGGTGAGGAAAATATCTGCACGCTGACACCGGCTCGCTAACCGCTTGGCCCAGTTTTATGTCCTGAATGACGTACAATGAATGATACTTTAATCGGAAAAAATAAAACCACGCGCGCTCATTTCCTCTTCACCTGTTTGCGGATTATCTTGCCAGATCAAAGATTTCATGTCCTACATTTGCCCCGTCAACATATATCCGAACGTTATCCCGTATGGAAAAACTCTACAGGAAGTTCAACAGATGTAAGTGAATCGCGTCACTGGCCCCCCAAAGCCAAGCAGTGACCCTTTTTTGTAAACTGCACTCAGAAATTAAGGAGGCTGTAATTCAACATCCATCCAACCAGTCACGGTCAATTTCTGTTTGCCCTTTCAGATTAAAACCGATGTGCAGAGAGCACTGTGGACGTGGAGTAGTGGTGTACAAACCTCTGGGAACCCTTAAAAGATCGAAAGTGGAACAGATAACAAAAGGTATAGTGGGCAGGAGGCCTGTATTTATAGACTCATCAAAACAGCGCACCTGCATGTTAATGTTGTTCAGGGGTGGGCAACCCTGACCCTGGAGTGTGGGTATCCAGGCTCAGGCAGGTTTTCCATCCTAATTGATCTCTGATGAGCCATGCCTGATCCCAGGCAGATAGTAACTCATCAGGTAGGATAGAAATCCTGCCGTACACCCGCACTCCAGGGTTAGGGTTGCCTGCCCCTGTGTCTGGTAGTACTTAACTGTTCAGTGGGGTGACACTTAGGCAGAGGACAATATATGATGAGAGAAAGGCTTCATAAACAAAACTGCTTACGAGCAAAACTTTAAATAGCGTAAAGTGCAGGGATCACAATACAGATACAGAGTTTAGTTTACAGAGGCAGACAGAGAAACAGGCTGGGCGTTACGTCCTTAAAGGAAGGCTACATTTCAAGGGCTGTTCCTCGTGGCATGTCGGACATTAATTACCAGCTCTGCTCCTACTGTCACTATTGGCTGAGGAGTTGGCCAATCAGCTAACGGTTTCACTGGCCCCTCAAGTGAGGCACTGGTACTGAGTGTTGGTGGCAGTAAGATTTACTTAGGAGTGGTTACCTAATTGTCCTACATAGCTTTAAATCCTATGCATCCAGTAGTTTGCTCAAACAGCCTGAATCCATCTCTTCAGGTTTGAAACCCACATTTTTAGACATTTGGAAGAAACGTAATAAATAAAATTTGACTGGGGTCCCTTTCTAATCCTGCCTAGGTTAAGTGGCTATATGGGAAATGGATAGATGGAAATATTTGAATCCCTGTCTCTGTTCCCCAGACTCTGACAGCGAGTGTGATTTATTTGACGATGAGGATTTGGCTCCCCGCCGCAGGAAGGTGCCAGATATACACCCCCCTGAAAAAGACGGGTCACCGGTCCCAGAGAGGGTGGTCCCTCCGATGGACCCTGAACCCACGAACATGGCCAGCCTGCTAAATGAGAACTTTCTGGACTGCACGGAATCGAACGACGAGGAGGAAGACAGCGAAGATGAAGGAGATGAACCGGCAAGCCAAACCTCAGACAAGTCGTCGAGTGGCACCCACAAGGAGCCGAACGGAACAGACGTCGGCCATCTTGGACCAACCCCCCCCACGTGGGAGTCGTTTTTCTCGGTCGACCCGGAGCTGACGGAAGAGAGCCTAGAAAGCAGCCAGACGCGGCGGACGGAAGTGGGGGCCTCGCAGTCTCCCGGACTCTTCAGCGACTCGGACGATGACTCTACCCACTTCTCATCTCAGTCCACCCACATCTCAGACCCAGGGATCAACAGCCAGATGGACACCATCCTTATCCGCCCGCCAGAAAACGTACAGGGAGACGCTGGGCTTCCCAGCCACTCCAGAGAGCCCAGGGATGCACGTGTCACACTGACGGAGGCCGAGGGAGAAAAGCCAGATTCCCAAGTCTCGTCCGATTTTGAAGTACCCCCAACGCCTGAATCAAACCCCCCTCAGCTAGAGGACCTGAAGGAGATGTACAAAAGACTGGCCGCAGGAGAATCTCTTTTTAAGACAGGCAATCAGACGGGCAGCCTCTAGGACACCTCGCTAGATAACTACGGCCCCATTAATGAATTTTAATACCTGACACTAAGGTGGGCCTTCAGGGAACATCCATTGTATTCGCACAACAGTATCTTGCACAGTTAAAATTCAATGTTTACAATGTATTTAACATCAATAGACTAATTAAAGCTGAATGATAACAGTATGATATTATCAATGTTAACTTTTTACCTCATGGAAATTGCACAAAACAAGGATTGTAAGAATTTTAATTACTACTTAATTAAATGCATTTCTCAGATCTAAACCGTGTGATTCATCTGTTTCTGTACTTCTGCTCATTTAGTGTTTTTTTTTTTTTTTTTTTTTTTTAAATTCGTGCTGCTTCATCTCTGAAGACCCAGCAGCACTCAATGGGGCAGGTGTCCCCCTTTTATTTGTTGGTTCGTTCTGTTCTCTGCACTAGCAGCTGAATTCGGGTTACAGCTGCCAGCCTTCTGCGGGGGAGGGATTAACCCAGTATGCAATAGTGGCTGCTGCAGAGACACTGTTACGCAAGCAATGTTCCCAACATGACATTTATAACCTTCTGAATTATTTACATTCTGACGCTTCAAAACCAAAAGTAAGCAACTAAGGATCTAAAAATGAGCAAAGGCAACGGACTAGGACCAAGAAATGCCAGAAATTGATGAATTAATCAGCTGCCACTGATACAAAGGTCAAAAAAAATAAATCATCAGAACCTTTTCAGTCAGATTTGGGTCACAAACAGCCATTTACCCAAGACAGCCAAACACATTCAGTCCTACATATTAGGCATTTGCGTGTGTCAAACAGTGCAGCACAAACATTAATGGAAAAATTGGAATATTTATTAAATACAGTAGGAGTTCCATCTCACGATGGCCAGATGAGACCAAACAACGGCTGCTGGGTCGGCCTGACAGCTGAAATTGATGCCGATGCTCGTATCCATCGCCTGCACAGAGGACACGGGAGGGCCAATCTCAAGAAGCAACCGCGATGGTGACCGCTTCAGACCTGCCGCTCTCCTGCTCTGTGCAAGTCACGTGTAAGGACCCGTCTCTGTGGAGGCGGGGACAAGAATAGAGGGGTGTCACCAGACGCAGGGCCTGGTGTGCTGGGTGTCCGCAGTGGACATCGGCACCAAAGGGCCACACGGCACATGGGGGCACCGTACCTTTTCATGGTGACGACCGTGACAATGTCCCAGGGCTCCTCTTTCGGCTCTAGGCTCCTCAGGACAATCTAGAAATAAACATATTCGGTAACAGAAATCCAACACACAGGCAGGTGCAGATCATTCAGGGGTATAATTAAAAAAAAAAAACAAAAAAACAAAATTAAAAACCACTAGCAAGCTGGACAGCTGCAACATCTACGCTTTATGCCAATTCCTTCTCACTGTGACTTTGCCTTATTTAATTACATTATTACTACATTTATTTAGCAGGTGCTTTTATCGAAAGTGACCAGAGGATCAGACAGTAGGGTCAACCAGAAGGGCTTTGCGAAACGATCCAGTAGATATATGAACACTCTACCAGCCATGGGATTTGAACTCATAGCCATCCAGAAACAGGCATTGATCCTGAACCCACTACACACCAGCTTAGTACATCTATACACTATAGACACACAAATTCATATGCACTCCCTGCATGTGGCTATGGGTGCGACGTTAAGTCAAAACCTACATCTGCCACTTTCTCCTGGGGGGTGCAGTTCTGGCCATTCGATTGGTACAGCTCCAGGCAGATGGAAGACAGGCTTCCTGGGCCCTGCAGGGTGTGCTGTCGGCGGGCAGGGAGGGGCGTGCCCGAGGGGAACAGCACCGTGTACACATCTGCACCAAACTCATCTGCCTCCTAGAGGAGGGGAGGGGTAACGCGGGTCATAAATCAGAATCAGAAAAACTTTATTGATCCCGGAGGAAATTGCTCATGTTACTACAAATCAAGTAAACATACTAATCAATTTCCACAAAATGCAACGAATACATAACATTAGCAGAAAAATGTTTAACCCTCTGGAGCCCAGGGGTAGGAAACACACTTTCACTGACTGGGACATGATCACACATTTCTTCAAATATCATAAACTTAATTCATGGCA
>JAODJU010000001.1:6337375-6349118 GCA_026776725.1 Gnathonemus echidnorhynchus
GGGGAAAGGCCCCGGACAGCGTGTACCTCCACACAGAGAGGGGAAAGGCCCCGGACAGCGTGTACCTCCACACAGAGCGGGGAAAGGCCCCGGACAGCGTGTACCTCCACACAGAGCGGGGAAAGGCCCCGGACAGCGTGTACCTCCAAACAGAGCACGTGCACACTCTACGCACAATTTAGAAACATCACTTAGCCTAACTGCATGTCTTTGAACTGCATTAGGAAATAAGAGGAAATTGTCACAACAAGGAAAGAACATGCAAACATCAGAGGCACATGGAGCGGGGGGGAGAGGAAACGGCCCTAAAGACAGAACATGCAAACTCCAGTGGCAGACAGAGCGGAGCAAGAGGGAACAGCCCTACCTACTGTGTGACCGTGCCGCCCCAAACACACAAAACCTGTGAAATAACGGCTGGGTGTAGGAACTGAACCAAATCAGGCAGCGCCTGAGCAGAGCTCTGCCAGAACAAGATAAAAGTGGAAAAGGAGGGAATATTCAGGGTCTTTATCAGCTGTTATTGCAGGACTCAGGGTAAGAGGGCCATCAGTGTGAACCTAGAGCCTGAGACCAAGGGGGCCCAAATCATTCTCATTGCACTGCAACACAACTCCGGCGATACAGAGCAATTATCTAAAGGAGCTGGTAAACCATTTAGGTGGTTCCCCAAACATGAACAGGCAGAAAGAGAACGGGAAGCACAGTGGAAATGAGATCCACTTAAGCACACGCCAGGACACCCACACAGTCACAAACAATTACAGAGCCATCGGGAACGTCAGGGTGGGACAGCATGCAGACCACAGACCCTGTCCAGGCTGCTGGCTCTCAGCGGAAGGGAAAGCCTCATTTCCATAATAATGAATGCAGATTGGGGGCGGAGTGTGCATTAATGTTCATGAGGGTGGGGCTATTTTGTGACCAAATTTGGGCATTTAGTGAGTGTGCAGGAGCTGCTGCTGTGATTGTACAGATCCTGCCGCCTAAGAGAAGAACCTGACAGCCTGATGTTGAGAATTTGGCCAATAAAGACCTATTACAATGACAGTGGACAATGTGCTCGGTGACAAGTCACTCCACATAAACGGGGACCTCGTGAATGCAGAATAGAATAGTGATACTTTATTAATCCCTGTGGGGAAATTCTATTTTTCCATGAGACAGGCACACAGGTGAGAGGCTGCTTGGTGTCACATCGCAGGGTCAGCCAGCATGCTGGTTAAGGACTTTGCTCTGAGGCCCCCAGACATGTGACGGTTCAGCTGAGGCCGAGGCGCAAACAAGGGAGCTTCTGATCACGGGACGTAGGATCAGCCCGCAGGGCCGGGCACTGCACCAGAGCTGCTGACATCAGGCCAGTGGGCTGTGAAATTGTACAACCATCAGAGAGTAACTGACACATCACTGCGTGTTGGATGAAAGTGCTGAGTCACCAGCTGTCACCAATGGTCCCCACCCTCTCCATGGAGGGAACTACCCAGGTTCCAGATACAGTGCCCCCCCCAAAACCAACGTACTCCCAGGGGGTGGCTAGCTTACTGTGGCATGGTCATAAACAGGGGACACTAAAAACTGTTATTTTCTCCAAGGATCAGGGAAGACAATAGACCCAGTACCTTGTGTGTGTGTGGGGGGGGGGTTGGTCCCTGTCCAAATCCTTTTTTTTCTGAAGTCGTCTGATGCTGAGAGCACCCCATGCTAAACAGCAAATCAGTATTAATCATAATCAAGAACAGAACGAATTTGATTTTTGCACAGATTAATTCATTGTGAAAAAATAATCTGAAACTGACAGAAATAATCTGGAAGCACCATATACTAAAAAGCTACCAAGCTTCTGTTACTCTCTGTATAAACAGCAAGGCAACAGCGGCTTTGTTTCCATAATAGCGAAAACGGTGCTATTCTTGTGAGCAGGATGCAAGTTTACTAAAAACAGGCCTGGAAATATGAAAGTTTAAAGTTACAGCTCCATAATAATGACGGAAAACGATACTTTATTACAGTCATCATAAAAACGCCTTTGGGTTTCACATTCATTGCACAGGCTAATAAAACCGTTTCAATGTTTATTAATATCGTAGCCTACATTAAAATATTTTCTGAAATACGTGAGCATCGTGTGTTCATCAGGGAAAGATTCGACTGTTTAGCCAGTCGAACATTCAATGTACTTTAAGATAATGGTAGACGACGGATTTGTCTGGCATGGAAAGATAATACTTTAAGATACACCGCAACAAAGGGAACTAACCGTCTATTTCGGAATTAACCGCTGTATCGGTAATCTGATTAAACTGCAATAACCAATTACTTCACATACAGTTTTACAATCGCCCATAGGATCCGCGAGGTTTTTACAGCATCTGAAGTACCTGATATAAACAAATCTAGCTGATAGTATGTACGTTAAGCTTGGAAATGAAACAAAAGAAAGACATGCCTACATTTGTATATACACACCGAAAAACACCCATGCATGCATATATATGCACCAGTATTCTGTTTGTGTTATTAGCACGGCATTCTGTCACACCTACACATAATACAGAGCATTTAAAGGCTGGCGTGGCTCCCGAACGCGCACAGCGCGTCCTTTGTGCCGCCCGATAAGCGCGCTTCGGTGCAGCGTCCCGTCCACCCCCCCCAGACACGCCCATAAGACCCACACACAAGGGCCATAATGAATAAAAAGCAGATAGAAAGGAGGAGCTACGCGTGAGGCACTGGCAGGGCTCTCACAGACGGTAATTTACGTTTTTGTTCTGCTTTGGTGAAGTGTTTCCCAAGAAATAAAGCTCGATATCCGCGGGACGTCCTCGGCGCGGCGATGAGCGGCAGATCGGCGCTCGGCTCCTAAGCTGCGCTTTACTGACGAGAGGAGAAGCGACATAAGTAGAGGTACAGTGTGCCTCGGTCTTCTTTTTATACATTGTTATCTTTTGCGGCGTTATGGCGCACAGGCACGGCTACAATCTTTGTTTGGAAAGTCAGTGTGACATTTTTCACGAAAGGGAATCGTGCGTCGCTGGTGAAGCGGCGAAACTTAACTTAGGGACGGACTTGAGCAAAGACCCACGAGACAAAACCTAATGTTGACACGTGTTTTTTTTTTTTTTTTTTTTTATTTAAGCGCAAATGTGCTTTTAATAATCAAACACCTTACTGATCCCCCGTGGGAATAAGAGGATTGCTGGTTTTTAGCAACGTTTAAAAGTCTTGAAGGATTTCTCCCATTGTGTCGCATTTTTTTGTATTGCTGTTGTTATTGTTGTTGTTATTATTATTATTATATCATCATAATAATCATCATCGACAACAATAGTGATAGTAATAATTCATGTAGTATCCTACTAGTATTTCATTTTTAAATGTATCGTGACGTTAGATGTTTTCGCGGTTTAAATGATTGGTACATTGAAAGTACTTGATCGTTGTCTTAAATGCATTATGTGGGTTTTGTCTTTCCGTGTTTAGGGGAAATCGATTGTGCTTCTGTATGTAACATAGAATTAAACCGTAGATTTGTGTCACTCGTTGATTCAGTGAGTTCAAGAGAAGGACACACTAGACATATGTAATGTGCGATTCTACGGCTGTGTATTGCACAGTATTACAGAACTGTAGAGTAGGTCTGACAGGGTTAAAAGTCACCGCTGTTAGATTCTCATATTGTGATGTTTGGGAACAACCTGAATAGAAAATAATCTTTTTGAGGGAGTTTTCCAATAAGAAAATCAATTAAACAAAACCGAAACATTCCCATGAGGGCGACAAAGGTCGAAGGTATGAGCGCTGTTGTTTGCAAATCACGAGGTAAACAATGCTAAAAGAGGCAGATGGTGTTTCAGCATCTATTAACACGGGTTAATGCACACAGCTCTCTCACATAATCGGGATAACATGCAGGTTGGAATACATCTGTCACACACAATTTGAATAACACTCAGGTACTCTTGGCAGCTGACAAACACACAGTCTGCATAACACAGAGCTTAACACATGCTGCTCTTGTTTCCGACAGTCAGATTAGGTCACAGGTTAGTGTACACAGCTCACAAGCATGCAGTCAAAATAATACAGAGACACTTGAGGAAAGCACGCGATTATGATAGGATCTTCGCAAACGTGCTGGGTATCCGGAATTGCGAGACGGATTGGTTTTCCTTTCGGGGATGTCAGGCGGCTAGATGGGGAACACGTGTTTGCCATTACGCTTGAATCCCGCTGAACATTTAACATCTGTTTCTTGATCTTTGAACCAACACTGTGGAATTGTTCCTTTTGCCTTGTGGATGCATGGTCCCCTCCCTTTGGTTTCCAAAAGGGAAGCAAGCTCCCTGTGGACTAGGTGGACCTGATGGGGAACCACAGACCAGATTCCCTGGGGTCTTTGTATTTTGGGAGATCTGTTCTCCTCCCCCAGACATCTCTGCTCAGAATCCTCTCTTGAAGCTGACCTTCCGCTCAACATGCAGAATTCTGTCCACACTCTTTTCCCGATTAGAGGAGCTTCCTGTCGGAATGGACTCATGCTGTTCGCTCCACAAACCATGACTTGCAGCGGGGGGGTTGGTGAAAGTTACTACTGTGGGGCTTTTGAGTAGAAGCATGGGCCCTTTGACCATGACTTGTGAATGTTTTCCTGGGTTATAAAGTGATTTTGGAAAGGTCAAAGGTATTCCTCAGTAAGCAAACTAAACACATGGCTGCATCAACAACAGTCATGCTGAACACCAGCAATCCAGAGCTTTGCATTCAAACTTCACTCAAGCTAAACTTGTACTTTGATTTTAAATACACTCTGTGTCTAACGGATGCAGTGTTTACCTCCGACATCTGCTACCATTCCTATTGTTTGTGAGTCGTTCCATTGGCATCAAACTGGTCAGATTGAACCTGCTCATCTTGGTATGCAGGATTTCATGCGAGTCATATATCGGTGAACAATCTTTGAATAGCATAAGATGAAACTTTGCCGATAACAAATTTATTGTCTTGCAGCATTACAAAAATAACTCCCAGCACATTAATCACCCCAAAGAAATAAATAAATGGATAAGAAGAAACATGGAATAGTGTAGGTGTTACTGGCAGAGTATAAAGCTAATATCATGCAAGACTAAGTGCAGGTGAAATGCTCAGAGACCCTCCGGTGGGGTTGGGGACAGGGAGACCCCGGGCACTTAACAATCCAACGGCAGTGGGTACTGAGGAGCCACTGAAGAACTCAGCTGTTCATCTTGGGGAGAGGAAGGGGGAAAGTGCTCCTTAAATGTACCAGCTCTGTTGGGAGGGGGGCCTCATTAATCAGAATGGAGATCAGCCTGGGTGCAGTTTGATCAATCCTTACTAAACATCTGGCCTTGTTACTTTCGTCCTTGCCTGCGGTTTACCACTCAGTTACGTTTTGATGACAGTCTGACTCTAAGGTCTCTCGGTCTAACACGCTCTGTGTGTCGCTCCGTCGCCCTCGCAGTTAAGCCGAGTGCAAGCGAACGACAGAGCAGTCATGTCCTTACAAGTTCCTGTGTTGCTGACTAAACTGCCAGTTGCAAGGGTTACGACACTTAACAGAAACCTCTGGCTCATGGCATGGATGTGGGGATCGGAGCTCGGGGCACGTTTGAGTAGTTCCCGGTCCTATGAGTCATTCCGAAAGCACAGCGAACAGAGTGCCAGTGATTCCAATCTATTATGTTGGCAGTAATTCGCTTGCTGCATTGAATCACATGCGGATAAAAGCCCTTCGTTCTCGGGGCAGAAGCCAGCCTTCCACTTTCAGCAGCTCCTGTGTGGCACTTCCATGCCGAAACCCCTTAATTAAAGGCAGGAGCCGGGCAGGGCTGCCCTCGGAGACAGGAAGCCGGGAGAGTCCAGTGCAGCATCACCTAGCAGAGGTGGGGAGACAGACACTGGGCGTGCAGCTCCAGCCTTTCGCCTATCGGTTTGTTTCCATGTGGAACGTCTGCTTTTTGAGCATATAACCAGTCCTGTGAGACGGTTCTGTTATCACTCTGCCATAGAACCCGTGCTCAGAGCCCAATCCCTGGACACGAACGCACTATTTTTCCCCGGGGGGCTTCCTCAAATGCCAAAACTACTCTTTTGTTTATGTCCATTTTCCTTGTTTTGTTAAAGCCATCTTCACTCACGTTCCCAGAAAAGAAAAAAAAAAAACAGTCCCAACCTGTCACCTCCCATCCCAGCATCACGTCGATCTCTTTATTTAACACGTGCCGGAAGTCTTACAGACCTCTCCAGTCCGCCGCCTGCCTCCCAACCCCCAACAAAGTCCAGCGTCTTCCTTCAGTCCACTCTTGGAAAATGACTTCTGCAGTCTCTGCTGCTTGGAGCCAAACTCCCTTTTGTGGCTGTTTCTCTCTGCCTCATCCAAAAGTCCTACTTCGGTGCTCCAGAGCAAAACTGTCATTGTTTCATGCTTCCTGCACTTTGGTCTATGGAAATCATACTTTTTAAGTTGCTTTGACCATTTCCTTGCTTCATAGTTGGGGGAAAAAAATAGAATTTTCAATGAAAACTAATAAACGCCCTGATACAATATGAATTTATCTACAAGACAGTTTTCTTTTTCAATGATTTGACTAGCGGATGGTCTTACAGATGGTCTTGTGGAGTTGCGTAGTTCGGAGCTGGATCACACCGTGTGAGATCCTCTCTCTGTTATCTATCCTGTTTAGCTGAATTATGTACTAAATTCTGTCACTACATGGGGAGACTCTTACGGTTCTTTGTTGTACAAAGAGGCTTAAACTGAACATTAACTCCTCCCGTCTCAGATTGTCCCAGATGGCTGGAGCTATGAAGCTTATTCTAGCCAATAACTCTGACCTAGAAACCTTTCCAGTCATGTAATTTATGCGGAAACATGTTAACAACACAGCTCTATAACAATAAAGCACACATAACAGATCTTATTTAACCTATATCTTTTTTTAACGTATATTTAGTTATTTTGACAGATGGAAAAATGCATCTAGCATTGGTCTGTCTCTTTATACAAAGGCTGCTGGGTTGAAGTCCTGGATCCATTGATAACCTTATTTCACAATCCCACTGTTAGATTTCCCCAGTATCCAACACTGTCTTTTGCTACAGATTGATTTTTTTCCTTAAAATGACCATTAGCCTGGATGTCGAAACTATTACTTGCCATCCTCAGCTCATATACTGGATCTCTTTTTTGCCCTTCTCCTTCCCCCACTTTGTGAAGGATCAGAAGGGTGGCCATAATGTGATAACATTTTAGCTGCTGCAACAGCCTCGATTATGATTGAGAGGCAGACATTGTATCCTTTTCATTTCCTTGGAGGAGTGGTTTCCCATCCAGGTCTTTCCCCTCGCCAAGAAACGGCTCTGTGGTTCCACGTCTCGGTCTACAAAGATGTCTGGCACCTTAGACCAGCTGTTGTTTGTACATGTTATCTCGAATATATTGCCGATGTTATCATGACAGGTTTCTCAAGCGTTCCGACTCTACTTGTTTCCTCTTGCCTAGAAAATAGTAAAGTACTCATCCAGAACTTGAAGTAATCACACATGAGTTTTCACTATGAATTTACTCATATAAGTATGAGTTAATTTTGCAAAGCACTTCTAGCTGCTGGGCAATCTCCTGATCTCACTTAACATGTCAGACACCCAGAGGGCAATCCAACTACATGAACAGGGGGTTGTCTTAACTGCCTATGAATAGAAAGAACAGTCATTGACAGCTTTCTGAGCATAATGGAGAGCACATGGAAATTCACCCCTTACATTTTTTTCTGGAATACCCGGGTAATTCCTTGAGCGAGGATCTAAAGTGGTTTCCAGTCGAGTCCAGCACAGGACCTAGTATGTCTGCAACCGGTGCAGCTGTGTCTATGGGTGATGAAACACAAGATGACGTGTATATTATGTTTTTAGACACATATTCAGTTTGATCTTTCACTGGTTTGGGGGTAAATACTGCAGTAAGCTTGTGAAAGCCTGACCAGTCATGCAACCCTTGGATTACACCCAGTACGTGACCACCGTGCCTGCATTGCATGCGAAAGGATGCTTTATTGACAAAGAGACGACACTGTCGAACTGCATTACTGACGGGACGTTTTATGGCGACACGCTGCGAAATGCAGGCTTGTTGCATAAATCATTATCTGCAATCTGGTTGCATACCATCTCTGGGTTAAACCATATAACACGAGTTCACCCCCCTCCTATGCGTCTAAAACCGGTGCAGCTGTGACGCAGCTGACGTGGTCCCTCTGCGCAGCCGCCGCTGTTCGGGGACATAGATATCAGCTGACGTGGTCCCCCTGCGCAGCCGCCGCTGTTCGGGGACATAGATATCAGCTGACAGCTGCGACCCTCCTGATCTATACGTGAAACAGGTGCATCTTGCATGGGGGTTGTGGAGGTATCTGCTTGGAGTCGCCTTCTGCACCACCTGGTGGTTAGCTGACCCCTATACATATGCCCAGTGAATTATGGGCTTTCTCATTCACAAAGACATCAATTACTGTTTCTGTGTCAGCAGTCCTTGCTTATTTGAGATCTAAGTGTACGTCGATCTGGATTATGAACACAAAACTTCGCTGGCAGCTGTAATTTAGTGCTCAGGTAAATTTGAGGCTATCCTTCCTTCGGTTTACATTAAAATTCCACTTTTGGTGCGGTGGATGTTTTTGCCTGCCCAGACTTGTTTATCCTCGTGCGAGGGGCTCTGCCTGTCTCTGAAACGGGGTGTTTTTTTGTCTTTGCGGTTTATTCACCAGACCTTTCCGTTGAAGATGAACTTTTTTTCTTCTTGGCATCCAGTATTTCTGCTTCAGAACAAGGCACTGAAAAGTGACAAAGCAAGGAGATTTGCCATCTAATCGCTAAAAGGCAGTGTGATCTGTTTCTCCTCCTCTGGCGTAACACTTGATCCGAGATCAATATTTTGTTGCTATGACACCATGTTTGGCCGTAACATCATGCAGATGTAAAAAGGACTCAGAGAAGCGATCTTCTGGATGACATCTTGGGGCTACGTGGTCTTGTCCGGCTCGGGGAGGCTTCAGGTTCGATACTCTGTGTGAGGTTGGCTGAATAAGTGTGATTGTTTCCATCACTCTCTAACCGCTGGGAGTTAGTGGTGAATTAAACACATGCTGGTAGTCTCACATTCCTGGAAGCGAGTCCCCTCTTCCCTGGGGTCTACTTTTCCCTTTTGTCTGTCGGCTGGGTTCATCGCATTCCTGCAGTGTGACACAATCTGAGCCATGTGTGTGCATGTGTTATTTATTTTTTTTTTTGTTTTTAAAACCCTGCCAAGTTCATAATCAGTGGTTTCCTGGGGCTGCTTCCTACACTATTCAACAAGGACGTCTCTCCTCACAGTGTTCAGAAAAAGTAATCTCATTCCACACCCGAGTTCAGGATAGCGGTGAGGAAAAAAGGAACCAATTACTACTTATCTGGTTACATAAGCTCTTAAAAATACATTTCCTATTTTGGTGAGAGTAAATGTCCTGGAATATCTATTGACAAGGAAGTGATTCTCAGCTTTGCTGCAGTAAAAGTACCTTACGGAAATAAACCGTGACACTGACTTTAAGAAGGAGAAGAAGTTTCAAACCACAGAATGTTAATTATGGTAACAAGTCAGAAAAAAGCGATGTAAAATACCTTGTGTGGTATATTGATGTTCTTTAACAAAAGTATGGGGGGAAGCTTTCATGCCGTAGAGAAACAGGAAAGCGTGCTGAGATCTCAGGGCCCGGGCTGAGGCAGAAAGGCAGTGCTGAGAGTGCACTGCAGACAGCAGAAGCGGCCCCCTATATCTAATCTCTCCATGCACCCTCCCAGGCTGACTCGAGGCAGAGGTACAGGGGGAAAAAAAAGGCATCGAGTATCTCATCGGGTGAGGACAGATTTGATACTGTCCAGATTTTCCCCCCTAGTCTGTCCCCATTAAAGAAAACATAAAGGAGTGAGTTTTTGAAACGCTGATATCATTTCCCATTCCCTGTGGGTGAAGAGTTAGATTTGAGATTTGTGCCAAACACCTTTAGATTACATCTCCCTTCCCAACATCGCTCTCTTAGAAGCTGTTTTTCAACAAACAGGTTATTGAAATTGGAGTCATTCACATGACGCAATGCCTGGAATTAATTCCTAACCGCTCCTTGAGTGATTTCAATGAAGTCAACAATTACAAGTGACTTCTTGGGCCAGTACAGCTGGGGCATGACAGATTGAATGTAGGTAAGAAGACTCTTTTGTATTTATCTAGACAGAGCTGCTTTACAAGGTTATTACAACTTCATATTTCTGAGTTCTTTGATTGGGAAATCTGGGTGTTACCTATTGGCTGGCAGGAACTGAAACTATTTGCTTTAAGCAAAAGTTAAATATTGTGTCACGACTTGCTAAAGATTCTTCCAGCTGTAACGGTTTTTAGTACCCTTCTTTAGTTTTCTTCCCCTAACAGTTTTACATACTTTGGACCATTAAAAATGTATCTTGGTGGCCAACAGCTTATGTGGTTCTCACTGATATGCACCGTTTCTAGGTTCCTAAGGGTGAGTTTTGTCTAGTTCGCGCCAATTGATGCACTTTCCCACCGAAGTTCATGTATGTAGTTCCTGGTGCTGCATTCCAGGTTTGTGTCGACCGGGAACTTTTGCAGTTCCCGGGCACTTCCACGTGTCGCTTTCCCACCGCACAAAAGGAACCGTAACACTGTGCTGAATAAGCATGGCAGATGCAAGAAGTTTGTAAGTTTTAAACTTCATACGTAATTTCATAAGTGAGCAAACTACACTGCCGCTCAGAACAAGGGAAACAATGGAAGTAATTTTATTAGTTATTTATTAGCTTTATACGGCCTGCAACATATTTATATTTCATTATTAAATCTGGGCAGCAGATCAATTTCTCGTTTTCCACAAAATAAAATAATGATGTGACGTTCTGCTACTGAAACCCTCCCCTCAGTATCGGTGGTAGAAATTTCCATATCGGTGCACCACTGTAAGAAACAACAGGAAAACCAGCACACTTTTACATGGAATTCCAGAGATCACATTTTCTGATGCAGGAATATGGATGCTTTTAATGCAGCTGAAATCCAAATAAAATGCCATCTGTTCCATTTTTGCTCCACTACGTCCATCTCTTCTCCCCACAGTTCTCCGTAACTTACAAGTTGGACCTGGTGCTTGTGGTCCACCAGTCAGCACAGTTTATCACGTTAAACCCCACCCAGTACTTCCTGGTCAAATGTAAAGTTCCTTCCCCAGAGTATGGACTAAAAAAAAAAAAGGTTCGGGAACTACTTCCCAGGCACTACCATTGGGCTGAATTCCTGCGGTTGGAACATGACAGAACTTTCTGGTACCTGAAAAAAGGTTCCTGCGGTGGGAAAGGGCCTGTTTGTATCTCTGGATTTGCATTTACTGAAGGACCTTGGATCATTCTCCAGCTTATCCACAAGTTAGGTTTCCTTAATGTACTCATTGGATAAAAAGGCTCAGAAACACAGCTCAGCTGGGAGGACGTCCCATATTCCAGGATCTGCTTATGCTTCCCACTTGGAAGGGATGCGTTTCTGGCTTCAGGCCCTGATACCCCCTAGCTGCATGTCCCTAACCCTATCTTGGGGGTGGCTGGTCAGCAGTGTTGGGCATTTCAGGTCCAGAAGCTACAAATCCAGACCAAGATTTCCTTTCTACCAACCAGCTGAGTTCTC
>JAODJU010000001.1:6357642-6392126 GCA_026776725.1 Gnathonemus echidnorhynchus
CTACCACCAGCAGAGATGGGGATATAGGGATCTCATCTACCACCAGCAGAGATGGGGATATAGGGATCTCATCTACCACCAGCAGAGATGGGGATATAGGGATCTCATCTACCGCCAGCAGAGATGGGGATATAGGGATCTCATCTACCACCAGCAGAGACCGTGAGAGGTCATAGGGATCTTGCCTCACAGGCTCTGGTGCCTTCTCATGAATGAGTTAGGGTTTGTGCCAATAATGCAACCCTCATCATGTGTTTCGCATCTTCTTCCAGTTTGAGCTGGAGCAGCAGAAGATCGAGGAGGAGCAAGAGAACACGCCCGAGTTTGTCAGGATGAAGAGCAACCTGAGGAGGACGAGGCAGGAGGCAGAGGAGCCAGACCAGACCCCATAGTCTTGGTGGGGGGGGGGGGGGGCTGTAGAGTCCACGGCACATGTCATGGTGACCACATCATAAGGGGGATGGGTGTGTGTGTTCTGTAAACAGATTTCCCCCAAACAGACTGGGGGCTCACCAGAAATCGAACCCTATCGCCCCCCCAGAAATGGGGGGCTCCCCCTCACAAGCTAGTTTTGTTTGTCACATTGTAAATGGACATTTGCACACTGGATGGACTCTGGAGCTTGTTTTGATTCACTTTTGTAAAGCCAACACGAGTGCAGTTATTTATGTGTTTTGTTCCTAGGTGTGGGATTCTGGCCATGTTCCTACCGTTGTGGTTCTTTGCGTCACATAAGCTGGGGTCTGTTTTTCTTCGGGGTTGGGGGGATAGGGAATCGGTGGGTGTTTAGTTGTGTGACTCACTTTGCTGGTTTGGTTTCTGTATTTGTCTCTTAAGCTACGTTTGTTTTTTAAAGTAATTCTGGTCCTCGGGGGGCAGTAAGTGTCGTTTCCTTTTCATTGTTTTATAAGAAATAAAGAATGATGATGATTTGCACGAAACGTGTGGCTTTACACTGCAGTTTGTGTGTTCACGTTTGGCAGAGGGTAGAGTTTTGACCAAAGGGGGCATCTTCTACAATGGTTGAAGGAGGGAACTGATGGCAAAGAATTACAATGTCAACCTGATGCTCTTTTTTAAAGCTTTTTCTTAAAAAAAAAAAAAAGAAAATAAAGGGGATTTTTTAAAACTCTTTCTAAGCCATCTGATATGCCCCACGATTGAGTTCCCACGGTCATGAAAATGAGAGGAGGGCAGATCTTTCAGGCGTGTGTCATTTCTGGAGCAAATCACACAGAATGTGGGAGGCGGGCACTGAACTTGTGACCTTGCAGGGCATAGGTGCCACCAAAATCAGGCCCCCCACCTCGTGCCCTGCTTTTCACTGGCCTCACTGGCTGCCTCGCTCAGTCTGTATACACCCCTCCACGCTCCAAATCAGAAGACTGGCACACAAATTAATTTCCCTTTTAGGGAATATGCATTCTCCTCGTCTTATAATTATAAAATAATAATAATATCTTAGCTGCAATTTACCTGTTGCAGTGAAAAGGTTTTTCTAGTTGACCCAGAAACAGTATTTAAATAATAATAATTAAAAAAATGCAAAAACGAGATTCACTGGTGTACTTAAAATGTGGTGCCTAATTTGGAAGGCCTACCTAAAGTTGTACCTTAACGTTCCGAGGCGTTCTCAAAAACGTCCTTCGCTAAGTAGACCATCTGTACGAGATATTGAACCACTCCTAGCTACACTACATGGACAAAATATTGGGACACACCTCTTAATCATTGAATTCAGGTGTTTCATTCAGACACTCTTCTTTAGGTATATGTTTCACATTGTTGATGTATACATACTGTTGATTATCTATTTATTTATTTACTGGGAAGGGGAGGGGTCCCCTAGTTCTGACACCTCTGGAATACACAAATCTCTCTAATGTCACATTATAATAAAAACTTCGGTTCATGAGATTGATAAATGTCGACACTGCAGGTTCATTTACATGTAAATCTAATGTATTAGACACACTGGAATAGTTCTTATGGTTAATAATGAAGCACATTGGACATTCTCTTTTGTTAAGACAGTAATGCAACTTTTCTTTCAGCTGTTGTGCCATTGCTCCTCCCAATATCTATGACATACACATATTCGAGCACGCTGGTGTTTTATAGCAGTGTTCAATCCTCAGTCCTCATGCAGGGTACCCCGGACTGTCCACGTTTTTGCTTCCTTTCAGCTCCCAGCCACCTGTACCAGGTATTATGTGTTCCTGATTGGTTGGGAGTTGGGAGAGAGCAGAAACGTGGACAGTCCGAGGTTCCCTGATGACTGGGTTGGGAAACACTGATTTATAGAACAAATAATTGCCCAGTCGGCAAAAATCATATTTACGGTTAGATTATTCAGTTTGTTTATTTTGCTTTTTTAGGTTCTCCTCAGTTTAATATTTTGATATTCCTGCTGTGTTGTATTTATAAAAAAACAGCCAAGCAGTCACTGCACAGGTTGTCACAGCTCTGCAGAAGATGACGTTCTACATTTACCCATTCTACCCCAACCAAAGGACTCCATTCATCGCATTCTGCGATTCGCTAGAACCTGGACTGCATAGAAAGCAACCTACGATGTTCCCACTAATGCGCTGCGTTGCATTGCATTTTGAAAAAGCATTACTGCACGAATTTCTCTGCGCTGCGCACCCCCATTGATGACAATGAATGATGACAATGAAAAACGGATCAAAACGCATTCAAAGTGTTTGCGTTTTTCACTCCATCTTTCCCCCTCTACAAACACTAAGGACAATCATGTACAATCATAGAAACGGCCAATATAACGCAACATTAAAAACGTATAAAGACGGACAAAAACGTGGACCAACGCGAGAAAACGCATACTAAAAATTGGTACAAACGCAGTACGACGCGTTGCGTTTTCATTGCGTTTTTTGGCTTCCCTATTGTGAACATGCCCTAAGCGCACATTAATTCGGAGAACAGACGTGGAACAGTGCAGAACATCAGTAAGGTATACCTTTCAAATCTCCATAACACGCTGGACAACTTTATCGGAGATCTCACCTCTGAGCTCTGAATGCAGCCACTTCAAGACACAGGATGGCGCAATTTCATCGAGAAGGATCGAGAAGTTTTAGCTCGTATTTTTATTTCCATGAATTAAAAGTGATTATCAGATGACATCCACTGCGTACGAGCAAGGTTCTTTAACAGCTACGGAGATCATTATTTATTTGATTGATTCATTTATTTTCAACAACGGTCATACAAGTTTTTATATGTCGGACAATATATTTTATGCATTCTTAATTAACAAAAACAAAGAAGACACTAAAGAAAATTGACTTGCATATTCTAAAAGAGCCTTTCGGTCGGCAGTCCCACAAATTTTCCCGTGCTTTGTGTTGCAAAAGCCGTTAAACATACTATGGAAACTAACTTCTGGTGGGTGTGACAAAATGTGAATCATTCACCCAGACATTTTCATCAAAGCAAACCACAACTTCAACAAATGTCTTTATACCATTTCTCTTAGGTTTATTTTTATCATGGGTTACTTTAAGGAAATGAAATTTTGAAATGCGCCCCCGGTTATTTACACATTTATGTCATGCAAAGTAAAATAAGTTTAATACAATTATATTAATGTAGAAATCAAGAAATGAACACATTAGGAAGGACAGAAATCATAAATCCTATCGATGTTATTTTTACCTAATTTTCAATCGAACGGTAGGCCTATAATATTCTATATAAACAATAACAGGCGTTTAAACTTTGGCTACTTTAGAGGACTTACCTAAAATATCTAATTTAATTTCCAGTAATTCGCATTAGATTTGCATTTTTTACATCAAATTTGATGCTTAAAACATGGAAATAATCAAAGATGTTATATCATAGCTATCACAAGGCTCCTAAAATTAAAGGCTGAAATCGTGGTATTCGCTTCTTAAACATTTTAATATTTGTACACAATATATGTGAAGTACTGTAATCCAGAGAACACATAATTAAAATATATTTAATCAAATATTATCATTGAAAAAAATACAGTTTTCATATTAAAAAGAACACGACTATTTTGCACACTAATTAGCTGAGATACAGGAAAGAATATTTAGACTAATAACTATACAATATATTTCCATTAAAGCTTAGTTTGCGTAAATTGTGTTAGTTTGTGTAAATTCTCCATCAGAGGCTGTTAAAACACAAAACCGCTTTCAGGAAGGGCTGTTTTTCCTTATTTACATACAATAGTTCTTGATACTTGTCACCGTAAAGGTTTTACTGCCAAAATACATATCAGTCTTACAAACTGATAGCTGATTAGACGATCATATATTTATTAGGTATTTTTTAGAACATCAAGCTTTTAAAAAAATGTTTCGAAATGTATTCCTGTCCATTGCCTTATCAAGTTTGAAGCGGCAGGAAGTCATTTCAGTACTAACGTGCCTAAACCTCTACACTCATCGCCAGACTTGTAACGCTACGCTGTCTAATGTTCCGCCGTAAACATATGTAAGGTGGTTACATTACTCGTATACTTTTTGTCTTTAAAGTTCAGCTTAGGTAGCCTTTCATTATAAGGCCTCAGAGCTACAGCCATAAATCGCGTTATGCAATATTTAGTTTGAAAAGATTACGATCTGAAGCTAATGTGATCTGGCATCGCGTCCAGGGTATCTGTCTCGTGCTCTGAACTTCCAGGGAGAAGCTCCCGGCTCTCCTCCACCCTCTCCTGGACGATGGGTAGATGTACAATCTGACTCTCTCGCCTAGGATTTCATTTTTAACAGTAGGCACACACACACAAAGTAAATATCCCCTGTGACTTATTTAAATGTTACCTTTTAAATACTTGCTATAACTCAGAAGTCTCCAGCTCCTGCCCTGCACATTTTTGGGTTCCCCCTCATTTAACCACCCATTTCTTGAGCTGAATCAGGTGTGGAGGAGCTGGAAAAGAAGTAAGTTGTGCAGGACCGGGACTGGTATAACTGGTATTATTCACCCAAAACATTATGATGAAAGTGAAATACAATTTTACAAAACTGCAAAGTTGACAGAAATATGACACATAAAAACTAGGACAAATGTTCACTCTCCAACCCTATCGGGTTTGAATTTTTAACTACATTTCAGAGAAACTCTGATCTTCGATGCAAGAAAAAAAACTGAAGAAAATTATTAAACATTTTATGAAGCAAATGCTTTCAAATGTAACAGGCCCATAAGCTTCCATTTTAAGCCATAACCTTATCAGACACATGAACTTCCATTTAAAGCTGACTTTCTGCATTTTCAAAGCTCTGCTCCTGTAAGGTGTCCTTCCCTGGCACAGAAATCTGAACACTCCCAGTGTACCTGGCCCTCTCTGTTTCCTTGGACGTGATGGAGTCCTTCTCCTGGTACGTGGTGGAGGTGCTGAGCTCTGAGTTCCTCTTGGTGGAGTTGCTTAGGAATCTTCTGGGAAGCAGTCCTACCACCTTTTTCCGCATGTAGCTGTCCATCCAGAAGTAAACTAAAGGGTTCATGCAACTATTACTGAAGGCCAGACAGGTGGCCAGGGATACAGATTTAACCAGATGGTCAAAAGCCTCTTCGGAGAACTTCAGGTGCCCAGATTTCTTCAGGGTCAATACTGTGTATAGAATGTTAAAGGGCAGCCAGGTCAACACGAAGAGGACCAAAATGCACAAGCCGATTCTAATGGAGCGCCTCTTATTCCTCTCAGTCTTGCTGGCCACCTGGAAATGCTGGTACAGCTTCAGGGCCACAGCAGAATAGCAGAAGGTGATGATGACTAGTGGCAGCAGGAAGGCTATTACCCGAGTCATCAGGCTGAAGACGACCTTGGTTGAGGAGGCTGTGTCCTGACAGCTGGATTCATCGACAGCCCTGGAATGGAAGCTGTGAGACCCGAGCATCAGCGACGTGATCCAGACCATCAGGACGGTCAGGTGGGCATAGCGCTTGGTCCTCATCCGCCTGGTGTTCAGCGCCATGACGATAGCCATGAACCTGTCCACGCTCATGCAGGTCAGCAAGAAGATGCTGGAGAACATGTTCACTGAGATCACATAGGAGCTGAACTTGCACAGAAAGTCCCCAAACGGCCAGTAGTTATCCAATGAGAGTGAGATGATCCACAGCGGCAAAGTGACCAGGAAGACCAGATCAGCTACAGCGAGATGTGTGATGAAGACGTCCACCAGTCTCTGTTGCTTGGTTTTCACCGTCATCAGGTATATAACCAAAATGTTACCCAAGGTCCCCGAGCAGAAAACCAGGGTGTAGATCACGACCAGAGTGATTTTAAATGCACTCTCGTCTTCCTCCAGATACTCATGATGATCTATTGTGCTATAGTTGTATTCTGCCGTGTAATCATAGTACATTGAGCTGTTATTCTCCATTTTTTGCATGTTTCTTCATTAAAGAAATCACTAAAATCTTGCGACCAGCCAAAGTCTTACTTGTGTAAACATCGTGCATAAATTCTTGTGTGGTTTGCTCTGAAAAGTTAACGCACTTGATGCTCACTTCCTTAATGACACGTGATATTTAACTGCGTAAAGACAATCAGATGGAACGACTGATAAATTGCACCACACAAAAAACTCAAAAAACCATAAATAATCCTATATTTTTTGATCTTCAATATGGCACCTTTAAATATGCACATCAAGTTTCACGTAGTGCATAATTTTTCTCTACAGTAGCATAAAATTTAGTCTCCAGAAAAAAAAAATCGTTTTCATTCTTGGTCTCCTAAACAGAAAATGGGTGAAAATATTGTAACAAAAATGTAAAATGGACTACAATGTATATACTCACATAAGAAAGCTTCTCAAAACATATCCATGTAATATAATTTATTATACATGTTCGCTGAATTTATTATAACCTTTGAAGAATCATTAAACTTATCTCTAACCAAATTGCATGAGTTATGTAGTAGCCTACTAGAAGTAATAATAATAATAACAATAATAATAATAATAATAATAATAACACAAGATAATTACTTAAGTGTAGGTGCTGACTGTTTTTCATTCAATATTTAATTCACGTATGTATTAATTTGTTACATGCAGTTGTTGACTATAAAAAATTGTTTGAACCATTGTTGTGGGCAAATAACATATGAAGATTGTCATTTACAATTATTTTACCATTAGTACTTATAAACTAAGAAGTATTTGCTACTTACGCGCGGTTCCCTCGCGCAGCGGGAAAGATGAGGTTTTGGTTATTGACCGTGACACAGACATAACCATGAGAAAAGCAGAGAAGCTTTAATCGCTGTTTATTGTGAAACTTTAAGGGGAATTTACTCAAGTCCTTTGAGTAACTCCTGACCACAAAACAGCTTCTATCAATTTTCTGTTCCATTTCTTATTCAAGACACACAACGTTTAACTAAAGTAACATTTTTTAAATTTAAAAAATGATCATAACATCTGTTGTTGTACAGACATAGAAATGTACATATATTTGTCTACTTTATTTGGTTTGGCATTCTAACATTCGATACAATATTATTCTAAACGATACTAATCACTGCCATTTTCGAAAATAATATACACACTAGATGCTATTCAGAATTGCATCCATCCTGGCAAAGTGCACATAGCGGTAAAAGGGGTTACGTCATCTATGCCTCCTAAATTTTCATTAAACAGTTCTTCTGTTGTACATTACTTGGTAAATAATTACAATAGTGCCTTTTTAATGGATCATTGTTTACATCAGTTTGATAGTTAATTACCGATTGATTTTTGATGACAGATGATTTCCAATCTATCTTTAAATTTAATCATGCCCATTAAAAAAAATCTTTATGTTTGCCTTATATAATTTAAACAAATTTTGTCCTAATTCCTTTTTATTTCAAAACTTTGCCAAATTATGCTTCGTGTTATAAAGACCTGAGCTGGGACAAAAGCCAGGATACCGTACTGGTACCCAACATCGAAGCAGGTTTCACTTTGACCTGAATTTCCTAAATATAAATTCTAGCACCACCTGGTGGTAAGATTTTTTTTTAGCTTAGTAACTTAAACCCAGGCCACCTTTATCAATTTCTCCACAAAAAGTTTTAAAATGTTTCTGAGAAAGAGGGTGATTTTTGTCTTGGGATGTGTCTGATATGGCAAACTTTCCCAACTGTCACATGAGACCCACGTGACCAGTCTTTTCAGGAAAGGGTCATCATAAGTTAGTCATTAATCACAAGGTTGCCACCTTTCACACTTTCAGTCTCTCACGCTCACGCAAGAAACCGTATGACAAATCTATATTGTTCCATTATAATCCTAAAATTAGCTCATCAAAAGCATTGCAGCAGTTTGCAAACCCTACAGACTATTTACAAGGTAATAAAACTCTTGCATACATGTAAATGCGTGTGTAGACTTGTCTCGAATTAAAAATCTGTAGCACAACTGAGCAAAGTTGGCCAGCCTGTAATCACTAAGTTTAAATTCAAGGGCCCTCTGTCGGTGAAGGTTTATGGCTGTTGTGCTATAGAATGTAAACACAGATAAATATGTGGGTGATCTTTCATTCTTGCCGTTTCTGCAGACTGTTTATTACAGAGAAGCAAAGTCTTCAAGAGATAATCAGAGCTTCAATTCACAGCTGCTTGAAACCCACTTCGCTTTTCTCAGTTTCTTTACTGTTGGGTCGGTTGTTGAACCGCAACCAGTTAGCCAGTCTGACTGAATCTATAGGCAAAAGCAGATCTTGGAACTGACATATACAACTTTTCATATTTGAACCCAGTCAGGTGCTTAGATGTTGACCATGACAGAGGTGTGAATGATGCATGCTTGCAGGACTGATAAGTGTGAAAAGGCTGGAGTTCAGGGCCCATTCGGTTGAGACACCGTCTTGAGGTTTTTGCTTTTCTCGCTGACATGCTGAAAAACCTTCCCAAGCTCGCAGACTGGCCTCAGCTGCATGGGAACCTAACCCCGAAGTAGAGAGGCAAACAATCAGTGTTGCAGTTCACATGATTTCTGAAACACAGTTGTGTTTGAATATAAACACCATTAGAGGTGTTTTTTTAAATCAACTTTTGCTTTCTTTCTGAAGAATACAGCAGAACCTTCAGTGACCAGAACCCAGTGAGGGCTGACAACTCTCATGCATCAGGTGTGACACTCGCACGCTCATGCGAGAAACCTTACGGCAAATCTATATTAATCCATTATAAACCCAAATTAACTACATAAAAACCATTAAGTTAGTTTGCAAATCCCACACACTGTTTAAAAACTCTTATATACATGTAAATGCAAGTGCAGGCTTGTCTTGAATTAAAAATCTCACATCAGCCAGCTGACGAAAGCAACATAAAATTGAGAAGTTGAGGTTAAGTTGAGGGCCTTGCTCAAGGACCCAACAGCAGATATGGATAGTTCAGGTCCAGAAAGTAAAAATCCAGACCATGTTTTTGCTACATTTAACCAGCTGAGTACTCTGTGACTGTGACTCCTCATACATAGTTGATTGGTTGAAACAAAACCTTGGCTTGGATTTGTACTTTGAATCTGCAACCTTCCAATTGCGTTTTTCCACCGTAGCAGGTATCATACTTTTGGAATTTCCAGAAAATACCAAATGTATGGCACTTCAAGGTGTTGGTTTTCCATTCGCGTAAAAACTAGTACCGGCACCAAATGACATCACAACTTAAGGCGGGGCATTTTGTACTGAATTCGAAAAATGGCTGTAGTAGGACTGGATGGCTTGTGATATTATTACCAGCATAACATGCTTCTTACATCACTAGTCAGTTATATTAAAATAAGGCTTTTTCTTACTTTCAATTCTATACAGACATTGTATAAAGTTTCACTAAAATTTTATAATATACTCTGTTACTCTGTCATAGGAAAAAAAAACGTAGCAAGCTTTGCAATTTTAATTATTATTCCTTTTATAGATTCTTATATGTTTAAAAATCAGTTTAAAGTTTTATCTCCGCTGCTTTTGCTTGAGCACAGTACGCGTTCTCTGAGACAATCGTAATCATTTTCATCCTAGCTGTATAAAGATGGGTTTGTGAGAAATTTGTGAACTCCTTTTTTGTCTTATAAATACCCCAATATTTATTACAATAAAATCAGATCATTAGGACAGCACGTTGTATGTGTGCTGTATTAGTGTATTCAGCAAAATACTTTTTACTTTCTTGTCATACCATCCAGATCTTTTTGTTGTATATGTTCTTACGACCAAATCACATTATGTTTTTTTTTTGTTATTTTCTGAGTTCGCAACTGTTTTCAAAGCGACGTTTGTATTGTGCTACAGAGGCAGGCTATTTGCATCACCAATCAACAAAGAAAGTGTTTCCACCCCAAAGTACCGAAGTACCAAAGAAGTACCCCAGCTGATTTGGCACTATTGGTACTGGAACTTTTGGTACTGGTACTCGACCGGAAGTCAGTGGAAAAGGGAAAGTACCAAAAGTACTTTACCATTAGTACAGTACTTGGTGCAGTGGAAAACCGCCCCCGGACACAGCATTCTGACCTTCTGAGCCACATTTCATGTGAGCACCTGACATCCTAGCTTGAGTTTAGCGTAAACCTGGCGTATGATGGCTCTGGAATATACTGCAGAAATTCACCGTGACCTGCCGGTGCCCCTGAGTGAAATGGGAATAGCAGTAACAGATTACTCGCGCTCTGAGTTGACACACTCTTGTTTGCCCGAACGTATGTCATTTCTAACAGTCTCAGAGGTCTGCGGCTCAACGTCACACAGAAGGACGCCGGATTCATCCCACACTTGACACGTCGCTTGTGATTCACCCTGAGAGTCTGTGGGCACTGTGAACTGTGAGAGGCTGAAAGTTCATTTAGCGGGACGTGATTTATCTGAACAAAGAGAGTTTTGAATGTACAGTCCACAGATTCATACGGTGGGAAAGGACTCGCAAACCTGACAGTAAGGAGGATGCTGTCATCGTACCGGGAATTTGAAAACCTACAACGGCTTCGCCTGACAGATTCCCTCGTCGGGGGAAAAAAAATACAGCACTGCATTCAGAATAGCTCTGGCCAATCAGAGCTGTCCTTTTCAGCGGGGGCGAAAAAAGAGATATGTGACACATGTGTGTGGCTTGCTGTTCGTAGGCCGCTGGGAGCCAGCTCAGGATAGACACTATGCTCAGAGAAAGAAAACCAAAAGCAAAACTGACTGAAAAAAGTAACGAAAGACTGGCTGGCTGGATTCTCATTGCTAACAACCCTTTTTCACCGAATTTGTAAAACCCCGTTAAAATAATTTTTAAAAATTAAGAATTAAGGCCATACTTGAAAAGTTTTTAAGCTGTTATTAATATTGATATGTTACTGATACATTCAGTCATGTTTTGGCTGTATCACAGGCCCAGCAGAATCTGAAATATTTACAGTATAATTATTTAGCCACATGTACTTGGGGTGCCACGGTGACACAGTGGTTAACGTCTGTGCATTATGTTCTCACTGCTGTTTAAACCAGAACCCCGGGGATCGATTAAGCCCATCTTAATCCCAATCTTGAATTGCTTCTCAGAAAATGCTTCTGCTGAGCTTACAATTTTCACTGTAAAATACTTACATACCTATCCACCACTGAAATGATTTTATTCAGAATGGTCTAGTTTTTCATTAAAATACTCTCACATTTTTTAACAAATTATATTTTAAAATTTTATTGTGTATTTAAGAATTTGTCTTTGTGTTCCAGTATAAAATGGAGGAGTCAGCACTAAGAGGACAGGGGACACTGCCTGACTGACAGGCGCAAAGGCAGAGCTTGCAGGTCATTGGCTATTCTGCGAGGGTGGGTGTGGTCAAAGGCGGGGCTACGCCATACCGTATTTTACTGTTATTTAATGAGCAGAGTGCATATGTCTTCAGCAGCCGTTTAATTAAGTCAGATGAATATTACTTACAAGCTTGGTGGGGAGGATCGTGCTCGTGAGCCATTTGTTTGCTCGTGATCGATGCAGCTTGCCTCCGGACGCCCAGACGAGTTTACTGCACGCCACATAAACGCAATAAATGCGTCTAAGAGTCTGCTCTCTCCACGGGGCCTGATTCACGAACACGGGGCCTGCATGGCACTCGAACCAGCAAAGTCAGCCGCCCAAGAATCCCGGGTACCAATTAATCTTCATGTCTCCAATGGGGGGAGGGCAGGGGGTACTGGAGCTGGGGGATTGGGAGAGGAAACCCCACAGAGATCATTGGGACTTGAGGGGGGGGGGGCAGCTTTGGGGAGGTTCAGCTGGGGCCTCACTAAAGCATGTGGGCCAGTGTGTAATTGCGTGTTTGGTGTGCTAGCCCCAGAGGGGTGCCCCCCCCTTCACAGACAAGGTGAGAGGGGGTCACAACCTGATTATCATGCAGATTTGGTGACATCCGGCCCCCTGCCTGGTACAGTAGCCAGCTGCTCTATGTCAGCATAATTTTTTGAGGGATTCTTTTTCCACATCCTCCCCCCGCCCCCCCGTCCTCGCTGATAGTGTAGGGAAATTCATGTGCAGTTGTGAACGCCCTCCCTCTCTCTCTCTCTCTCTCTCTCTGTCTCTCTCTCGCTCCCTCTCTCCCTTTTGAAGGAATGGCGATACGTGGAACAAAGCCACCCGGAACCATCCCGCTCCACCGTCTCTCCAGATCATTTACCCAGCTATCTTCCATGCCACGGATCCTGGACTGTCGGGAGCACAGCTGTCGGGGGGGGTTAAAATCCAGAGTCGGGGGGGCTGTCCGAGGGGCCGGGTCCCATACACCGAGCGCTGAGATTTAGCCCCCCCACCCCCCGTGAACCTTCACCTGCCACCCCCTTGCCAGGTGAGGGGGCGTCCCAGGACAGGATCGGCAACAGCGGATCCTTTTTGGACGGACAGAAGGGGGGCGGCCGCTGGAGGAGGGGGTCAACCAAAAGGGTCCCAGCAACGACTGCCGAAGACGTGGAGCAGACGTCATGGCCGTCCAGACCACGCCCGACTCGGCGGTCTACCTTCTCATGGTGAGTATTCAGTGCGTCCCCCGCGTGTCGCCCCCGCTATCACGCTGGGGAGGTCCCCGGGGGTCAGTGTGATGCATGCTGCTGGCATATGGGGGCTCCAGCGCGTGGAGTCACTGGGTGACTTGGTGCTCGGAGCCGCACCCCCGTGTGATGGCTGCCCTTCCCTGTGCTCCAGAATTCCAGAGTTCCGCTATGTTCCAGGCTTGTGGCGTTCCCGTTCCCGGTCCCGGTGCAGTCCCTTCAGGCGGGCGCTCTGATAACAAGGTGCCCTGTCCACAGTTCTCCTGTGTGTGCGGGCTGGTGCGGTGCCACACGTGCCCTCGTGGCATAAGCGTTTTCTCCAGCACTTAGGGAACAGGGAGAGTGTGCAAGTTTTGTGTGCATTTGGGAGGGGGGGTGGGCTGTAATGTCTTTTTTAGTTCTGGTGAAAAATTTGTGTCCCGGCACACCCCCATAGCGCCCCACACAGTTCAGGGAGGTCACCCCCACAGTGCCCCGCGATAGAGTGATGTGGGGACTGTCTGTACCTGTGCACCACACCTGTCAGGGGCAATGTTGCTATGGTGATGGAGGGTTTCTCTCCCCAAAATCTGACACCATGAGGGCATCATTATCATCATCATCATCATCATCATCACCCAGCAGGGCAGGTGCAGACAGCAGCACTGCACTGGGGGAGGCACGATATTAATGGTATTAAAGTCAATTAACATGACTTTAAACGTGATTACAGCACATCTAAGATCTCAGCACTGGGTCTGTTGATGTGCTGTTTTTACCATGACCGTAAATTTACTCACTGCCTGGGAGAAGCGCCCTCAGTTACTCACTCTCCCGTCCCTCACCTCCCTCTACCCAGCTCCCTCCGCGGCACTGCGCAGTCACGTGGCCCCGGAATAAATTATCGCGCCTTGCTGCCACCTCGACGTCCCGGTCGTCACGCTCTGGCAGTGTCACTCACACAAACTCAAGCTGAAATATTAATTACGGTCCCGGCTTCATAAACACGTGATTCTACTGCGATTGTAAATACGCGTCAAGTTAACAGTACTAAATGATTTAATTACTAGTGAATTATCCTGATATTCCATCCACCCGTTTCCAAACACTTGTCCTGATTTTGTTCCACACAATATCTTAAATACTCCCAAGTCCGGGAGGGGACATGGGAGGGAAAAAAAAGATAAACATTTGCGAGATCTCGCAAAACATTAATACCTGTGTTGTGTCCGTTTGAAATACAAAAGATGGAATTTTGGCCTACTTATCGACTAATAAGTATAAACGTAAACGATACACACATGTCCAGTTAAGTGTGCTTTAAGCATTAAACTTTGGGGGACAATGCACACCAGGTAACTTTCATATATGTGTGTTCTTATACGCATTTATTTATTAATAATTGCACAATGTCCATTCACTGCCAGTGACTGTAAGAAAGACAGCTGGGCTACTGATCATAAAATGCACACACCACTATTGAAATATTCATTAAAAATTCGACCGTACATAAATCTGAAAAATAGGTGTTGTTCGCTTTTTTTGAAAGACATGGCAGCCGGAAAACTGAATAAAGTTAATATTACTGCGGTGCCAGAGTTAAGGTTCAAACCCGAACCCACTTTCGTGTATGCCTCCCTGATATTCTCCATTGATGATGTATGCATGTATGGAAATGGAATTTCAACACCGCGGTAAAGTTAGCTTTATATGCAGTTTTCTGCTTGTAATATCTTTCAATGTGTTGTGTGTGTATATCAAAGTCAAAGTCAGCTTTATTGTCAATTTCTTCACATGTGCTAGACATACAAAGGAATCGAAATTACGTTCCTCACTGTCCCATGTGCAGACAAGACACGACAAGACATGACCGGATAGGACAAACAGTAAAATGCAAAAGGACAACAAAAAACACATTCTAACTACTGAGTAACAGTATATAAAGTGCAGGTAGCTTAAGGCATATACTTTTGGTACTAAAATAGAGATATGAGTGTAATAATATATAAAGTGCTTCCAGTGTTGTAAAAGTGTTTCTGTGCTGAGACATTCAATAATAATAATGATAGTAATAGCAGCTGTAATAATAATAATAATTATATATATATATATATATATATATATCTCAATGTTTGTGTGTGCACTTAATGTTCAACAGCCCATCTGTCTTTCTTGTCACTGGCGGTTAATTAGTATAAATAAATGAGTATAAAAACACATAATATGAACACATATTATAGTATGCAGTGTCCCCCAAAGATTAAAGTTTAATTTATATTTCAGACGGACACAACACTTATTAATGTTTTGCGAGATCTCACAAATGTTTATCTTTTCTTTTTTCTGCCATGCCCCCTCCCGGACTCTGTAAAATATAAACATATAAGCATATAGATCGAATATAACAAAAAAAGGATATAACGCAAACTGCATGTATTCTAACCACGCCCAGAGCTGTAAAGAATATTTTTTTTTCCTTTTGAACGAGGGCATCTGGTGGATAATTTCGTGGAAGCCAGGGACCGACCCATTTCCCGTTAGCTGTCCGTATCAAGCCTCTGTTCTTTCAGGTCCTCTTGTGGTATTCGCCGCCTTTCCGCATGCAAATTTTTGCAGCATATGAATTTAAAACAAGTTTGGATTGGAACCTCTTAAATACTAACTTATATCGACACCTGGATATGTATACCTTCCGCTTCATCACCCAGATGACTATAGTAGTGACATTGTTTTACCATCATGGGTTAAATAACACCCTTGTACTATATAGTATGTAGCAGTATGTAAATCGGATGGATGTAAATAGGAACTGCTTTCCCCCATTTTTACTTTTAGTTCAGTTACTTCAGCCATTTACATAAGTATCTAGTTACCTAAAGATGCAGTTCAGGTTGTCTAATGCATGGCTCCTGTAACAATGACCTCCTTAGTCAGTTGCAGCCCCTTAGCCATTGTGCCACCTTCTGGCGGGCAATGTATACAGACAGTCCATGTGCACAGGCAGCCCTGTTTGTGGTCCAGTGCCTGTAGCCAACAACAAAACACACACACGCACACACACACACACACACACACACACACAGAACCACAATGTGAGCTGACTGGCGATCCATCATCCTCGGATATTATTCACCATGGTTACCAGGGTGCCCCGCCCAGCCTTCCCATCAGGCCCTGCTGTCATTAGAACAATTCAATTAAGGAGGCGGTGGATATTTACCATGAAGGGATGAGATAAAATAAATTGTCTTTTATGCTCTCTTGGGAATGAGATTTATTTAAGTGACCTACAGTGAAAAACAGTGAATTTTAATGAACATATTTCTAAAACCGAGGACGAACATAAAACTCCTCATCCAATCAATATAATCAAATATTTATAGATTTGGCGTCTTTGTTATAGATTACTGAAACAAAAGCCATTTTCTAATTGTGTTGTTGTCATCCTGGTAATGTGCATTTTGCTCGTACACATACTGGGAGATTCTATACATTGACCGCTGCATTTCATAAACTGAGGCGGATGTGCAATTTCGGTGTACAAATTTAATAAGAAATTAGGTGTCTCTGCCTGCGGGATTGTGGGACATTCATCAATGGGCTCATTTCTCCATTTCCCCACCAGTAATCTGCTCCATCTGATCCCTGATTGGCTAGCAGTCACAGGCGGATATGTGAATGGCGGCAGAAAGCTACACATGCGGGTTTTGACTAGGCGTGATCTCGGGTTAATCTTAGATTATACCAGTGTCAGTGTAACCATGGCTACTGTCACGATCAGGGAGCCACATTTATGCGTCAGTGTCCTTAACGTGTTTGAGGACTCGATCTATGACTCCCGAAAATAGCTTGAGAAGATTTGAATCGTCATTCAGGACCGGACCGTAATGTCCCTTAAAATGTTAATGCAACTTTATTTAATACGGCACATTTTTACATAGACGTGCCTCACAAAACTCCTTTATGGTGCTTTACGGTCATTTTGCAGTAGGAAGCACAATGTGAATCCCTGTTATTCTCTGACCCTTTCTCTGGAAAACAGCATTTGCAAAATATAAAACTAATAAACTGTATATATATATGCAATTGAACACTTGGTACCTTGTGCCTTGTCTGTAGTTTAGGATTGTGGTCATGTGACCCAGCTGTTACCCACGGTAACTGGGTGAAAGCAGCAGTGTAATCACATCCTCGCCTTGACCTGCACATGTCTGCCAAGCCAGTATGATGTCATTCCTCATCCATCATTGCGTGCTATTTTTAAGGCTTTGGCCCAGACCATAATGCCCCCCATGTTAAGTGGACCTGAGCTCTGAGACTGCAGACCCTGATCCCATTACCCTGGAACGTGGCCATGGATGACGTCTGATTAAAAAGGCACATCTGCTTAGCATCGATACGGCTTCTTACAGGCACTGTCTATGTCAAGTGTAACCTTGTTTTTCCTGAGATTAGGAGGAACTTAATCGCATTTCATCTCCATTAAGGAGGTTTCAGATGAATTGAATGAGTGGACCTTTCGCTTTAGGCCTTATAATCACCACCCATGCTATTGTCCTTTTTGTTTTCACATCACCTCTCACAACTAGCATCACTAATAAATTTGCTGTTTAAGTAACTGATGCTAATTTAGTCCTCTTGTGTTTTGCCCATCCCCCACTCCAACACCTAATTGGGTGTACTGACAGCCAATCACCAATCGTAAATCACTTATGAACGAGGGCGTCACACGTCATAGGCTGTCTGTTGGCTTTTAACTCGGCTCCATGAGACATGAGGAGAGGGGAACAGAGTCCTGTGAGGTGGTGAGGCGGAGGGCGGTGCCTGGATCCTAGGTCACAGAATTGCATTGATGAGATGCAGAGAAAGGATGCTTATCAGATAACAGTGGCAAAACAATGGTTACATTGGCTGTGCTTGATGATGAATTGTGGTACGTCTGCACCACGGATTTGTGAATGTTTACCAAACCATCTCAGACGACTGTATACCAGCGTTATGTGTCCCCCACAGTCCAAAAGCATGCTAAGGTGAATTGGAATCGCCAAATTGCCTGTAGATGTGACAGGATGCATGAGTGATGTGTGTGCCCTGCGATGGGGAGTCCCCCATCCTGGGTTACTCCTTGCCTAAGATAAGCAGGTATAGAATGTGGATGTGGATGTAGGGGAGTTTCTAGCTATTGAAAAGATTAGGGGCTAAGTGTATTTGGGGCTTGACTTTTTTCTTTAAAGGAAGATTGGCATTGGGGCTAAAATTCTCAGGGCTAACCTTAAAATACTCGAGGCTGTAGCCCCGAGTGATCAGACCTAAGGGTGCCCATGGGTGGATGTAAATATGAAATAAGGAATATGTAGTATCTCTACTTTGACTGTAGGGGGCAGTGTTGGCTGTGTCATTTCCCTTCAGTAGGAATGGGGTGACATGCCAGGTGTGGGGTGCACAGTCGCAAACGTCTCTCTAAACACAGGAGAGAAGCTGGAAACCCGCTAATGAAAGCTCCTGACAGTCGCCGCCCTATTTAAGCCTTAAATTACGCTAACGCTAATTAGCATGCCTTCCTCATTTGCATTTCTGGAGCAGCCGGGATGCCGTCGCAGGCGAACGCAGACGCGCCGCTGTCCCGTGGGCCGGCGTTCTCAGCCTTACTGAACGGAGACCCGCAGCGTATGCTGCTTCCCGCTCCAGCTAATTAACTCGCCTTAATTGGTCCGACTGGCGCTTTAGTTAGCTGCATAAATATTTACCCCACAACTTCCAAGCACCTGCAAGAATGTTCATACAAAATTTTCATTTTGCTCATTATTTATGAACACAAATCTGACCACCCGGAAGTTACTGTGCTAATAAACTAATTTTAAGCAACATCTGATGCAAAGATGCTGATAGTCTATGAACTGAGTTTGAGATCCATACACTTTCGTAACTACTTAGATTACGGTTATTAACGAGACCCTACATTAATCTGAAGAAAGGTGATCTTCTTCCTAGTCTCACTGGTCTGAGATCAGACCTTAACGTCTATGCTACATCCCCAACAACTACGGGTCACAGACGAGGACATTACTGGAATAACATGGAGATTAATTGGCTAAACTCTCCTTCCTTAAAGTGCATTTACTGATTTCCATCTTGCTTGCCCCAGCCTGCCACACTCCTGCCTTCTCCCGGCTCACGCCGCACTGCCTAAATCACCCCCCAGCAACATTCATCTCCCACAAGCATTTCTGAGATCTGTAATTATGGGATTCGACGGGGGTGAGTAGTCACCCTTGTGTAGTGATGTTGGGGTGGCATCACGTACATCTCGTTCAACAGAAAAACAAAAGAGGCCTGCGGTTATACAGCTCGCTGCCTTTCAGTATTTTAATGGGCCACATTTCGGGCCTTGGCAGCACTCTGCCCGTCTGGGTAGATGCTCTGAAACGTTTAGGGCCCACTGGGACTTCCTGAGAACTGGGTTACTGGCACCCGCCCTGGGGAACCTGCACCTCCCGCCTGCCTGGCCACATCCTGCGTCTGTGGTTCTGCTAGTCGCGACGGGCGGGGGGGGGGGGGGGGGGGGGGGGGGGGGGGGGGGGATTTCACAGAGGCCAGGCCGCTTGATTTCGGCTGCCGTTTGTAAAGCTAGAGCCGTCACTGTGTCAGCGATGGGCAGCAGCTATGGCGTGTGACGCAGGTCTGACGCAGAGGTGAGGCTCGCTGATTGTGTCGCACGTATCTGCTTAGAAGAAATGGCAGCTTGTTTCTAGGAGGGTGAGGGGGGTGTTCAATTATTGCAATATAAACTGAGCTGTGTAACAATAATTCCCAACCATAAGACAAGACAAACTATTCAGATTCTGGGGCTCTGGACCCCTAGTGTGACGGTGGGAGTGCACCAACTGTCTTGGAATGGAGTCATGTGACTGGTTTCCTTTGCACTGATTTGTTGCCTTGTGTCATGTGCTTCCTGAGGCAGGACCTAGGCCACTATTGCTGGATATTTGGTTATAGGAGACGGTTGGATGGTTTGCCTTCAGCAACCTGGACTAAAGTTCTGAGGAGAGCACCTGTTAACCTTCTCCAGCGTTCCTGTGTTTGGTTTGCTTTCCCCATCCCACGGAAATTCGCACTTTTATTATAATTGGTGTTTATTCCCATCCCTGTTCGGTCACCGTCACCCCTGAAAATGACCCTGTTCTCACAAGATCAGTTAGGCCATTTTTCTAGCACCCCAGGAGTTTTTGGAATTAAAGTTCATACTGAAGGGCCCCAAAGTCATATGTTTAGTCCACTGACAAGATCTGCGGCCAGCCACCTTCCAGACTCGGACTCCGCACGCCGCCCCCAAACTCGCAAAAACAGGACAGCCACAATCACTGTTGTAATTGTGGGGATTTGCATGAGATGTGCATAACGTGGATGGAGTAGGGGGGAATTAAACCCATCCTCCCCAGAGGAGCTATTTTAGATAGTATAGATACCTTTATAAGGTAGTAATAAAGCATCCTTAATGCTTATACCAACCATTATAATGCATTATAAAGGTATCTATACAGCATTATATATGACAGCTTCATAGAACATTTATAATGCATAATGCACACACATATAATGTGTAAATGGTAGGTAAATGGTAAATGTTTTTATTAATTTTATAGGCATGTCTATAATGCTTTATGAATACATTATAATGCATAATGAATACGTTTATAAATGACTAAAAACATGGCCATAAGTAAAGTGTTACCAAAAATATTTTAACCTAACCTGTATATTGTAGCCCTACACCGGGACAAAATATGCCAGTGATCCTCACAAAGAGTTTGGAGAAATATATTAAAAACTGAGTGTATATCTTTGTATTGCGTCATACTTTTTTCTTTTTTATTAAATAGAATGTCTTTGAAAAATCTTTTTCATTCTGGATATGTCCCGGTGGAATAAAATGACATATGTCAGTATCTGAAAAAATTGGGGCAGATGTCTTCCCACGTCCCACAGCTTCCACTTGGCCGCCAGTTCGTGCGGCTTGGGGTGAGCCCCGGTGCCGGGCGTCTTGGAGGAGCGACGTCGCTTTGCCAGGGCACCTGATCGGGCGCCATCTGCCTAGGCGACGCGGCAGATGCGCGGATGTGCCGCCTCCTGCCCACTGCGGGGCCGGTGTTGGACTCTTCCTGCCCCGCATATGGCGCTCGTTAGTGAGTGCTCTTCTTTTGTTATTGCGGTGAACAGCGGAGTTAGACAAACGTTAGGTGCATAAGTTGGTGGGATATTGTACGGACGCCGTAATGATAAATCGCAAAAAAATCAATCATCACTGAAGTCATGGATAAAACTTGTATACTATAAGGTAAACTTATTTTAAGTGCCGTAGATCATTAAAAAGAACACAACCATAATCCGTTTAATCTCAAAGACTGTTACAAAAATGTGTCCCATGGTACATATCTTAAGTATTAATTAAAGTATTCTGTGAAGTTTCGCTGCCATGTACCCTCCTAAATATCATTCACGTTTCCTGTGACAAATTATGTGGTTTCTATATTTGCACTGTCGGCATAAAATGACATTTTGTAGTTTGATTTTATCGACCACCGAAACATAACTGACACCATGAAGATAACTTTTGCAACCAGTTTTAAATTCACTAGTCGCTGTCCTATAACCTGAAAAACAAATGCATTCAGCTTTCCTTTTGTCACGTTTACGCCCCTTAATTTCGGCAAAGAAATTCACTGCTTTCAAGACCTACCGAGTAATCTCAAGGTGGCTATAATTTATTACGGAGGCTTGGGGTGTAGTTTGGATTTCTAGCTTTTTTTCTGTGGCTGTGTAGAGGGACTATAAAATGCATGCGATATATCATTTCGTTTCTTAAACAGAAATCGAAGCACATCGTTATTACACATCGCCTAACTTCTCCCACATGCGTCGTTAATTTACAGCGCGGTGCGGTTTTAGCGTCTTTGCTCGTCCGCCGCCGGAGCGATGAGCGGAGGCACCGGTAGCGTGCGTGAACGCCTTCGGGCCGCTTAATGCACATCCAGCGTGGGTGCGTGTCTTAAAACTGCATTATCCGTATACAAATTTGTTGTTTAAATTTTAAAACAACAGACAGTTCAGCACTGACACCCTCACGGGTTTCAGTCCCCAGCACTGTTGCCTGCTGATCACACTGAAAAGGCCTTATTGTTTGTTTGTTTATTCATTCATACATGTATTTATTAATTTGATAGGATCCCTTAAGTATCTATATATTTTAAGCTGTAGAGAGGGGGAAAGGTTTACAGAGCGCTCTGCTTGGTGTTTGTAACGGAGCAATTTTATTATAAGAGAGGAATGACTGTGCGACGCTCACAGGAGCTCCGGCGTGGCGCAGTGACCTTCGCCAAAGGAGATTCGGGCTCTTTTGTAACGTGAGACCTGCCAGGTCTGAATGGCTGGTCTCTGACAGAGCGCAGAGCCCTCCGGTGTGCTGTGGGGAGGAGAATGGGGGTCAGCTTCGTGGGCTGGGTCGCAGGCGGCTCTCCCTGTCATGGCCGGCGCACGTCGGGACCCGCTCCATCTGCGGCTCTGCCTGCGACATTTACTGCGTGCTGCTGACATGAGGAGGAGGCGGCCCCGCGACTCCGAGGCCCTGGACCCGTCTGCGGCCCCTTTCCAGGTTGGACTCGTGGCTGATGGTTGACAGGATGGGGCCAAGACGGCCATCTGTACACATGGCGCCCCCTGTCTGGTCAAATGAATCAAATTGATTAAACGTTTCGCCTTTTTTCGCTGAATGATGTGATCAGTCCGGGTCGTAATGTGCCGGATCATCGTTTGGTCCTGACGTTGTGTTCAGAACAGCTTTCAAAGTAAAAAGGATTATAATTTTGTCTGTAGTTTTTTTGAAGACATCTAATTTTCCAGTTACCTTGAACAAAATGAATAATCCTGCATTGGGATTTGATAATATAGCCAAATAATTGTAGAAATCAGTTCAGTTCATTTTTCTATAGCCAAAGGCAATTTTCCCTGTGTAAATGTTCCAGACTGTTAGGCAAATATTTATCAAAAAGTACAGCATCAGGAATAGGCATAAGAGCAGCTAACGTTAAATAGTAAAAAAAAAAAAAATGCATATTTACATTGTTCTTTTATAAAGGCAGTATAATAGAGTGACAGTGTACTGCTTTTCAAAGGCCACCAGGACTGAGCAGAATATCAGCGTGGAAGGTTATCAGGTAAAATCTTAAGTAAATGGTGTGTTCTGTACTTTTAACATCTGCCCCTAGAGGGAGACATGACGACGTTGCCGGAAAGCGGACCGTCTAATTTGGCTGAGATTCAAGAGATGTAGTTGCCATTTGTACACGCACACACAGTACGGGTACATAGGAATTTTTGTGCAAAGCTCGTAGAGTCAGCAGTAAAGACTGGCTGTGTTACTCTTTTTACCTTCCCATTGTACCAAAGCAAAATTCTGCATATTTCCCTTCTCCCCACCGTCACAGAGAGGCTAATTTTAGAATTATGCTCATATGTACTTCCTTAGGGCACAGAAGAAAAGCTCTCCATTGTGCTCGGCGAGGGGAGGATGCGATGTCATTCCGCGCTGAGGAATGGGCCGTCCCCGAAACCGCTCCCGCCGCTGATCTCCGTGAAGCCCAGCGGTGCCGGCCGTGTCTGCCCCAAATAACACTCGGCGGCTGTTGACGATTTGTCACCAGGACATTGGGACACACTGCGGGACACGCGTCCTTGTGGGGACTTGCTGCAGTGCGCCTCTTTGCTTGCTCGGCCTCTCAGTGCCTCGTGACGTTGACAGATAGCACGACAGCAGCACTTGCTGGCTTAACAGACCCGACACCCTGAAGAGAATGGTTTACCCACAATGCACCTCAGTATTTACAGGGGCGGCTCAGCACCTGCACACAGTTACTGAAACCCGTATTTGGATTACTGATTTTGGGACAGTGGTCTGCTGATTCAGTAATTACTTCCCATGATAGCAGGTTAGATAGTCACCTCACAGCTAAACAGAGCAGTAAATCTGCCTTGTAGTAGTTCCCATGTTGTTTCTTTCTTTTGAGATTATGTGCCTCTAAATCCATTCAAATGAGACGCCTACCCACCCCGTTGAATGTGAGAAGGTCAGGGGTCATCGAGGGAAATGGAATTGTTTTTTTTCTTATGTATTATTTTTTGGTTTTCCTGAACACCTCCCCTAGGGGAAATAGGAAATAAGCTGAACTGTTCGATTAAATGTAAAGATTACCTTTAGAAAAAGCATTATTCTTTAGCTGCCCTTATTGCCGTATCATGGTAGCCGGTTGCCGATGACAACGACACGAACATTAGCGAGGCTTTTATAAACTCGACATGCTCTGTACATAGTGAGGCATCGCCTGTGACAGTGCGTTTGAACGGTTGATGCACTGGCAGTGCAAACGAAAGCTATTTTTGTCTGGTTTTCGTCTGTGGTTGTTTTTTCCGGCTGCGAGGCCTTGCTGAGCCACACTGCACAAACGGGGCTCATAATAATTGTGTTTGAATGATGATGTTATTATAGGTAGAGTAGCGAAACTCTGACTCAAATTATGAGCAACAAATCTAATCAAAGACAAGAAAATCACCCTGTAAAAGTGATATATGTGCCAAATGAGTGTGAGTGTTTCTCTCTGGCTGGTTATTTTATGGGGGATCTCAAAGTGGATTTTTGCTGAAATTAGTCCTTTTGTGTTTTATGATGTGGGATGGATTCTTTCATTCATGCTGTAACTTTTCAGTCAGTTTTACGGACTGAAGCTTGTCAGTGGTGTCATTGCACCTCCGAGGCAGTAGGGGACACCGCACAGAAATCGACTGGCCCACATGCTTAACATCTTATAGTACAGAATTTCCCTGACGCATGAAACAAAACCCAGTACTTTATATTAACCAGGAATAGGGAATTGGACACCTGACTTCGACTGACGAGGACCCCCCCCATTTAATAATGTACTCATGGCAGAAGCTTTAGGTGGGCAGTAATGATTATTACAGTGTTTTTAAGATGTTTGTTAATTTTCCAAGATTACTGTGAGCTAACTACAGAAATCTCCCTGATTATTGCCTTTTGTTTCACCAATATCGGGCAGAATGGTTGAGGAACCGACTCTCTTCTGGAACGACTTCTTCCATTAATGACAGGCGTCACTGGCCCCCTCAGGGATCAGGGATGTGAATTAGCATGCTCGCTAACGAAACAGCTGTCTCGTTTAAATTCCTCTCCGCCGTTTAAATTCCTCTCCATCGCCACTCCCACCCCTAAATAAATTCCCAATCCCTCCTTCCCATCACGTGAATGCGGGGCGAGTCTTAAAGACCTTTAAATCTTATAAAACGATACATTAGGCACGATCCGTCCACTTTTTAGCCACCTGCTCTCTGGCACCTCTGTGGTACTTTTTCCCGTGTTTCTGCATCGCTGTGCACCATCGTTCCGGATGTTAGCCAGGCAGTTAGATGAATGAAAGCTTATCAGCCGTGAGGCAAGAGTTAAAAATATGTCTTATATACAATGTCGGCCGTGACTCACATCCCTCAAATAGTAAGAGAGGAGCAGAGGAAGACGAATAGCGGCAGGGGTGGAGTGTCCCACGTTAAGCTGCTTATGTAAAGCCTTCAGTAGGCCTTTCTGGTCCAGAAATAACTGAAACTGGGGCGGGGGCATCCGGGCTGTGGTGCAATACAAAGCAAGCCTCCATAAATCTGCTCCTGAATCAGCTAATGAAAAGGGCTTCAAAGTATTCCTCAACCATTAGGGAAGAGCAGGAGAGAGAGAGTCTGTCTATAGTGTTCACCCGCTGCTGTCTCTCTGTGTCTATCAGCTACTGTCTGTCTGTGTTTGCCAGCTGCTGTTAGTTACTCTCTGTGTCCTTTTTTGTCGGAGGTGTTGGAGGGGCATGGATACCCTGCCATGTTCAGGGGGCCCAGCACTTGACAGGGGCCTTTGAATATGTCAAATTATATACAAAATTGGGTGGGGGGTGGGGGGGACAGGGTGACTTCTTTCAGGGGGCCAAGAATTTCTGGATTCTGGAAGTGGGATAACAGTGTAAACCTTTGCAGTATCAGTGATGTGATCAGTGTTAGTGATGTGATCAGTATTAGTGGTGTGATCAGTATTAGTGATGTGATCAGTGTTAGTGATGTGATCAATATTAGTGATGTGATCAGTGTTAGTGATGTGATCAGTGTTAGTGATGTGATCAATGTTAGTGATGTGATCAGTATTAGTGGTGTGATCAGTGTTAATGATGTGATCAGTGTTAGTGATGATCTGACCCATCTAGCATGGTGTACATGCTCAGCATTAGCTCGCCTTCTGCTCAGGTGTCTGAAGGCAGCATATCTGCTTCACAAAGTCTGCCACAAGACATCTCCTTGAAGTAAATTTGGTGTTCGGTTGGTGTAGTATTGGTGTAATTGGTGTAGTTGGTGTAGTATTGGTGTAGTACTGGTGTAGTACTGGTGTAGTATTGGTATAGTTGGTGTAGTATTGCCGCGATAATTACCACAACTATGATCAAATGCCATCACTGCCCTTGTTCCATGTTAAACTACATAGTAATTTGCAATAGTCCAGAATAGTCTTAATAGTCTTCCTGTATTTCGTTTCTAGCTCAGGCCACAGAGATGTTTGACCAATCAGCAGAATGAACATTCTTGCATGGTTTGTAGTGGTGCATTTCAGTTCATTTGGATGTTCCTCTGTGTGAAAGCAAACCAAACCATGAGGAAAACGCTCCAAGTGTACAGACTCGAAAAAAGATTTGGACCAGAGCAAGCCAAGTATACATATGAAAACATCATGAATCTCAATATACTGTACATGTAAAGGACATTGCATTTAAGGGCTGGGAGAACCAAAGCAGGCCATGTCAATTCATCAGTCCCCACTCCCTTGTTTAAAACCCCTGCCCCCCCCCTTCCCAGCACCACCAGCTGGGCCTCAGGCTGCAGACATTTCTTTTACTGTTGCTGAGCGCCGTCTAGAGAGTTGGGGGTTGCCCCTGACAACGGCTGCTAGGAAACCATTTTTGGAGTGGCTTCATTAGGCTGTGAGCTATGACTTCATTGATTAGGATGTGTGGGGGGGCACCTCATCCAGATGAAGACTGTCATCGTCATCCTGTGTGTAAGAGGACATGGACACGTGCAGTGACATTGTGTCGCGTGACGGGGATTTTCTGAGAGCCCTTAATTATTTCAACCATTTCATCAGAGTTGTCCAATGTAAACAAAGGGTGATTCTTTGATGAATGAAATCTTGTCAAGAAGACACAAGCTCATCCAACTCAGCCTACTATACAGAAAAAAATATTTAAAGTTTCCTGTCCATTAAGAATTACCTTTATGTTTCCAAAAAATGCATTGTGAAGATATTAAAAGTCCAGCAGACTTTCAGTGGTAGAATTAGTGCAACATACACAGATTGCATCCACCCGGTTTCTGAAGCTAAAGTTAATGTCTCTGGTTATAATTGCACTGCTCTATGTTTGGTAATCTGAACTCTGATCTATAACCCAGAGGTTCCAAGTAGATAGTAGATATGTCATGTACCTCATTCTAAGAAAAACTTGTCAATTCTAGATAAATGCCAATGATATACTCAGTTTCCCCTTTGGTGTATTGTATTGTGTGTACGGTACTATTTAAGGGAAGTACAGTATCTGATTTTATGGGTTTTAGGGGTTTGTTGAGTCATTGATGACTGGAGTCAAATTCCCTGTGTGCAAGCATACTTGGAGAGTAAACCTGATTCTGATTGTTTCCCACTGTTAAAGGTGACACAATGCCTAGGGGGGGGGGGTTCTCTCAAAGCATGGCCTGTATGCAGTGTAGACCAGAATGATGGCACAGATTAGCCCGATTTTGGTAATATCATGCCAAGCAGAGACGTGCCCTGGATCCTGGCCCCCTCCCGCCCTACCTGTGTGTCACTGTTGGGACTTTTATGATTGTGTACACAAAAGATCCCAGGAAATCGAGGTCCCAGGGTCTGGCAAATGCTGCTCTATTGCTTTTTGAAAAGGTCAGAGAACTGAAATGGATCCTTTAGAAAATACCAAGGTTCATAAAATGTCAGGGAGTTCTTTACATCTTTAAAGTGTTCATAAATCAATATCGCTTCGGCATGAGATGTCACAACCTTCCCCAATTTATGTTCTCCTTGGTATGTCTTCACTATGTCGTAAGGTGTTATAAAGCCCATGTGACCTCCATGGTGGCTCCGCACAGGTTCCAGAACATCCATCCTACGCCACCCGCTGATTCCAGTTGAGGCTCAGGAGCGACTCTTTTGAAATGACTTGTAGTTCATTAAAGTCTACTGGCCCTGAGATCCGATACTGATTTCTTTGCATATGCTAAGGGATACTTTCGACTTACCCGGGCTGGTTTTCCACGAAGGTTCCATGGCTCCAAAGGCCCATTGTAATGTTCAGCAGTACGGGCCTCGTGACTGCACCTTTCACATGGACAGTTTCCATTGGCAACTGTTGAGTTTCCTGTTACTCTTGTCGTAGTGCTCTGCAAGCCAAAGGTAAAGTATGGTGTTGCATGGGGCTGGAGTTTAACAAGGCAGGACTTTTTTGGTGAAGTTAACTTAAGAGGATATCGCAGAATCAAAAAGATGGAAAGCATTGCTGAAATATATCTGGATCAAAAAGATTTCGACAAAGTATGTTTTCAGTTTTAATGTCTTCAAGATGTCATGTTACTTTGTTCTCCACACGTTCGTGAAACACGTTCCTGTCATTTTGCTGTGCTAATTGCCCGTCTCATTAACATTTCTTAATTCAAAGTCATTACTGTTTTTTTAGTGCACAGTCTTTCTTGAAAATATGTTATCAGCTGCCAGAAATTCTGTGTGGGGAAAAGAAGAAAAGCATATTTATTTATAACGTTAGCGAAATTAATTGGAACGGTGCTAAAGGCCAAAGGTACATAAGTATATGAGGTATTTGGTGGTTTCTTCTTGAAAACATTTCCCATAAATAATGTCCTTTTTTCCTGATATACTTAACTTGAATAGGTAGCATGACATCTTATGGATAAGTACTGCTTGTGGTACTTGTGTTCTTTGTAAACTCTCTCTCTCCCCCCCGCCCCAACGAGCTCGCATTTCAATCTTGTTGGACAGGAATACATTTCGTGTTGTTCAGCTGACGTATAGAAAGGCCGTTTTCTTGGGTAACTGATACCGTGTTTATTCCAGCTAGCCTAAATGAAATGAAATCACTCATTTATACAACAGTGTTGTCCGTGCCCCTTCCCTGGTGTCTTGCACATGCCTTTGCTCTCATTTTAGGAACAGATTAGGCAGACTGAATCTGGTGGATTTATGGCTGTAATTTCTGGGTAGTTTCACACTCAGAAGTCTGTTTTATTGACAGATTCTTCACAAGCAGGATGATGGAAACTATCCATCGTTGAAACTGGAGATCCTGTAGCCACGTCGGATCAAGGAGCTCCATCACGGCGGGTATCGCTGTGGGGCTTTCTGGAACGTTCTATATGCTCCTTCCTTCTGGTTAATTAAGGTCCCTTTGGCACTGTCATGGCTGTCCGTAGCACAAAGTGTAAGCAGGAGTAAGGACACAAATCATCAGTGCAGCCCTTCGCTGGTTAAGTGGTATGGGGGATAGATGGGTGAGTATATGGTATGTTACATTTGCGTTACCCTTACATTTATTTAACGGACACTTTAGTTCAAAGCAAGGCACCAGATAGTGTATCACAAGCATACAGTTCATGTTGACTTTGTAATTCTTTGGGTGATTTGACCACAAGCTCTGACGGATTTGCTGCCGACAGCAGAGTATGAGAAGCATAGCGGAGAGCCACCTTTTTAAAACCTAAGGCTTTCCCACTACTGCAGCCATTTTGGGTGAACGGCAAATGCTAAACATCTAACCACTGCTGTTTTCTTTTTTCCATTTAGCCTGTTTGTCAGTGCAGCTAAAGCAATGATTCCCGTATGTCAGAGTAAATTAACGATCTAGTGACAGCAGTGAAAGCCAGGATCCAGTGCATCTCTGAGTGTGCCCAGCATGTCCGGTCACTAATACCCACACTAATGCTGCTAATTCGACTGCTAATACCGCTAATACTTCGGCTAATACCACTTCAGCAAGACGGCTGAGCGGAGGAGCAGCGGTTAGCAGAGGAGCAGCGGTTAGCAGAGGAGCAGCAGTCAGCCCCCAGATTAAGCTGTTTGTATCTGGAATTTCTTTGCTTCCTGTCCCCATGGCGATTTTACACTCTCCAGAAGCATGTCACTCTGCAACGATGAGTGAAGTGAGGTGTAGATTGGTCAGGTATAGAGGTATTTATCCTATTTTAAGAAGTTGCAAAAGATTGTACATTTTTATCATAAAGCGTCTAAATACATTGGACACCGCTTGACAGTGATCGCTATAAGCGAATGATCATTATAACAGATTTTTTCTTCTTTATGTCTCAGGCTGATTATCATCTAATTGACATTTGTATATTTATTACATGAATATGAGATAATAAACAGCCAGTGTCGCTATTTAATTAATTTTATTGCCGATTTCAAAATACAGTGCAGCTGTTTCAAACGCTGTTTCAATATTGTACAGAAATAAGTATTGTACAGAAAAGTTCAATTCAATTTTATCTACACAGTGCATTTTCACAACGTTACATTGTCTCAAAGCGCTTATTGTAGTTTCGCTGCTACATCTTGGTGGCTCGCATTAGGCGGTTTATCATGAGCTTTGATGTCTATATTGGTCATTGGGTGAAAATGACTTTCATGTTTTCTGTGCACACGGGATTAGCCTCAGGTAGCTCGCCAGAAGCAGATATTACCGCATGGCAAAGTACAGGGCGATCAAAGTAAAGTTTAAAAAAAAAAAGAATTACTGCAGTTTTATTTTTCTTCCATATGTTGTCATGTTTAAAATGAGCCAAAATGAACACTGTAAGTGGACTCCTTGATTCGTACAAGACTGATTCTGTCCCAAGCTTTTTGATCCATATAAGTCATTGATCACTATAACCTCGATCACTGTAATTTTGTTAGGAACAGGTACAACTATTAAAAAGACAACAAAAGCATTAAAGTCTGAATGAGAACAAGGAGAGAAAATACACATGATGCTTAAGTTCTGGACAACACTTCCTTGGTAGCAGAAAACACCTACCACTCCCAGTCGGTGTTCTCTCAGGGAAATGAGGAAAATACTGCAGGTATTACGGCAGCAAGTGCATCGCGAGGCTCAGTGTCTGACCAGTTTAACAAAAATAGGGGCTTTTACAGTTTTTATCCCAGATCCAGTTGCGTGACTTATAGGTGACAAATGCTTTGGGACATTAATCTACATTGCACGAGTATTACACTTAACTATCCGTTCAACTTCAGTTAGCTACCACTGAATTTATACAGCGGCCGAACGAAGCCCTCAACCCGACGGGAAGTTTGTGATCAAGGAGCAGAAAACGGCTAGGTGCGGAGGACTGCTCGCTAAGCTAAGGCAAAATCCGCACTAGCCAGCGTTACCCCGAATATTCCTTGCCAATGTGTGGTCTCTGACGCAACAAGCTGGACGCCCTCACACTAAGATGGCTCATGGAGTTCATCAGAGAAACATGGTTCAGCAGCGGTTTTCCGATCAGTGTCATGCAGTTGGGGGAGTGCACTGTATTCAGAGCTGACAGAGTGGCAGAAGCCTCAGGTAAAAAAAAAAAAAGGTTCGTAATTTTATTTTTGGGGTCTACGGAAAGAGATTTACATGCTTCAGTGTTCCAAAAACACGTTTTTCTCAAACAGTATTTCTCTATTCACTGTCTTTAACGCTCTGTTAGAGCTTTAAGTCCCACCCCCAATGTGACCAGTGTGCTCTGATTGGTCGGCCTGCCCTACACATTCTGCCCCTGTTTTGCAGTCTGCAGACAGATTCTTGCAGGTAGGAATACGAAAAGGATTGTGTTACAAGGTGACCTCACCATGTAACTGAAGTAAGGGCTGGAATTTCAACAGGGTGTTTCAAGCAGATTAGAGAAAAGCGGTTTCTCTCATGAGACTTTGGCGTGTACTTTGGACCTTAAGACTTTGCAGACCATTTACATGCACATGAGGCTATAGAAAACACTAAAGGAAAGGGAAAATCCAGAGGAGCATAAAAGGGCCCTTTAACAATACATGGTACTCCGATGCCATTGTGGATACCCAGTGCTCCGCTGATGTTGAGCTCTTGATTATTAAGTGCTGGCTATTCTATCTCCCATCCGAGGTTTCATGCATTGTTGCTATAGCCGTCTACATTCCCCATGATGCTAACGCTAAAGCAGCCATGATGGAACTGAGTGATGCCGGGGGGGGGGGGGGGGGTCTTTTTTTGAAGCTGAGGGTTTCAATCATTCAAATCTGAGTTCTGTACTCAGGAAATTCCATCAAAATGTCTCCTGTGCCACAAGGGGACAGAAAACCCCGGACCATGTATATACAAATGTGTCAGACGCATACAAAGCCACCCCCCTCCCCCACCTTGGACAATCGCCTCTCTTTATTCCCCAAGCACTCCCTGGTTGTTAAAGGTGTAAAACCCGCAGTGAGAACACTGAAAGTCTGGCTGGAGGGGACAGGGCCTGCTTTCCAGCAATTGTTCCAGGACACAGACTGGAATGTATTTGTAGTCCAAGCAACCTGGGACTGCCACTCTGACATCAACTCCTGCAGTTACTCTGTCCTGGGCCACATCAGCAAGTGTGTGGACAGAGTCACCACCCGAAAGAAAATAAAAACATTCCCAAACCATCCATCCTGGATGAAGAGTGAGGTCAGGCTCCTGCCTACGGCGAGAGATGCAGCCTTCAGGTCCGCTCAGCCAGGGCAAACCTGAGGAGGGGGATCTCAGGCCAAATATAAACAACGGATTGAAAATTACTTCAACTCCTCTGATCTTGGCGTGGAATGCAGGCCTTTACCAACTTCAAGCCACCCAGTGCTGCCCCCCCAACCAGCTCCACCTCCCTCCCTCGTGAACTCAACCGCTTCTAGGCTCACTTTGAGCAGGACCGCAAGGATCTGTCAGTCATAGCACAGCTCCCACTCAAAGACCAGCTTTGCAGGCTATCATACAACAACGTGTGCCCCACCCTGAGCAAGGTGAATGTATGGTAAGCAGCTGGGCCTGATGGAATCCTGAGCGGCGCACTCCGAGCCTGCAGAGAGCAGCTAGCCAGGGTCTTCACTGACATCTTCAACTTCTCCTTAGCACAGGCAGTTATACGCACTATTTCCAAGCCTGCCAACATTGTGCCAGTTCCGAAGCACTGAACTGCATCAGCATTCAATGACTTCTGCCCTGGTACTCTAACCCCCATCATTGCCAAATGTATTGATAAACTAGGGTGTCTTGGTGTCAAGTGCACATATGGACACCCTTATGCTTGAACATGGTGTTCATTATGAACAGAACAACACAGAGTCCACTCGGGTTCAGGCCGGGGCGGCCGTTCCTCCCAATCACACCCCTGCAGGTCTCACTGTCATTGCCCACGTGAGCATTGAAGTCTTAAGCCACCTCAAGCCCTGACTCCCACCCACTCTGGACCCCAACCAGTTTGCGCATCGCTCCAATAGGTCAACAGAGGATGACATCGCCACGGCGCTCCACGCTCTTTCCCACCCTGACACTAAAAACTCTAAACACTGAAAAATGTCAGAATGCTCCTTATTCATTTCAGCTCAGTATTTAACACATTCCTCTCCAAGTTCAACCAACTTGGTATCAGCACCTGACTCTGCAAGTGGATTCTGGACTTGCTGACTAGCAGACCCCAGTCTCTCAGGTTAGACGACCTCACGTGAAACACCGGTGTGGCACAAGGCTAGCTGTGTGCCGTCATCCTCTCCATCTTCATCCATGACTGCATTACTACATATGGCTACAACACCATCCCCCCCCCCCCCCCCCCCCCCCCCCAGTGATATAGGCCTAATAATGAGCTGGAGTTCAGCACCTCACGCTCAGAAAACCAAGGAGATTGTTATGAACTTCAGACAGGCAATGAGCTGTGGCTACACCCTCATCTACACTGGCGGGGAGGAGGTCCAGTGTGTGTCCAGCTGGTTTCTTGGTGCCCACCTTTCTGAGGATCCCAGCTGGACCATCAGCGCCGGTTGATGATAACACAATTGTGCCTTTGCTTCCTGCATAGGCTTCAGAAAGCCCACCAGTTGCATCCACACCCACTCCGGCTGGCCTAGGAAGAGCTTCTCCCCATGCCTGTCACTGACAGCCCCCCCCCCCCCCACTCCCACTATGGTCATATTCTGTATTTAATGACACGGCATTATTTAAGCTGCTCATAATATTATTTTTTTTGTATTTTGGATGTTTTTAATCCTGGGCCTGTTTCACAAAGCAGGATTACTTGCTTAGCCAGATAACTTGCCAGATTTAAGGTAGTCTGGGCTAAATAGA
>JAODJU010000001.1:6392226-6413532 GCA_026776725.1 Gnathonemus echidnorhynchus
ATAACTTGCCAGATTTAAGGTAGTCTGGGCTAAATAGACCTTATTTTCATCAACTTACATTTAGCCCAGACTACCTTTAATCTGGCAAGTTATCTGGCTAAGCAAGTAATCCTGCTTTGTGAAACAGGCCCCCTGTCTACCTCATCTGTTTATTTACTTTTGCTTTCTATTCATGACAAATAACATTTAATAAATTTTATATATTGCTTCGGTCAGTTTTGTATATACCTGTATATTTGTATATCTGTACATACCTGTATATCTCCATATACGGCAGACCCTATATACTCCTGCAGTTTCTGTACAAGCTCTTCACTCCTGCACTTTGCTGTAAATTTTCATGGTTCTCTTTGTAATTCTTTTGTATTCTTCTGGTCGGATCATAACTGCATTTCATTGGCATTGTACCCAGCATGATGATGATAAAGTTGAATCAGAATCTGAGGAAGAGGGCACTGTAGGTCTGGACGATGGGCTACGGGGGTGGTGTGGCGAGGCAGAAGAAAAGGTGTATAAGAACGGATCCAGGGGCACGATATAGCAGTCAACTGGTTCCGGAAGGCTCTCTTTACCGCCGTGGGATTATATCTGCTGGGATTATCGGATCAGCCAAAAGCCCCTGTCAAGATAAACAATGTCTACACCCATAAGATATATGGCAATAGAGAAAAATCTGTCTCTCTGTGGCTTAAGACCTTATCGACCGTTAGGACGAGACTGAAAAAAGACAGACAGGTCTGTGTACATATTCCTTAAATGTGCTGAATGTCTGGCTGCGGGTACAGGAGGAGATGTCCTCTCCAGCTCTGGGTTCGAGGACTCTTTTGGCCTTTGGGACAGTCGCCCTACCTGCTGTGGATCTACCCTGCCAAGCGTACGCAGTCGCCGTTCGGTTTGCTCGCGGGAACATCCTGTGGCCTTTTGCGAGACCCCATCGATGTGGCCGCTATGACTGGTCTGGGATGGTCTTCCGGGCAGCCGATGCTGCGTCTGACATCAGAGCCAGACGCAGCGGGTTCCTGCCCAGCTCAGAGGAATTCTCGGGCTCTCTCATTAATTCAAATTTATTTATTTTTCCCAAGAATCAGATTTGCACGGGCGACTGGAGCTCTGCCATTGGTCACATGCTTCAACGCCAGACTAATTATGCAAGGCAGCCGGCCCTGAGCATTTCAAAATGAAGTTTCGGGGGGTAAATGGACCATAAACAAGCTGACCTAAATTTATTTTGTCTTGCCGTTATGGTTATATGGCCCCCGAAATAGCTACTGCGGTGACAGACTGCATTTGCGGTTCAGGGCATGTGAACCCGGTCGTAAACACACGAGCACCGCATAGCCTGGAGCGCCGGCAAAATTAGCCAGTTGAGGGCAATTTTCCAGGGCCATGTGCTCCAAATTGGCGGCCACGTGCCGCCCCCTCCCAAAACGCAGCCCTCTGTCTTCTGCCACACACTCAATTATCCCCCGTCTCCACCCAGGGGCTCGGTGGTGGTTTTCTGTTAGCCAATAGCAGCTATCAAAATGGAGCAAAGGTCCTTTGTTTATCTGATACCTTTGCCACCCTCAAGCAGGTCCCCAAGGAGGGTGAGCCGGTCATGTCACCGCGGTCTACAATTCGGAACGCAGCCCGGCTGCACCAGGGAATCTCCGGGAAATGGAATTGGACCTCTCAGCTCTGGAAATCATGTTCTGGCTCTTGTGGGAATTCTGCCCAATTATAGTGGCGAGACCGTGAGTTCCGGGGTCCTTTCCGCTGACGGGCGCTGGGTTGTCCAGTTGCCCGCCCGAATTCGTATCCATTGCTGGCAGTGCTCATGACAGCCGTTATACTCAGTGCTTTCGGGGGCCACAGTGTACAAGTGGGCAGGTGAAACCGCATTTTCCAAACCAAGAAGGGGTCTACGCATCACCAAGGTGGGGGTCACATGCTACATCATATAGACCGTCTGAAGAGGAGTGTGAGCACGCACTGTACCCATTTAGCGTACAACCAAAACAAGCAATAGGCTGAGTTAGAGCGATTTAATGCCTGGTTGCTATTGGATTAATCTTGAAGCCGATTGCATTGAATTTTCACTTTTCACACTGCTGAGGGCGGATGTGTTAAAGTAATGGCGCATGGAATCTCACAAAGTTTGCCTGCTTATTCCTGCCTCTGGGAGGGAACTGTTGGAGAAGTAGCACCCAACCTGCTTGAGGTTTGACTAGTTAAATATTTCATTACTCTATCTATCCATCGATAACCATCCTTCCATTTTCTAAAACCTCTTCTCCCCGAATCTCATGATGCAAGTCACCGATCATTAAGTCGAATAATTAATATTTTAGGTAAAGATATTATTTGCTTTATGCATGATGATTTAAGAGTTCAGAGACATAATGATCTCACAACCAAGGGACTGTAACTACTTGAAATAATTCAACCGATTTGGATAAAACAAGGTCACACGAGTTTCCCTGCAGTGACAATACCTGGCTATTAGATCTACTCGACTAGATGCCACTGATCTCGCAGAACAAGTGATTTAATTCCACTCTATGATCTTAATGTGTCGCGGTAAAAAAGAACAGTTTGCTAAAGTGGGAATGCTTGTGGTCAGGAAAGAGGTGTTAAGATCCGTTTGTATAGTTAACATTTTTCCAAAATTATTTCTGACCTTAACATTAGCAACAAACTGCCAATATGCAGTATCTGCAGTAACAATCTGCACAATCTACAATAGTCGCATTGTCAGACTATCCAAGGGATATACTGTAATGTGACCTTGTCGCAGGTGATGTTAATCACAACGCAGCTCTCTGCTGAGCAAATAAAGTGTATAGCATTTCAAAGTACCAGTTGACACTCTTGGCTTTGAGACAGTTCAATTCCGTCACGTTCCAGCGACTTGTGAGGGGCGGGACTGTGGATATTGATTTGCTTGTCGTGTCCCACAGCTCGGACACCCGCGAGACTTCAGCGTGAAATCGATTTGGTGGCTGCCCTGTGCCGACATGTCTGGCTGTCGGCCCGAATCAATTACCGAATTAATAGCTACCACTGGTAATTTCAGGGTGCCGGGCGCGAACGCCTGCTCCTCCGTCTCTGCGCTTCAGTCGTTGATGATGAGTGTGGCTAAGTTCAGCCGAAAGCGAGGGTGTAGCCCGGCTCTGGTCAGAGAGCCGCGGATCGCTGGCCAGTCCGCAGATGGGCTACTTCTGTGGAGAAATCTGTGCAGAAATAAGTAATATAGTGACAGTACCTAAATATACAGGCTCGTCTTAATCCTCTATTGTGGTTGAGTTTAATGGGGATGGAAAAGCCAAATTACTAAAATAAGATATGTTAATGAAATTACACATAGGTGGCACAATTAGAAGCATTATGCATGTCATTTTCTACTCTTTGTGCTTTCTGGGGTCATATGCTTCTCTGTAGAGTCTCAGATTGCAGGGCTGCCTGATCTAACACTGGCTAATCTAAGTCACATGGGTATAATGTTAGAGCCATAAGGAGAGACACCACCTGCTGATGTTATGAGTGAAGCCATCTTGCGCCGTCAAAGGTGGCCATGTTTGAAAACGCCGCTCCGATCCCACGTCTCCTCGCGCCGGCTGTCCACCCCCTCGTGTTTCGTCAGCTGTTCACAGACAGGAGTGGAGCTTGAGAAACCTATGGGGCGCCATAGAGCCCAAACAAATTAAAAATAAATGAAAAAATGAAAATAGCTAATTTGGATAGTGGATGCAGCTGATAAGTAGGTCAGCTGCAAGAAAGTGGGGGGGGGCAAAGCTGCAATTTGCTAATTTTCTGGTTTATTTTAAGAATCGTTCTTTATGAGGAGATATAGGTATGGTACATTAAATTAAAAGATGAATTACAAGATTATATTTTAATAGCTACATGCAAAAATGAAGATATGTCAATGTGGAATTGCTGCTTCATATAAACTAAAATTCATCACAATTGTTAAAAAAACTGAAAATAGCTTAACAACTGAAAATGATTAAATTTATTTGAAAACCTAAATTCAGATAAATATGTTAACCAAAAAAAATAAAGCTGTGGGCTAAAATAAAATATTTTTGCTATGTTTCAGTAGTGTTGCTACGGAGACAGGGTAGTTCAAAGGTTTTCATAATGGATTTAGATTCACGTTGCCATGGCAATGGTAGGATGCTACTCTGCCCGGATGGTAGGAGCAGATTTGTATAGACTCACGGCTACAGTTTGCCTCTGGTTTGTTCTGGATAAAGGCTCTTCACGGGATTCTGTATATCTTGTAACCTCCGGCAGTGTTGATGTCAGTCATCATAATCGGAAAACGGCGATGCTTTATGCCTTAAAGCACGATGCCAAAAACCAATATGGCCGCCTCAGCCACGTCCTTCACGCAGAACGGGCCAGAACTTGTCCCCCCCACTTGTTCCCAGGTCCATCACCCTTCATGTGTATGGTAGCCCAGAGGAGGTAGATCCGGTTTTCCACCGTGACCGGGCACCCAGACGCCTGGAACGAAGGCAGAGGGAACCTTTCATAGCCCAGTGGAAGCTGACAGGCAGCTCGAGTCCGGTCATCACCCTCATCTGACCTCCACTGAGATCTCCAGACTACAATGGCTTTCCCTCCAAATCGAGGCTAAGTGGCCGGTGTTTCTCTAATGTCCCTTTTTATTGGGTGTCGGGAGCCATTGCTGGCCTCAGTGGTCCATGTTTGACATTGGTAATGTAAGCACAGGAATCGTAGCGTTTGATATAATTATTATTTTTAATATATCGCAGTTGAATTAATATGGAGACCCCATCACAAATAATGAGTGAATATAATTGAGTTAATAGTTGCTATGCAAAGTTTTCAGTGTAAAACTCAGCAAAGACAGTGTGTAAGCTCAGTAGCTTGGTTCTGAGCTCCAAAAGTCACGTTATTAAAAATTCACAGACGTGGATAAGTCAGTCCTGTCTCTTCAGAGCATTCCCTTATAGAGCTCCTCAGCTGTGAAATAGTCTTCCAGGGGATGTGCAAGGTTCCTCCTAAGGTTTCTTCCTACTGGGGAGTTTTTCCTTGCCACTGTCACCTCTGCCTTGCTCACTGGGGCTTTGGGCAGGGATAATGTGAAGTGCTTTGAGACAATGCAATGTTGTGAAAATGCGCTATACAAATAAAATTGAATTGAACTGAAAATTGAATTCTGTTCTCTTCCCATGAGCCGACACACCCTGTCCTCTGTAAGACAAGCTTTAACTCCCAAGGAACACTGTGCCATAACAACTTTACAAATTTGCAGGAATATCACCCTCCTTACTGCCATTGTTCATCACCCTGACGCTCCACCCAGCACGCTGAGTCTGGTTGAGTAACACAGAGTAACGTCAGGCCGTGTCAACTCAACAGAAAGCCTGTAATAATGTTGATTGTTGGTTTTTTTACACCCCACACTGAGAGCTTCAGCGCACTGCATCCCTCACTGCATCCCTCACTGCATCCGTATTAGCATGTGCCCCGTGCTGAGACTCGTCCAGAGTCATGTGACTCTTTGCTCCTTGTGTGCCGATTTTTACTGCCTGACGGAAAGCAATCCCTCCGAAGGGACGCCCCCCCTCCTTCATGTTTCTTTAACCAGCGTGAGCAGAGCGGCGGCCCTGATTTATAGGGCCCTGTGAAGCCCGTTTAATGAGATGGCATTTTTCAGGGCCTCCTCGATTTTGTGTTTCTTAATGTGCACCCGGGGGACGCGGGTCGGGGTGGTGCTAGGGGTGTGTGCTCCAGTCAGATCATCAGGTCGTTTGACCCACAGGAGAAGGACATGAATCAAAAGCAGCCGCATCGATTCCCAGGGCCTCCCAATTTACCGCACACCTGGTTCTCGGCCAGCAGACGCAGGCTCTGACCCCCTCGGCACCCCCATGCCCCGTTGCATGAACCCAGGGGAAGAGAGCAGGATAGAGAGCTTGTTACAAATCAGCCAACACCCCCACCAGAGACCAGCCCCCCTCGTGCTTCAGACAATATGGAAATGTCTCCGTTACCCTGGTCTAAGCGGCGATGCCTGTTCAATGGCGCCCCCTAGAGACAAGACAGCCGATTAGTGATACTTATACTTTTCTGCTGACCACAATTTCCCTGTAAGCGTGCATCATGGATGTTCTGGACAAAAAACACCAGCTCCCAGTCGCTCCTGAATCCCATTCACAATTTTACAGGGTCATTTCATCATGGAAATATACTGACATTTGAGAGAATTTTCACTCCAGTGGTGCCTTTCAGATTCCAGAGCCCTCACAAGCGCCGACCCCCTGCATTTATTAAGTGACCTTTACATTGTTTGCCTTCCTTTGCTGAAAAGAAGCGAAGGAATAAATTTCATCCTCAGGAGGATGGAACTAGCCGACTAGCTGCTTATTAGCTGTAAGAACATGAGGAACGTCAACCATGCCACTTTGGATGGCCATGCAAAGGAGACCATTTTAGCTGTGTGTTTTAAAGGAGGGGTCGGGTGGGGGTATGGACAGTGAGTCATGCTCGGTTTGAGGAGAAAAGGGAGAGATCAGGTTGCTAGGCATTAAAGTTGTCCCCCTTTTGTTGAAGGAAACAATTGAGTCCCTGGAAACACCTACCAGGCTGACTCTCATGACCCGGCTTCCAGGCTTTCGGGTGAGAAAGGGAGGGAAGAGGGGGAATGGCTTAAAGGTACAGAGACATAGGAGGGAGGGACGGGGGGGGGCTGAGAAAGAAATGTGAGAGACAGAGAGTGAGGAAGGAAGGAAGCAGGCAGTGAGAGAGAGAGAAGGACTAGGGAAGAGAGAGAGAAGGACTAGAGTGGTGTAAGGGGGAGCTGGATCTCCTGGCTGCTCTGCGGGAGGAAGGGAAAAAAACACCCGGCATCGTTTGTGGAGGAAGAGGGAACAGACATCGCTGGGGGCAGGAGATGTGGCGAGGCACCGCGGGGCCGGATCCAGAGGGAGCAGGGCACTGAGGCTGCGGAGGAGAGGTGGGGGTGAGAGGCAGGGGGGGGGGCCACCAGCCCGGCACATCCTCGCTCTCCCTCTCCGCGTCCAGAGGAGATCACACGCCAGAGAAGAGGGCCTCTCCCGTCATCGCTGACGCCGCTGTAGCGGCTCGAGTTCTTGTGGAGATGCCTGCGTGCCGGTGGCCAGGGAAGCTGGAGAGGGGGATTTAACGTCGGGAATGAGCCAGCAGTCAAGATGGAAGGTCTTCTGTCGCCGATGCGGACGAGGGTAAGGTTGGCGCGAACAGGGGAGAGCGGCGGCGGCAGTAAAAGTTGGCTGTGCGGGGTTGCCAGGGGTGACGGCAGAAGCATTCCGGCAAGAGCGAGGCAAATGTACCGCCAGTTAAAGCAGCAGCATTAGTCAGCTGTGTGTCTGCCCAGATACAGCCTTGGAGAAGAACGCGGACAGGGGATTGTATTAAGCACTTATTGGATGGAAACTGAATTTCTGATGTTTATGTCGACTCGGAGCTGGTGCCTTGGGCTACAGCGGCCAGCCGAGGCGTGTAGACAGAGACTTTCTGTAGAGTTCAGTGATGGGAAATTGGAGAAAACAGTGCAAACCTCCTCTATTCTACCGGTAAAGGAGGACAGACATTTGTTTTGAGCTGAGATCTAGTTGAGCTTCTTTCCTTCTTGCCCTTATTGCCTTTGATATGATCTTTTATTTTTATGTTAGTATTCCTGAGCGAGACGGCATCGCGCTAAGATAACAGTGCCCCCCGGGCCAGCGGAACGTTCCGGGTTGTTTTAACACACGTGTCAGCACATCCGCGAGATGACTCCAATTTTTCTAAATGATTTTTGGAACAAAATACAGCACTGCAGAGTAATGTCGGCGCCTCAGATTCACAGCTGCAGCTTTAATGATAAGATTAGGCTTTTGTCTTTTAGGAGTATTACACGGCTGAAAGTAAATAAGAGTTCATTTTTTTCTCTGTTTTTGCATGTGGTCTCCTGCTCCTGCAAACACTCTGTATCTCTGTCCAGGGCTGGACTGGCCATCTGGCATACTGGGCATTTTCCCTGTGAGCTGCTGGGTACGTGAACCAGAAAAATGTATCGTGGTGAAACCCACCCCTGATCAGCACAACTTATCATGGGGAACCCCGAAATCCTGCCTGCCCCAGTTACACATGCATCTCTCTGATTTGTGCACAGATATTTATATTTACAGACATTTGCAGCTGATGCACTGGACACTGTCCAGTGCTGGAAGTTAATTACGTGGGAAACTGAGCAACTTGAACGAGCTTTGCTCCCCAGCCGAGGTTGTGTCCGTGGCAGAGAAACTTGTGCAGGCAGCCGGATAAAATGGGTTTTTAATGCTGTCATTAGGAGTGGCGGGGGGGGGACGGAGCCGTGGAGGCTCGGAGAGTTTGCCCGTGATTAATGAGCTGCGGGGCCAATGGTTCTTGCGCTGGAGTCCATCGCCAGGTCCTGCCTCGGGATCCTCCGGGGAACCCCTGGTAATTTATCACCAGCAGCACCCGTGCCTGTGATAGTGTCTGACTATGCGATGCAACGCCTCGGATAGGGGCTGCCTATAGTGCTTTAGTGCCTCGGACAGGGCCTGCCTATAGTGCTTTAGTGCCTCGGATAGGGCCTGCCTATAGTGCTGTAGTGCCTCGGATAGGGCCTGCCTATAGTGCTGTAGTGCCTCGGATAGGGCCTGCCTATAGTGTTGTAGTGCCTCGGATAGGGCCTGCCTATAGTGTTGTAGTGCCTCGGATAGCATCAGGCTATATGGCCTTAGCATGCCTATGTGAATATAATGCCTGTCTCAGCATCTGTACTGCCTGACTTTGTGAACTTAGCATCTGACTAAGCGTCAGTAGCCTAAATGTGTATCGATAGTGCTTGGATAAGTATTGATGCAGGTTTTCCAACTTTAGTCAGCTGGCTGGCATGAGATCTTCAATTCGAGACGAGTCTGCACATGCATTTGCATGTATGTAACAGTTTTTTTACCTTGTAAATAGTCTGTAGGGTTTCGCTAATTCGCTAATTTTAGGTTTATAATGGAATAATATATATTTGCCGTAAGATTTCTTGCCTGAGCATAAGAGTCTGAAAGCGTTTAATTGTCAAGCCAGATGCATGAGAGTTGGCGAGCCTGTTGCTGACACGTGGCTACATGGCTTTAGCTTCTGGCTAAGTGTCCATAGAGCCTGGCTCTGCAGTTTTAGCGTCTGGCTAAGTGTCCATAAGGCCTGGCTCTGCAGCTTTAGCTTCTGGCTAAGCGTCCATAGAGCCTGGCTCTGCAGTTTTAGCGTCTGGCTAAGTGTCCATAAGGCCTGGCTCTGCAGATTTAGCTTCTGGCTAAGTGTCCGTAAGGCCTGGCTGTGCGGTTTTAGCACCTGGCTAAGCATTCATAGCGCCTGGCTAACCATCATCAGCACCCAGCCGTTCAGCTTGAGCACTGAACCACACTAACGCCTTGCTGTATTAGCATTGCTCTGTCCAACTAGCACCCAATCCCAAAGGCTTCACTGTGACTTCCTCTTCACGTCACTCAGAGCTTTGGCAAAGCTAACGGCACCAGAAAATCTAAGTTCAGATGTGACTAGTTCTGATACGTGCTGCCATAACAGGATTACAGATATTCTGATGCTCTTCCTGAAGTGACGCTATTAGCAAGGCTCATCCTGCACTCTTCTAAAACACCAGGTTGGCCTTATTAGCCCCCAAAACCTCAACACAATCACACAGTTGCTAGTCAGGTGTACGGCTGGATTGCCTAGCGCCTGATACATGTTCCCATTTCACCATGGTTACATGATTCCCTGGGATGGCCTTCGAAAGACAGCCCTCGTTGGGTGACCCAATGACACGGTAGCACATGGCTTCATCAACAGCAGCGCATTCCAGAAGTTTCCAGCTCCCCCATCTCAAATTATTCTCGGCTCAGTAATTGTTTTTTTCGGGGTTATCCAGGGATCTGTCAGCTAAGGACCGATGTTTTCCAAACACCTGGAAGGTGTGTGTCGCTTTTGCCAAATACGCAGGGTACGGCATGTGGTATTTTAATGAACCTGATGACGTTCCCTTGAAGCAGGTTCACATTTTTATCAATCTATTTATTTATTATAATTATGTTGGCGGCCACTGTAGCTAATTGAGGCCAGATGTCATTCTCAGTGATTGCTTTTAATACCACCGTGGGACAGTTTTGGTTGGACTGGTGAGCAGCCACACGTAATGGAGAGAAGAGGCAACGAACCGGGAATTGGCTGGTCTGGCTATTTGGAGCCAAAAACACCAACAGGAGAGATATTTAAATCAGAGAACTGCAGAAAGAAGGGCAGGTGTGGCAAACCATAACGCTAACAGCTGCCACTTGAATCTCTGGCCTCACAGCACCTCACTACTTCTTGCAGTTGTGCTTTTTCGCCAAATATATATGCACATTTATTCCAACATTTCTCACCCACGTTCCCAAAGCCATTGGGTCATGTTTTTTATTAAGAGATATAATTATGCACATAACATTTTGAATAATTACGCAAATGTGCTCCTGGTAGCCCAAGTTAACCTCTTAAAAACAATAATTTAGGGCTTTAATTAAGAGGATTTATTAAAATTGTTGGAGTTCGGCACCATTATGTTCTGTGCACAGTGATTAATTATGAATGAATCAAGTTGCTTTTCTTTGCTGGCTGGTGTAATACTCTTAACTTGACCACAATATGGATCGTAATTAGTTTACACCTCCGGTATTTGCATAATTGACTTATGAATATTCACATACATGGAGGGATGCTAATTAGCAGAAAAGATGTTGTGGGGTTTTTTGCAAGCTGTAGGACTCCAGTGCTTTTATGCTAATTACAAACAGGTACTCTGACTTTAGCTGCTAGAGTCACTGCCTGAAGCAGAACCTACAACGACAACGTTCCATATGAAGGCAATATTAAAAACACCCGTTTGATCATTTTCCATATTGATTTGTTCATCTCAGGGCTGCAGTAAGCCTGGGGGCAATCCCAGAATGCATTGCATCTTTGGAGACACATACATTTATGGGGCAATATTATATGGCTTTGGACTGCAGCTTTAATTGTGGGAATCCCCCAAAAACCAAAATCTCCACAGAGAAAGAATGGGATTCGAACCCATGACCCTGGTGGTGAGATGGCTGCCCCTCGAGCCGCTCTGGCATGTTCGTTTGGAGCCCTAATCCTCTTGTCTTAAGGTGTCCCTATTGTGGAGTTTATCATGGACCTCCACATCAGCAACTCCTCCTGCACCAATTAGCGGAAAACATGCTGAAAGGGGGGGGGGGGGGGCAACGTTCTTGCGCTCGGCGTCATCAGGACGTTCAAAATGCGGCGGGGGAAGCAGGAGAGCGGCATGGATGGCTTAGGTGGGGACGGCGTTCTCGACGTGCCGATGAATTATGCACAAGCCGTCTGGGGGTTGCTGGCTGGGCTTCTCATTCACCGTAATGTATGTATGTAGGGCATCACTGTAATCATCTCCGACGCTCCTCAGGCATGCTGTAAAAACCTTGGTTAAGCGGCGGACTAACATCCGAGAAACAAACGCCTGCCTCTCCTCCTATAATACACAATGAAGGTGACGCTGGTGAATGACAAAGCCTGGAGACAGTCTCCACTGGTTCTCGTTTCGTCAGCCGCGCTGTCATCTTCATTTCCGTCGTTGTTGCATCTCAGTTATTTATAGACATGTGACATTAGAGCTGGTGTGTAAAAATAAACATTAATATTTTATTTGTGCTTCGAATCAAAGCCACATCTACAGATCAGCTCTGTTTTTCTGTCTTTGATTGATCACCCGGTGCAGGAGCACAGGTCCACAGCAGATGGAACCCACGCACTTACACACACACACACACACACACACACACACACACACAAGAACATGTGGGAATGGCATAGCTAGCAGCAGATAGTGCTGAAACCATGTAGCTTGGTTGCCAATCACAGACAACCCCAAGCAGAAACATGAAGCCCCCCTCCCCCCCCCAGCACCAGCGTCATCAGAGAGCCCCTCTTCAGTGCCCAGCACACAGGTGCTGCCGTCCGGCCGTTTCCATGGTGAAGCGTTGCGGTCTGAATTTGGTTGAATCTGGAGAATGCCCCCCCCCTCTGCACAGGTCCTATCCTGGGGGCGCAGTCTCAGAGTACTTCCTTGGTGACAAGAATGTGAAGAGGAGGGTACAACCTCTAACTCAAATAATTTTTCTTTGCAGCTTTCAAAACCAGTTTTTTTTTTTGTATCTGCACGTACATGTTGGACCATAGAGTATGCATGGAATTTAAATTCCAAAGAAAATAACCATTGGATTGCACAAAATTATTTAGGTTTTTTTAAACAGCTGTATTGGAAACAATACATAGCACTAGGGTATATAAAGCAAGTATTGCATGGAAACAGCCATTACCGTGGTAACCCTTTGAAAGAGCAGTAACACTGAAGAGTGAAATGGTGGCAATCATACTGCAGTTGATCCTTCTTGATGAGCTGGAGCGGGGCTTTGTTATGGCGTATTTCTCTGGGGAGTTAGCTGTGATAACGCTAACTGGCTAACTGGGAGGGAGTGTGCTGGGGAGGTGTAATATCATCAGTGTCAAAGTGCCGGTTTATCACTCCCCCCCCCGCGGGCTCGGGTTCACACATGCCGGAGGTAATGTAACCAGATGGATCCATTATCGGTGGGCCGTGCTTGGAGCGCGTTGGATGAGGGCTGTCTTGAAGGCCACCACGTGCTCCGGACACGTTAATTAACAGAGAGGCATCTGGAGACGAACCTTGGGGTCAAAGATGATGGACTCCACCTGATATATCACGATGAAGGAACGCCCAAGGAGACGGCCGGGCGAGAACTTGGCTGCCGCTTATCGCCACACTGGCAGGCAATTGGCGTCGGCTTTTGATCTGTCCCCGCCCCCTCTGGGTATACAAGGGGGAGGGGCTAATATTGAGCTACAAACTGCTGCAATGAAATCTGTCCAATAACTTGCTGATATGGCTCAAACAGAACAAAAGAAGCTACCATAATCCTGGCTATCGCTTCAACTGCCGGCCTCCTACTGCAACATAATATCCGAGACAATGCACCAAGACCACCTCAAGGCTAAAGACCGCCTCATCCTCTGACAGACACCCACATAGCATTTCTAATGCACCAATACATCGTACATATCGATCCTTGAGCATCAGGCCTTTGGCGTCATGAAAGGCATCAGTAGATTTTTCAGGAGTGCAAGAGAACAAAATAGACATTGGTGTCGGATCATGCTGCATTTAAGCCGGAATGATCTGGGATACAAACGACATGCGTCATTTGTACACTCAGGTTCTCCTGTTTGTTTTGTTAGATCCGAGTAATTTTTCACAGGATTACCAGCCTCACATATCTGACACGAAAATCTGTTAAACTTGTGGCACAATTCTCGTGTTATCCCTCTGCGCCTGGTGCACTTGAGCTGAATATGAGTTCACAGTTCTGTTTGTTTCTTTGTTAATCGATCCTTGTGTAATTTACGAGCTGCCGTCATCCTCAGCCTCGGACAGGGGAGCCTGGCACTGGCTTTACGTCATGGTACACAGAAGAGTCTTATCTATGTGCCCATTGACGAGGGCTCCCCATAACTTACAGGTCTTTCAGGGGTCTCTCAAACACTCAGACTCCAGAATTTTCTTGCAGTTACTTAGCAGTTGCTGACAGAAATACCACAAGGTTATTTGTGGTTTGCTCAGAATTTTCTGACTAACCTCTAAACCGCTTATCTGTCAGTAGTAAACAAGGTTCAATTAACGTAGTCTTGTTTGAATTCAGGTACTCTGAACATTACTAAAGGGCTAATTTCTTCCTGGATGAGTAATCTCTTCCTGAGGGAGTGGGGCAGTGTAAAGTGAAACACTGAGGAAACGTTACCATGTCAGGTAGCCCTTAGCCTCCCTTATTCTGGTTTGTGGGTCTCGATGTCAATGCTTGGTCTTTGCACCATCTCTTCTGGTCATGCCTCACTCTGGAAGGTGCAGCTGACAGGGGTGCGTTGAACACAGAGCATATCGTGGTTTTAACAGTTGGCATGTAGTGATGGACATGTTCATCTCCTCTTTGATAAACAGAACATGGATTTGGGGCATATAATGAAGATCTCCCCCCACCCCCCACTTCGGTATTTTTGGGGGAAATCCAATTTGGACGGCTGTAATGTCCTCTCTATAGGTCTTTATTTTCTTCTGAATGAGATTTCTAACCATGCCGTTCTCCGTTGACCCCGAGGAGAATCTGAATTATGATGAGCTCCCAGTGGTAAGATTCCAGGCTGATGGGACTCAACTGCTAGGCAGGAAAACGAATGACCTCTCCTGGAATGTGATTTTAAAGGAGGTTCTAGCTGGCAGTCTGGGAGAGGAAGAAACAAGTTGGAGTCTGTCTTATCTGTACTGCATTATTATGCTCATGATATCCATCATGTAGCATGATGCTAATCATTTTATTAGCACTTGTGCCAAGGCATTCATTTTGGTACTGATGCCCTGTGAGCTGTAAAAAATGGCTGTTGAATTTTAAAAAATTCATGTAGTTTTACCATTTCACCATGCTTCTAAAAGTGCTTGGCGCAGCAGATGTCATTATTAATGGAAGGGGAACCATTTTTCACATGTCTGACAGTCAAATTTCATATACTAATATTGCTAGAAAACAAGCAGAGATAAGGGAAATATTTCGCCAGCCCAAAGGAAGAACATAAGTTGATTATGTTGGCAAGATGCTTGGTGATCATTCTGATGACCCTTACGTGTTTCTGTGAGCAATGATGGCTGACAGGACTCTGTTAGAGGTAGTAGTTTGTTGACTACACCTGGCAAGTGTGTATTTCTCCTCAGCTATGTTAGGGGATGAAACACAGCATTCTCACCTCTAGGTGGAGCAGTAGGGCACTTGCCTTAAGCACATGTGCCATTTTAAGGTGTGGTGCTAGAGTATGCCTCTTTTCTTGTAATTGTTGTCATTCCTAGAAATGCACTTAATTACTATGGCTGTGGGGTTTTGAGTTGACTTGTGCTTGCTTGTCTGAAGTTCACCAATAAGTGTACTCATTTAGCCCTGAAGGTAACCTGAATGTAAGTCCACCACAATTCAGTGGTAAAACTAGCAGCATGTTGCCCTGTCTTTCAGGAATAGTGAGACAGGCTTGGCATTTTGGGGAAATTGGTTTCATTTTGTGCATGACTTAAGCCACACAATAATGAAACCTACTGACAGAAAACAAAACCAGCGCCTAAACGAATCATGTGCCTTGCGGTAATTCTGATTTCTGAAGTCTGGGATGGGGTGGAAAATGATAAAGCATCTGTCTGTCAGGGAAATGGTCCAATTCATCCTGACTACCCTGAAATTTAAACTTTACTTTTAGGGTGTTTTTTGTGTAGAACTCACCTAGGAAATAAACCGCAGATCTTCCAAATATCAGAGCAGGCCGTCGCGATGAGTCTTTGCCAAACTGGAACACGAACAAGACCCTGCAATGCATCTGGTTTCCTTCTGTTGTTTTTCTTCATTGTCCCTGGTTGTATCGTAGATTTCTAAAAACAAACGCTGCAGTCACTGCATTTCCTGCATGGAGTTATGTCATCGGGGCACCTGGCAAAGCCCTACGGAATAGGAGCAAGGTTAGCATAGCAATTATAAAGACTGAATCACCTCCAGTAGCAGGAACACCTGGGGTGACCTATAGCCTCATGCATAGTACTGATTTTGATGCAATAGCTGAGTTAAGACTGTCATCTAACCCTCTACCTTAGCTACCATAAACCTGGTTTCATGTCACATCAGTCTCTGTAGAAGCCTACAGACATTTCTTCCACGCTTTAATGATTGCTCTTCACATCGTCTCATCTTACCCTTCTTCTGCCAGACCAAATTTTGAGGTTTAGCAGGTTGACCCCCAAGCCAGTCGACCATCGTTTCGTCATTTTCCTTTGATGAACCTCTATGACCTGAGGCAATGCTCTCCCGCTCCCCCAACTCCACCCGAAAGCTGAAGCTTTTCGCATGCCTCTAAACTTCTAGCTCCAGAACTCTGCTTGCCCACTCTTGTCACATCTGCACAGCCAGCTGCGCCACGTTTTGGAGAGACCGACGGCTCGAACTTGACGGCGATCTCTTAGACGTAAGTGGAGTTATTCCTGGCTGGTGTTGAAAAAGCCATCTAAAATAGATCTCATCAAAGAGTCTTTGTGCTTGACACGCTTTACAATTTACTCTGAGGGAGCGTACAGACTTGTGCGCCAACGGGAACTCGTAAATTTGACTGAAAGCACCTTTTCTTCAGGGCTCCTTCAAAATGTAGGATATTGGCTCCTTTGGGTCTGCGCGACGCATTCCTCGTTCTTTTGGCCGAGGTAAATGATATGTATGTTCGCGTGCCTTGCAATATTCATGCTAGAGTGACTGTGTAACTCGTTCAACATTTACGGGGCTTGTGTAGACAGCTGTAGCATTTGGCAGCTGTTTTGTTTTGTTTCCTAGAGAGACTACATGTGAATTTTAATGAGGGAACTATCAGCTTTTAATGGTTTTGATTCAGGGATCTAGGATTTGCCCAAGGAAACCCCATTTTTTAGCTGAATCCAATGCAAAAAGACAGAAGCCACAGCCAATCACAGCAAAGGCTGTACTGCAGTGTCCTTGCATAGCACCCCGTCCTCATGTTTAAGAACGCAGTGGAGCGTGACGATTGCCCACCTCCGTTCTTCTGCTTAAACTACGGATGCAAGCTTGATTTTTTTTTTCGCCTCCAGCTGGTTGCCGTGGCAGGAAACCTGCTTTTCAGCACATGGTCTTGCTTTAAGTGCCCAAACCGGTATTTGTAAACTTTGCCCATATGGCATGAAGGGCGGCAGGTGAGCAGGTATGTGGAACAGGGTCTGCAACGTCCCGAGAGGAAAATGTGCTGTATGGATGCCGCTTAAAGTTGAAGGAGAACGGCACCAGTCTATTGGAATGGGGGTCTCTCATGTATTTTGTCTTTTATTTGCTTGGCCTGGTTATGTTTTGATAACTACTGTGCATACGCTCTTCAAAGAAAAATGAAGGTAAGATGACTATGGTGGGGGGGGGCACAGTGGCACAGTTTGTCTCACACCTCTGAGGATCCATGTTCAAGTCTCTGTCTTGGCTTTGTATGATCTCCCCATGTCATCGTGGGGTTTCCCCCCCACAGTCAAAAAACATGCTGAAGTGAATTGGATTTGTTGAACTGTCTATAGGTGGGTGAGTACCTTGTGAAGGGTTGGCGCCCCATCCTGGGTTATCTCCTGCCTTGCACCCAGAGCTTCTGGGATGGGCTCCAGACCCCCAGGGCCCTGCATAGGAAAAGAGGGTATAGAAAATAGATGGATGGGTGGATGGATGAATCAATCGATCAGTCAATGGCAGAACAAACATACTGTTCTATTTCTAAGATGTTATTTGAGTAAAGAGTCTTTTGAGTATAGGTTCGGGTTTAGAGCCAATTCCAGGGTCAAGTCTAAGAAACAGTGGTTACAAGGCAGGAAACCCACACAAACCAGTGCAAACCACACACATGCAGAGCTAAGGATGGGATTTGAACCCCCAAGCCCTGCAGGTCTGAGTGCTTCTGCCTAGCTGCATGCCACTCATCAAAAATGCCATGCATGTGACATCTAATGTTAACAGGTGACCTGCTAATTCTCGGGATATTATTTCCATTTAGGTTAAATGCAAATTGCGAGTCTTATTTCAATGTTTCGGTGACCTCACTATGTATAAAATCTGCCTGGCTACAACTTTATGAACAGCAGACCATGTTGCCTCAGGCCCTGTAGGTCACTAGTGCTAAACATGAATCACGGCGTGTCTGTGATCTCTGGGGGTGATTTTGTAAACACTAATTAGTTTGCCCCGTTGTCCGCAAGCAAACGAAGCTGGGAGCCTGGCATTAGCCGTGGCATGTGTTAGTGGCCTGGTCCCGAAGCACTTCCCGTCCTCCTTCCCAGTGTGCGGGGAATTCACTCGCGGGGAGTCATTCATCAAATGTGTCACCCAGCGGACGGATGATCCAACTGAAGCTGACGGTCAAAGCCAGAAATCGGGCAAAAAAAAAAAATCAGGGAAAGTATGTCACTGACCCCTGGAACGTGAGAGAATGAGGAATTTTGGAATTTTTTTCACTGGTAGATTTATGAACGTTAAAAACTAAAGGCAGCTCTCAACCTGCATAAAACGGACTTATGTGAATCTGAACTTACACAAAAAATATCCGAGATACACAGTTTACAGAAGCACTAATTAAAAAAAGAGTCAGTCTGCACTTTATCTTTTCATTTGTTTAATACGTGTTCTTTAGTTTGTATATTTTGTGCTTTTTGTTACAAGGCGTCTGGAATGGCATGGCAAAGTAAATCCCACTTACGCAAAATTTGACTTACATAAGGCTTTGTGGAATGGATTACTTACGTCAGTGAAGAACTTCCTGTACATTGGCAAAAAGGTCCTCTTTAATTAGCTCTCTGGAGAATCGAGTACCTACACAGCATTTTCTGTGAGCCTTAAATGGGCTGGTCTGGACTGAACGTCAACCTGAAAGATATAGACAGCAATGTTAAAGGCATGACTAAAGGCTAGGAATGGAGAGGATTGCTTCTGTGTTATGGTGGATAACTAAACTCACAGTTGGGATTATCTGTTAAGGAGTAAGTGGGGCAGCAACAGTATGTTGGTTATCAGTGTCCTTTTTGGCTGGTTTAAATTATAACGAGCTGTGACACAACAAAACTGTATAATCATGCCTTTTAGCAATTAAGCGCGATTATAATCAGCGCCTCTACAGAGCGAGTGCTAAAATACCAGGGGGAGGAGGGGGGGTCGGTAGGAGAAAGCCTTGTTTACCTTCTTCACTGACGTGGGATGGGGAACAGGTTGGATTTTGTGGGAGGCTGCTGGTTGTTATGGTTACATAACGTCACCCAGGAAGGCTTAAGCCCCAGGAGGGGGTGGCTACAATGGATCGCTCTCAGGGAAGGGGCGGTGGAAAGTTCTGGATGATTACAAAGTGAAAGTGGGTCAGGCTTAAGGGTTCCACCCCCACACGGTTGTTTTCTGGGCCCGCCAAAGCAGGGAGGGAAATTTCATCATTGGCATGTATTGGGAGAAGATCTCAATATGCCAGACTCGTGTGAAATTTAACGACTTATATGCGCGTCTGCTGTTTTCTTCGTTTGTTTGTTTGCCTCTCAGCTTGATAATGAGTCTTTGAATGCTGTTGCGTGTAGCGTAATCACTCAGCTGGCTAACACATCTTAACGAGCTGGGTCAACGGGTTTGGCGGCATGGGGAAGATGCAGAAACGGAGAATTTCATTACGGGGGGGGTGTGAGGTAAGGTGTGGGGGTCACACACTGCACTGATTTCACACTCACGGCGCCGTATGGACACACGCTGGCCACTCACGCCCACACACACACACACACACACACACACACACGCACTGGAGTATCATGTGACATTGCTCTGTTCTATAGAGCTGACCAATCAGGAAAGCTTACCCACAGGGCGTTATGAAACTTGCCCTACCATCTACTGTCAGAAAAAAAAACATTTCTTTAATTTGATGAATTTTTAAAAACTGAGCTCCTCCAGGGCCGAAATCTCAGAGCACCTGACTGTATCATTACCATAATACCATTATTAATAATTAAAATGACCATTACTATTAAAGCTCATGCATTGACTTACTGCGGTCGTAAGACAGATGCAAACATTCTGCTTAAATGGTTTAATTAATATCACGGTTCATTTCCCCTTATAACTGATCGTGCCACTAACGTGTGTTGATCGTGCTTTTAATTAGTGGAGTGCTGTCGTGAGGCTGTGTTACGGTAATCACACAGGAAAGGCGGGTCATTGCAGATTAGCTCTTACAAATGAAGGCATCGCAGGTTCCTGGGTGTCACACACGCATGCGTTCCGGGACAGAGACAGCAGACCAGGCCCAATTAGGAAACGTGTCATCGGCTCGAAACGATGCAATTTATGCGGAGGTGGCTTTGAAAATGACACTGAGGGATGCACAGGCCAAGGTTTTGCAAGTCAGATTCACATCACCCTGCACCCCCACCCCCAAAAGATCACCTTCAGGAACAGAAGTGAGACCTCATCAAGAAGAACGTGGCCAAGAAATCCAAGCGTGATCTGAAAGACCACATCCATTATTCTGCTGGATAATATTCCTCTCAAAGCAGCTCGTGTCTCTCTGCAACAAATATGTGAGATCAGCCGTTTTATTTAGTCTTGAGAGATTTATTTAGCAACTGTAGGGGTTGGAGTCTAGGAACTGGAGATGATTGCGAATAAGAGCTGCACGTGAAAGGAACGGTGGTCAAATGAAACCAATATCACGCCTTCCTGAAAGTATTATTAGAGAGGATTTTGGGTTCTTTTAAGTCAAGATGAGTTCTCAAATTCTGCTGCTGAGAAAGATTTGGGTTTATCCCTAAAACCATTTTTCTGAAGAGGGGGGAAATGTGGTCTTTGGAGGAGTTTAGGAAAGCAATCACCTCACAAAATTGCCTGGTGCCACTAGTGAATAATTCTTAATGCGATCTATACTCCAGTTAATCAGCTTCAGGATGCTGAAGGCAACACTGGTTCCACCTTGACTCCAAGTTAAAAGCAAATTAGCCGCTTCCAATCAGGCTGATATCTCGGTGGAACATTTCTCGCATTCCTGTGTGGCGGCATTTCAGCGGGCTGCCGGAACTGCATGAGCTGCACATCCCCCGTTTCGCCAGCAGAGGGCACTCTGATGCAGAAGCGCAGCAGCATCCAGCAGGCAAATTTAAGATGGATTAACACGACGACAAAACACAAACAATGAAGGTGGGCAACATAGCAGCACTAGTGAGGGGTGGTTCAGTGGATTTGAAGTTATGTTTCTGTGACGTGTGTGCCCGTTGCATTGTGGGTATTTTAGAATGATTCTGACAGCCCCCTCCCATGAAATTCCTGCATTGCCCTAATTGTATATTTGTGATTGACGAACAAAGAGGCCTCGTTCTCCTCGTGGCAGATGCATCATTCATCCCCACGTCGTGTTTCCTGTCATGTTCCGACGCGCTTTATCAACCTCTCTTTAATCTATTATCTGTCCTGATTGTCGATGCCCTCCCGACCCCTGCCGCCCAATCCCGTGATGAAGAGGGGGATTCTCACTCATTCAGGGTCTCCCAACATTAGTATCAAAGGAGGCAACAGATGCTGGGTGATTGGATGAATCGAGGCCATCAAGAAGGGCAGGGCAGGCAGCTGTGTTTGG
>JAODJU010000001.1:6424611-6442809 GCA_026776725.1 Gnathonemus echidnorhynchus
ATTCGGCACTGAACAAAACAGAGGATCAGCTACCTCAGCTGCCCCCTCTAATTCTGCACTGTGCAGACATTTTTTGAAGGGTGTTCCAGCCCGGGACATGGAATGATACAGGACAGTGGATGCGGGAGGAACCAGGCTGGGATAGAATCTGTGCCCTGAAGTTCTGAGTTTCCAACCAAGAAACACAATGACCTTGGCCACAACGCTAGAGGAGATTGAGGTGACACTGGAGCACTTACTCATGGACGTGTTTGTAAGTGGACAGACTGTTTCTATTCCTCTCTCTTTCTCTCTTGCTCTCTTTCCTTACAAAGGAGTGGTAATTTCCATGCTTCTGTTCAACTGCCTCTGGAATCACCCTGGTAGGTGTTCCTGTTACACCAGGTTAATGTTGCCAGAACTTGCCTTTCTGAAACGTGCCTCTTCACCTCACCTGCGCTTCTCCTGTTTCTTCTCATGCTTCTTTTGATCACTGTAAAATCAGCCCACTGTGGGTCTTTGGCCAGCACCTGGATATGTCTGCCATTCCACCTTTACAGTGTTTACCATTTTGATACAGTTGACCATCAAATATTTTAATAATAAACAATAGTCTCATCATTAATAGGTGAGGGTGCTTTATTGATTGAAACGTGAATCTTAATGGGCTGACAGCACTGTGCATCGATCCAACGTTTGTTGAAGAAGAACATTTGATTGTCCTGTACCTTTGAATTTCTTTTGCATGCATGTAAGCTTTGAAGTCTTTTTGAACAGAAGATCTGGAGATTCAAACTGCTTTTTTCCCCTAGCGGCTGTTCCTGAGTCCTTTCTAAAATAGCCAAGGAATGAAGCTTCTGGCAGACTGATTTTAAAACGGGAATTATTCCATTTATTAGGGCATATTGTGAGCATATGCTGTTTGCGAAAAGGGAGTGTTTATGCACATTTGGAAGTGGCGATGCCCGGCTTCGTTTGGAATCGTTAAGTGTTTCTGTGCGCCGGGGGACACCACCGACGTCTGCAGTTAATTGGAAAACAATTAAAGGACGCGTTAGTCTGGGTTTTCATTTTCTGCACCGCTCGAGCTTGTCTCACCAAGCACCGAACCGAAGCCAAGCGCAGATCACACTGTGAAAGCACTGCATTCATCTTTCATAGGTCCGTCTCTTTCGTTTTAGGGGACTGTCTGCATACGGTTAGCCGGACGCATAGTAAACACTCTTTACGTGAATTACTTGCATTTAATTGCCTCATACAAACCTATGCAGTTAATCAACATGTTGCGGTTTCTTGGGTTGCATCCTGCTGCACTTCACTGCAACTGGAAAATGTGGCCATGAAATCAGCTTCGAAACTAATAGCCTCCTTGGACAGTGGGCAAGTATATCAGTGGGGATGATTCCGTATATCATGCAGTCATCCACTCATTCGGAACATCTTTTAGGGGTTTGTTGTATTTTGTGTTAGACATTATTTTGTGTTATATATCCTTGTATTCCTCAGGATTACCTGCGTTCCTTATGTTGGTCTGGTTTCTACTGTTAAACAGCCAGCATCCTCTAATCTAGGAGAAACATCTGAGGCCACACTTGCCCTGATAAATAGTTACCAAACTAAGGCTAAATGCTAGGGCTCTTCAGTGCTGTTTTGGGAACATTGTGACCGCCTATTAAAGCGTGTGGGCAGGGTGCCGCAGCCGCAATTATTTGTGAATCATTACCATAGTCTTGACTGTTGCTGCCCCCTTCCTGTTTCACATGTGAGACCAATTCCCCCAGCTCGTAAACGTGCAGAAACTTCAAGGTCCCATGCCGCCCCCGTCTTCGGAGGTCAGACGTCGTAGCAGAGCTCGGAGCAAGAGGAGCGCCGCTACGTTAAAGCCGCTCTGTTTACGTTTCGCCGATCGCCGAAGGAGGACTGGCGTGGAAGGGCCACGCCGCAAGTCGCCTGTTACGGTCCTCTTCGGTTACTGTAATTATTTTCTTTCCCAAAACAACTGGATCAGGAGGCTACAGCTGCATCCCATCCAGGAGGGAGCCTGGCTTTGGAGCCAGCTAGGGTTACACGCTGGACAAAACCAGACAGAACATCCAGCTGTCACAGAGAACCCCAGGGCTGTTACTTGGAACTCTCCGTCTTCATAGAGGAGCTGGATCATGCCGACGACAGATCAAGATATACGGAACCGTTCCTAAATGGGCCTGATTTAGTCCTGAATATCCTGACTGTCTAACACGTGCACCACAAAAATTGAAACAGGGGAGTTTATTAATCTCTTCCAGGCAGATGTGTATTAATTATGAATCTTGACGCATGTGAAAGGCTAGGTCTGTTTTCTCCTAATGGATTCCAGACGGTAAATTGCTAGACATTCCCCTTTTGCCAAGCAGAGCATAGAAATGGTGTATTGCTTTAACGTCGCTTTTCAAAATTTCCATGTGATACAAGGCGACCCTTCGTCTTTGATAGGGCTGTAGATGCTTGTGTTTATTATGGGCTGTTCAGTACCTCCCCCCCCACACACACACACCATCACCTGAGCTATATTACAGAGATTATGTCCTGAATCAGACACCAAACCTATGGACACTCAGGTGATAGTGGCCTTTATAGCTCCTAAATTATCGAAATGGTCTTTGAGGACACTTCGGTCGGCACGGCTGAATCCGTTTACCAAATCCCCAGCTGATCGGGGGTCTGGCTGTTGCGATAATCTGTAGTTAAGGACCTAAGGAAGCTTGGCAGTCAACAATAAATTCAGAAAACAGCCCCCTGTTGAAAAGCAACAGCTACACATATAAAGTGAAGCGATTGCATTGTTGGTGCCCAGCTCTCGCTCGCCAATAGCTGCCCTGTGTTGGGGTTAGACAGCGTGCCTTTGTTGATGCAGATGGCTGCTAACTGCTAATGTGGTATAAGTAGAGCGGTAGCGCCGCGCTGTGGCCCGCGAGGACCCTGCACTGGGCTCTCCTGCCCCTTCGGGTGCCCAGGGGTGGGCTGGCCACAGAGCCAGAGCAGCTCTCTCTCGATCCAGCATCACCCGAAGCCGGATTCTCTTTCTGTGTTGACACCGTTAGCGATGCTCCTTTAGCTCTTGGAGGCTCCCCGATGGCCTGGAGAGGACACCGCATGGGATATAGTCTCAGTCGCTATAAACCACATGGGATATAGTCTCAGTCGCTATAAACCACATGGGATATAGTCTCAGTCGCTATAAACCACATGGGATATAGTCTCAGTCGCTATAAGCCACATGGGATATAGTCTCAGTCGCTATAAACCACATGGGATATAGTCTCAGTCGCTCAAGGGTGGTTGACAATTCTGACCTGTGAACTAATGCAGGCTGGCTGGCCACGCTGCCTTGATTGGGAACAAGTGTGTGGCTCAGAAGGACTCTGTGACTGCAACGGGATGGTTGCTGGTTCAAATCCTGAGATGAGCAGAGTAATGCTGCTGTTGGACCTTTGAAGCAGGCCCTTGACCCACAGCTCCAGGGGTGCCGCACACCGGCTGACTCTGCCAGCCGCCCCAAGCTTCGCTCTTGTCTATGTGTCTCTCAAAGGAGAGTAAGATGGGATATGTGAAAAGACTCATTCCAATGTACATCTACTCATACTTGTAGAAATGATAAATAAAAGAATCACTTACAGTAATTCCTGCAGGAACCAAGCTCTGTCTGACATGATGGGAATCGGTTCATTGAATGTCAGATGTCTTCATTGTGGGAGCATGCATGCACATCAGCTGTTTTTGTTTATGACAGTTTATTACAGGGTGGGTCTGAGGACGGGTTAGCAGAGAACTTGATGATCTCTTGGCATTGTACAAACATGACGCTGCACGTTTGCAGATTCCCAGGACATTGTTTAGATTTCAGGTCCCGGGACAAGACCACACAACCATCTCGGCCTTCTGCCTGCACTTTGTGTTTGTGATAGGGGCCGGGCTGACAGAAAGGGAGTAGGGGTGTGTCCAGGAACAGGCCCTGCTCGGTTGTCTGTGAGACTGAGCTTCTTATGAAAGCACCATTAATCGGACATATATATATATATGAATGTAGTAGAAACATTTAAGCAGGGGTAGCCAATCTTATCCGCAAAGTGCCGGTGTGTATGCAGGTTTTTGGGATAACCTGTAGGTCAGCTGTTCAAACCCAGGTGTGAGGACTCCTCAGCCAATCGGTCCTCTAATTAGTGACCTAATTAGGTGGCTGCAGCGAAAACCTGCATACACACCGGCCCACCCCTGATCTAAAGCAACACACTATTAAACAAAATCTTGGTCTAGATTTGTATTCTCTGGACCTGAAATCTCCACGTCTGGAAAGCAGGGTCAAACAGTCCCTGGATCAGTTGATGATTTTTTGTTTAAGTGAAATCATTTGGCTGCACCTCGGATGTGAACTGCTGACGTTCTGATCAGAGGCACAGTGGCTGATCACACAGAGCCACCTACCACCCCAACACAACCCGCTTATGATCTAGATGTTCAGCTGACACTTAGAATTTACGCAGTGCTGATAAAACTGTGCTTCATTTCCCATAGACTGAGCTTCAAAACAGAAACTCATGTGGGTTCTACTGGCTGAATCCAGAGTTCATGATGAGGCATTTAAACCTTCAGTTGGTATTTATTTCCGAAGGTATCATGATTACTTACCTGGGGGAATGTTTGAGTGACACCTACAGGTCTCACGTGTGACTGGATGCGGACATGCTGATGAGGAGGCTGTCAGACTTAATTCCGGAGCTTGAAAGCAAAATGCTCCCCTCCACCCAACAGTGTCAGTTTCCCGTGTAAAACCAGGCTGTTATTCATGTTTTCAGATTTCCCCCTTCCCAGAGTCATTATAATACATTTGGTTTCAGTGAATTATGAATTATTAAAGTCGTTTCGAGGTGATATCTGCGTAACGATGGAGCGGAATTGAAATCTGTCCAAGGGATGAGGGAGTTTTATTTCATGGGCTTTGTGTTCGGGCCGGATTTGCAGAAATGGCTTCAGCACGCGGTGGCTACGCTCGATTAGCAAACTAGCGCTGTAGAGATTATGCCGCATGTTTTAGGGGGATTTTCCACGTCGGACCGCTGATGGACTCGTGGGCTGGAGCTCGCTGGTGCACGCTCTGTGTCCGTCGGACTCCGGGTCTCCGTGACGGCGTGCCGATGGTGTTTGTTATGATTTGAAATGGGCTGTGGGTGGTTTCAGTGCCGCCTGGCAGGATGCCCGCCCCGGATCACTCCACATCTGGATGTCTTTAAAATGCATACTGTTATGACCTGAACTTTGAGGATTCTGAATCGGGAATCTAGACTCCAAACAGAGAGTCATCCCTCCTTTTTCACACTCCTTCAATGCCGGAATGTTCTAAGGTGGAAATTGTGAGCTGGGTGTCTCCCCTGAAATTATGTTTTCTGATGCCCCGCTTTCAGTAGGGGTGTTAGCAGAGAATGCTTGGGAAGGGGGGGGGGCAGGAATATCTCATTATCCTCCACCCTTTCATTGCGTGTCTCCTGTCTGACCCGTCAAATGTTTGCATCAACCTTAAAATCCTTTTCTTGGCGAATTAACCCCCCCTATTCACCAGTAATAGGATTTTAAATAGTACCATCAGTAGGGAGGATTCAATAATTAATATCCATTGGATGTTGCCATTTACTTTTTAGTTTCAGATGCCTCACAGCGATTATGTATTCATGGGTTAATTTCCTTGCTACCAGCCCCTTTGCTTGGCATATGTGTGTCAGTTTGGGTTATTATGGAAAAAGACCCAACACTGGTGTCTGAGGACCCCAGGCAGGCAGACACAGGATTCCCACGCCGGTGCTCGGTCATCCATCCATAAAACAGTATCCAGTGTTAACTACCCACGATGCTCTGCACCAAGCATGAGCCCCAGTCTTTATACAGGGCCGATTTATGTGTTGGTGGTTTTGCTGTTTTATTTTTTTTAACATCTTACCATTCCTAACTTGACATTCTGTCAGACCACAGATAAACAGATTAGTCTCTTCTCTAGTCTTGACCAGTAAATTTATCATTGCACGGTCATTTTTAATCGCCTTTGACTCATTATATCTGTCGTTCCTTTATAAATGTCGAAGGCACATTTAGAAATATACATCAAGTATAAGTGCATAATTTGCTAATGATTTAGAGCTCGCGAAGCTCTTACTCACTGCTAATGATCTGCCTAACGACCACGAGCGCGACCACAGCCCCGAAAAGCGATCTCCGTGACGACGGAACGTCCGCTAAGGGCGCCTCAGCGGTTGTCCTTCAGAGGACCTCACCAAAACTGCCCCGCTGCCTGTACACATACCACCACTTTTATCCCTGATATCATGGTGAGCCGTGTCTATCCTGGTCGGTCAGAAGATCTTTCACCTCCCTCAAGCTCTCTCATTTAGGAGCCTTCAGGCAGACCTCACTGCAGACAAAGAATATCAGAGCCTGACCACATCTGGGTTTGATTAAACACCCTCACCAGCCTCGCCCTTACTCTATCCATCCTGTCTCCTTTTCACAAAGAAGAAAAAAACTTTTTTTTTTTTCTTTTTTTTTTGCAATCCGTGGCAGATCAAGTGGCACAGCTGCACATGTGTCCGGAACTTTCTTTCTGTCTAAGTGGCACGGGTCGTCTAAGCAAGCGTGTTAACTGTCATTAGTAACGGTCAGGCGGTTTTTGGACGGGGCAGGGGAACACATAATAGAGCGTGGGGCTTCATTCAGGGCTTGGATCAGCTGGTGTAGAGGGGCTGGCTCGTGTATGCTGTATACAATAGGTGTGCTCATAAAGCAGAGCATGCTGGGTAATTGCCGAAAGGGTTTCTGAGCATTACCAGGTCGAACGTTATGTCACAGGCTCCCGGGGCCCGTTTTACCAGCCCGGGATGGATCCGGGTGAAAGGATGGATGTTTTTTTTTTGCCTCTTAATCTGCACGCCAGATGGCTGAGCGTCACATTTGCTGTTTGAGTCGCTCCACGTGACCCGACGGGTGATAAAGAGCGGCCGACGGCTGGCGTCCCCGTCGTCACATGGCCCCGCAACGTGGGGAAGCTGCATGTTCAAACCACCGACCCGATTAAGGCGCTGACGTTTCGGGACCGCTCTCCCCAGGGGTGATACTTTATGCTTCAGTCTCATAAGCACAAGATCCACCCCCCCCCCCTTTCTCCCAGCTGTCCCCACCCCCCACCCTGGGGCTGGGGAGATAGAAAGAGGGGCGGCAGACTGTGCGGCTCAGCAGCACAGGAGGGGGAAGAGAATGCAGGCGGAGACGAGCCGCCCTGGGATGGGCCGTCCCATGATTCATAGCACTGACGCTCAGAGAGGGAGGGAGCGGTGGTTTGGTGGGGAGGGGGGGGCATGTAGTCAGCGTACCGCTGTTTGGCCGGCACTCAGAGCGCAGCGGTGAAGAGCAGAGAGGAGCTGTTGGGCTGGGGCAGCGCAGACACACACAAGCAGGCAGGCTGACACAGGGACTCAGCACGCACACGCAGACCCGGACAGGCAGGGGGCGCCGTGCCATGGTGGTGCAGACGGCTGTTACACCGGGTCGCAGCCGCAGGCTGCTGCTCAAGCTGCCGGGAGGGACGCTCCGGAGAAGCAGCGGCGAGCGGGTAAGACGCCTCGTCCTCCATCCAACCCCCCCGCCGTCTATCTGCGCCGCTGTGAGAGCACCTACATTTAAACAGGGGGGGGGGTTACTTCCCTGTAATCCCTAAATTAGAGGGCAAAGCTTTTAATCTGGGGCAGAGCGGTCTCGCAGACGCCTGTGACACCCACTGGCTGGTCGTCATTTAAGTTTCGTTTATAGTTGCTGCTGCCCCCCCCCCCCACCTGTCTCACGGGACGGGTACGAGAGGCAAGACGGGCAGATGTGACGCATGGCGTGGTGGTGTCCCGGCACGGGTCCGACGCCGAGCGGTGTTGCCGTGATGACCTGCCCCCCTGCCAGGAAACAGCTGCGTGGGTGTAGTTTTTAAAGGGCTGTCAGGCATCAAGAACAGAGCAGGGAAATCTGGCCTGGGGGGACGTGCTGTGACTTGCATCCAGAAGTTAGCAGCTACTGGGTATGGCGTCGTTCGTTCGGGGGACCGGGACACCATCAGAGATTCTGGCAGATCCACATGTGATGCTTTTCTACGCGAAACCGCCCAAATTTATGTAGTGGTTTGTTTGGTCAGTGCATTCCTATGGAATCTCCTGCCAAAATATGACAGTTACTGCGTAGCTCAGATTCGTGGCGCAGGGTAAACACTCCTGTTCTCACTGGAAGCGAGGCGTCAGTGCAGTATGACGGCAGATTAATTAAGCAGTGCGCATATTTGATCAGGAGCTTCTCTCTTCCCTATGTCTGGCTTCCATGTAGCCTATAAAATGACACTTGCGTGGTCCCGGTCATTCTTTCGTTGTCTTTGTGCACCGAAAGCCACCACGTTAATTGAAATGAGTGTGAATCAGTGGTGAGTGTCTGTAAGCTGCTGCTTTTCTGCAGCCCTGCAAATTCAACTTTCTCTTAATGGTTTTGGGGTCTAATCAGCTTAACCTGCCGCACAGCCAGTCAGCACTGATGCTCATAGAGGAAGGTCCGGTCACAGTCACCTCTCTGGTGGATTAACTGAATCGAGAAGCTTAATTTTATCCCCTGTGGGTACGGGGGGTGGTGGTGGGGGGGAATTAAAAGGAAGTTTGTGCCTCTCCTTCCAGTCGGATCTCGTTGCCGGAGAGGAACATGCATTATGTTGCGTTACTCATGTCTGGCTGGTGGCAAACATGACTGGAGCCCACCTCAAACTGGTGCTGGTCTCTCTGAACCTAGGCAGGTCTTGAATTAATGGCCTCTGCGTGGCAACAGGGCACACGAAGAGAGACCCGTCCTCTTGTTTAGGCGGGAGCTGTCAGAGGACCAGACGGGGTCGATATGTGACTTGTGTGGGTTGGGGGGGGGCACCCGGGCTGGGTCCTGCAGGGTCGCCTGCCACACGGGTTCTGCATCTCTGCTGTCCTTTGGGAGCATAGTTGTCTGTGAAGTGTTTGTGAATTACCATATTTACGACCCGCTGTTCGGCTCTCACCTGGCTGAACTCTCCGCTTATTATTCAGATCAGAACTGCGGGTCGAGACCATCGTAGGAACATAGAGAGACAAAGTGCCAGGCGATGAAGTCCCTTGGGTCTATGGGCAGTCGGGGACGTGGGGGGGGGGGAACCTTGCTCTGATGTAAGTTACGGTCGGCGGGCTGAGGAAATAAACACAGACGTTACTCCCAAGCAATCGCTCACGTTCAATTTCACACACCAGTAAATCTGAATGCCAGGTAAAAGCGACTGATTTATGGGGGCCGGAGTGAGACTCCGTAACGCTTGTGTCTGTCTGTGTCTCCCCAGATGTAGTCGCAGTCTTCTTGGCGTGAGGATGGGGTGTTGTTGGGGGAGGGCACTGTACCATCAGGGTTTCTTTGGTCTGCCTTTGATGCCGTTCTCAGTTTGCCGTGGTTTTGTATGTCTCTCTGACATCATTCTCAGTGATTCGGGGGAAATTTAGTATCAGAACTCCTGGTCTTACAGCTCTGCTCTTTCATCCATTCATCTGTTCATCCATCCAGCCATTAATACACTCAGTACAGGGTCGTGGTGGGGGCACTTTCACATTATTCTGATTTTGTTCTTCCACACGAGTTTCTTGTATAATTTTACTTTATTGGCTTTCGAGTATTGATTCGTTTGTGATGATTCGTTTGTTTCTATTCTGGGGAGACTTAAGCCTCAGCCTTCAGGACACACACATGTTTATTAATCCGAAGGAGATGCATTCAGTATATCCAGTCTAACTCCTGACGCAGTTCATACTGCAATATATTCTTCTATTCAGCTGTACACACAGCTGTCATCAGGCAAACCCCTTTCCCCCACAATTCACAACCACAATATGGGTTTGGCAGCGTCGTACTTGTGAAATGCTACTGAGAGTATTAGATTGAGTTAAGATTGCACTATGTCATGTACAAGCAAAACTGCGTGTGTGCACATGTATGTCTGCCTCCCGACTTGATCATGCAGGCCTGCCACATGGTAAAAGCTAAGAGAGTCGAAACACTCCCCTGCAGACAATGGTTCTGGTTCCTCTGGAGTCAGAGCATGGAGCCTGAAGATGAGGGTCACCTTTGGTCTTGGGGAACACGTGTGATGTCATCACAGAAGATGATTCATTCAAAACAAATGCATTTAATTGGAGGACTGGAGCCTCGTCCCAGAACAAACCACCAATCCTGTGCATTATCGATGTTCTATTGACCTGAAGATTAATGACCGCATCTTCTGTTTGACCTAATCATCTCCTACACTGATTAAGCAATGTCTTTTAGGTGAATTAAACTTTTTTTAAAATGTTTTTGCCACAAATGACTTTAGGACAGTGAATAGTTGGATAAACCAACTCTGCTGGGAGTTATTACCAAAGCTGAACTATTCGTGAGTCAATGAGGACAGAAAAGCTTCATGTTCTGGATTCGTCACCATTTCTGCTGCCCCTGTTACTATACTTAACCCACGATTCCCTGAACAAAAAAAAAAATCCTTTAGCATCAAAAGGGTGAAGGGCTGGGAATGATGCTTTTATTTTAAGAAAAACTCAGTCACAGTTTCCCAGGAAACATAGAGAGGTTACCAGAATCCCTACTGAGCAAAAATTGAAGCAAGTTGCCTGCAAAATTTTTAATTAGCCAGTTCTTGCATGGAAACAGACGATATATGCAAAGTGCCTGCAGCGTTAGTGCGCGCTAAGTAACATCATCTGTCTGCAAAGCACCAGCACTAATTGAGCCTTTGACTAAAGGCCTGGACAAGCCTGAGAACCTGCAAGCCAGCGCTCTCCATGAAACCATAACTGTTCTCCTTCATTTTCGGCTTCTTCTTCTTCAAAAGACTCCTCGGTGCTTTCAACATTTGGTTTCGGTGTTTGAGACGTTTGTGGCATGCCGAGTTCCATTTTCCTTTTTGTCTGGAGCTGCTTTTTTGCCTTTCACGACTGATTCTCATCTTCCAAACTCAGAGAGCTGAGGCTCTCATGCAGTTTGCTGATTGGCCACCGGGCATCATGCAGTGTGCTGATTGGCCACCAGTGAGTGGAGTCGTAACCTTGTGACCTCTCAGTCACGTGCCGTGCCCCGGATGCTGGATGTTTACTGAAAAATGCTTAACCTGGACTGTTGAGCATGGAAGATCTCCCCGTGCTCTAGAGCTCCTCTACTATACTGTCTTTCTAACACTAGCAATAAGGGGTTAATTTCCCAGCACCGTGACCCTGTACTGGAGTGGATGGATGGATGGATGGATGGCCTACAATTTCCTTAACCCATTTCACACTTCTTACCTGTTTCATTTACTTCTCAGATATGAAACATAATCCATTTAATTTGTTTAATTTAATATCTGCCTAGTTGAAGCCTTTCATTGGCCAATCAGATGGAAGAGTTATGGGGGTCAGTGATGGTTTCTGGACTCCCCTTATGGAGAAAGCAGACCACGACCACGACACCGAAATATTAAAGCTCATTTTACCCCAAAATGACCATGTATGGAAATGCCTGGCTGTCTGCAAGGGTGGGAAGAATCTGATAAATGTCTACAGCCCCCATCTCATGGAGGACCTCCGGGGGCTTCAGATCTCTTGCGACTGGAACGTCTCTTCTGAACTGAAGCTGAACCTTCAAAGTTTTAATCTGATTCACTGCCCCCTCCCCAAAAGCGAAACAGTGGACTAGAGAGGGCATGGTGAGGGTCACCCAGCACTGGTCGGGGGGGGGGGGAGTTCCACATTCCCCGAAACAGGAAATGGAGAGCTTTTGTGTCAGCGGCTGTAGGGGCTGAACCAGCCCCCCCGTTTGTGAACGCGAGTCTGATCAATGGGGCCCAAAACATGTTTGTGTCACACGCGTGTATCCTGCCATCCTGCTGCGCTTCTGTGTTGCCGCTCCTCCCGTTGATTCCCGATCCTCTGATTGGAATCTTTTATCTTTTTTCCTGAAATCCTCATCAATATGTATCTTCTGAGAACTCCAAGCATTTAATTAGCCTATATATGAACTAGGTCAGTGTAAAACAGGGGGGGGGACTTCAAACGTTGGTGCCTGACTGGCATCAGACTGTTTTTCTAATGCCGCGATGGTGGGGGGGGGTTGTTTGCCGTCCTCTCCAGGGCCGGTTAAGTAGAGTAGCGCTATTAATTCATATCGATCCCTACTCCCCATACCTAGCATTTAAAGGCCTTGACAGACCATGATTGATCACCCCCCCCCCCAACCATGAGGAAATAATCTGAGACGTCACTAGCTTCGTTTGCAGTCCACGCTCTCTCTATTTCCGCAGAAGTGACTCGGCCGATTTCATCCATGATTCACTAATTTGCTCTTTTGCCGTTTCATGCCATGCGGCATCTCTCCATCCATCCATCGCGTCGATACGTGACCTAACTTGCTGCAGGACAACAGTCATGCAGGCGTGGTAAATCGCTTTTACTGTGGGCGCCTGGTGTGCTGATATTTAAGTGACTAACGGAGGCAATGAAGGGAGGATGTGTGAATGCCACGCTCACAGAGCGGGCAGGAGATGGGTATCGAACCAACAACCCTCTGAGTATCGGGCCACCCACTGAGCCATGGGGCCAACAGGGGCCATTCTGGTACTTTTTAAAAGTGAGGGGCATAAGAGGGACCATAATTTTTACAGAGGGGTCAACCCTATCATTACATATGTTTTGAGTTGCTGAGTGACGGGAAAGGGCACTCCAGGAGCCAATCAGCTTTCAGCTTTCATAGGAACAGAGAGGGAGAAGTCCAAGGGAGAGGGGCTGAAATGTGGCTCCGTGTAACACTCATGCTGAATGGCCGAGCCTGATCGTTACACCCCAGCGATGAAATAAGACAGAAGGTGGCAGGGTCCCCCCAGCCCAGCCGTGAAGGACCCCTGGCAGCTGCCCCCCACAGCCATAAACCACACACCCCGTGAAATTAAACGACAGGCCGCAATTCTGACCACGCACCCGCATATAAATTACACGCCCCTAAATTATGACGTTACATAAATGCACACGCGTGTGCACGCTGGCGTCGCCATCTGCTCTGGGTCCCCACCTTGCCCTTCAGTTTCACACAATAAATCCACAGAAAAGCTAGAGGGTGTGGAAATGAACAACGACCTGTGTGTCCTGGCAATTTTAGCTGAAACATGCAGGTGAGATTGTAAAAAGAAAAAATGGGGGCATTTGTTGTGAGGTCATACCCACAGTGTCGGCCTTTTTGGGTTTCTATATCTCTGCAAGGACATTTTCTCAGAAATGTGTCCCTCACAAGGACAGAAAAACACAACGGGAACATGAAATTGACTTTTGCCATTGCTTTCGGGCTGATCTGAGCAACAAGGTGTGTAAAATAAGTTGGCTCTGTTGTCCTGAGCTGGCGGTAACATGAGAGTTTTCACCCCGGGCCAGACGGTTTTGTGAGCTTTCCCATGAGTCTTCTGGACCCAGAGCACATGGAGACCCACAAACATCTGCTAAATCTAAATATTTGCCGGCTCTCCATTTAACGCTTCAGCAAATACGACTCTCCCTCGCCCTGAATCAGAGCTGGAGAGAGAGAAGGAGAGAGAAGGACGATGACGAGAAAGATAGGCCAAGTGTGTAAATGCTTCTCATTCCGCCGGTCCCCCTTTTCTCGTGAGAGACTGGGCGGCCACAACTGGGCTGCTCCATGTTACCATTTTGGGCTCATCAGAAGCTCGTCTGCTTTCCCTCGACTTTAAATTTACAGGCATCGCAAAAGACCTTCCGTTTGGACGGTTAGCAGAAGCAAAACTGACAAACGATCAAACAGAACCTGATCTACGCTATACAGACCTAAAGCGTGCTGTGCAGTCTGTCATGCGGCACCCTCAGGGAGATTTTATCACCCCATGAAAGAAATCGGTGGTTGAACGGTTGCATATGTGTCCTGCTTATCCAAAGCAACATCGATAAAGAATGGGCCAGTATGTTTAAGTCGTTAAAAGTTACTTCTACATCAATACCTGTCCTGTCTTCATCTCAATGTTGATTTTTAAAGTTTATGACCACAGTTACAAGTTCATTTGTGCAAAACTGCAACCAACTGCAACATTCGAAGGGTGAGACTTCGGTTTATGTTTTGATTAAGCTGACGGCGATGTTGTGACATGTCAGTCTATTCACCCCGGGGAATAAACATGGACTCTGTCACCTTTCCCACCACAATTACTGAAATTATTGGCTGGCACAAGAACTAGTTACTCTAGTTAATCGAGTTGGTTGTGCAGGCATTTGGCGCGGGAAATCGTGGCAGGTTCAGGATGCTGATCAGCAGGCCGTGTTGAAGCACACAAACTCATACATCCATACATAAAAAAAACCATACAAACTCATGCATCCGTATATATAAAAACACACAGTCATTCATCCATATACAGGTAGCTTTCTACTTAAAGTAAATCTGGTCTTGCGGAAAAAATATCCCAGATACATAGAGTTTACCAAAGCACTAATGCCAAAATGGCAACATAGACCTGTAAATAAATGTACCCTTTTTCTTGTATTTTATTTAATATATGCTCCTTAGTACACTGGCATTCTGTCCGTGATGGACTTCCAGAGACAAGTGGTTAAAGAAAATGGGTGAATCCGTACATCACATGATGTGAAGATGGCTGAGTAACAGGCTGGGGTAGGATGGTTACTGGTTCAGCAATGGGGTCCAACCTTTAGTGCGTCGTCACGTCTAGATGTAAACAGACATACAAACCTCAGCTGTGTTTCTTGATCCGGTTAGACAATGGAAATGGGACTCGAACAAAGAATGTCTGGCGTGGCAGAGGGAGGTGTCATTCCTGCGATAAGCGCCACATCAGTCCACATCTCAGTACATTTCCCAGAGCTCCCCCCCCCCCGCCGCCGGGGGTTAAATAGGGGTAAAAGCGAGCAGCAGATTGTCCTGGGAACGCTGGCACTGATGTTCTTTTAAAAACAGCCTGCTGGACCCCGTCCCAGAAGACGGAGGGGAAAACTTGTACACCCTCTCAAGACGCCAAGTCCTCTCCTCCGCTGCGCTTTTGAAAGCCTATAGGGGGACCTGCTATCATGTAGCTCGGTCGCCGGATCGTCTTCCAGGAGAGGAAGTCACCTTGCCGCAAAGCCCAGGGGATCTGGGCACTGGACCTCGCCGGGCTCAACCCGGGTGCAGACAAACGGAGAGAGGCTGTAAAATCCCACTGCGGCTCTGCAGGATTCCACATCGCGCCCGGTCGGGTTTAATGCCTAGCGCCTTCCGTACTGCCAGACCCGAAGGGGACCACCCCAATGGAGGAGTCTTTCTGGATAGCCCGTGGTGGACAGGGGTGATATGGGATGTCGGTACAGCTACCTTCCTGTGCCCCCACCTGGGCATGACTCCCAGCAGCCTTCCCTTGGAGATAACAACAAAAAAATATGAAAAAGGGGCAAAACGAAGAATTACATCACCCAGGACTGTGAAATCTACCTAGTTACCCGGAAACCGACCCAGTCGGGCTACAATGGAGGCAACCCTGTTTGGCTTGGAGGACGTGTTCCTGGGCGGGCAGGGAGTCCTGTGGAACCTTACCACGGCGGCTCTGAGGAGGTGGAGGATCCTGCACCTGCGGGCTCTGCTCACGCTTAGAACCAGGCGTGTACCGAGGGCGGTGTACCAGGTACGGATTAGACTGCCGTCCCTGGTGGCAGGTTCCAGAAGATGGAGGGAAGTGTTTAGTCTGCTTTGAGTATTGGGTTATGAGATTTACGTGTTTATGTGTGGGTCCGTGTTCTTCAGTGTGGGTTTTGCTGTCTTTAAGCGTTTCTGTCTGCCACTTGGCCCCCGCTTCCTCTTAGGACATCCCCTGGTTTAAAAGAGAGTGCGGGGGGAAAAAAAAAAAACGTAAAACTTTAAATGCAGGGAATGGCTGCGTGTTTCCCCTTTACCTCATGTTGCTATGGTGGATTCAAAGGGCCATTTATGGGAAAAGTAAAATGTCCTGAAAGGACTGCATCTGCAATAGGCTTCCTGGGCACTGAAACACTGAAACAGTCCCCTGAGTTTTATAAAAAGGTTCAGCAAGATGGCAGCTTTTAAACGGCAAAAGAATCCAGCCGTTGTTTGTCCCGGCTTTTCTGCTTTATGCGTTAGATTAAACCATTTCAGACTTTTAGGGAGGTTCAGAGTTTAACTTCTTATATTCAGAATGAGAGTAAAACATCCAGGAAATCAGGAGCCTTGTTAGTACATTTGTGGAACAAAACGCCTTTCATTATTAAGATAAGACTAAATTTTATTGATCCCAGGGGAAAATTCTTGAATTACGGAATCGGGAGGGTGTCACCCGTAATAGTGTGCTGGTTGGTTTCTTCAGCCTCATACAAGTTGGCGCTTCTTCTGTGCTCCACACGGTTTATTATTGTGACATATTTTTGCAGTGCGCTTTCACATTTTTCAATTATAAACATTAAATATAATTGCATGTCACTGTAATTAAGAGGTGTTGTTAATGACTGTGTCACTCTGTCCCATCTCCGTGGAACACGCTTCAGCTGTTAATCTTGTTCCCCAGAGAATGTAGAGCCATAAACCAACAACCCTCCCCCCCCAGGCCTTGGTTGTGACAGGAGCTCTTGCCCCAGTAAGGCCGCTAGCGGGGGGGGGGGAGGGTGCACATTAATTGCTGTCTGTGGGGGTGTGGCTTCTGACCCGTGACTTCCCAGGGTGGGGTGGATGCGAGATCACAAAAAGGGGCGGGGCTGTGGATTCTGGCCTGTGGGGCTTTCTGGTTGGTTAAAGTCCACAGATGCTGTTCTAGCCTCTGCCAATTATGTCTCTCTGTTTCCGATTACGACCAATCACCTTACAGTGGCAAAAAGTAGGTTGCCATATTGGATAGGCAAACAAAATAAAACATCCTCTGAGGCAGCTCGTGGGGGATGGGATGGCCGGCGATCCGAACTGCGTACCCCCATGTAGATGCCCCCTCCCCCCCCCCGCTGCAGAGTCTCAGCCTAATCAAGAGAGGAGCAGGCCTGCCTTTCACTCAGCTGGACGAGGACACCCTCAGGTTGTGGGATGTGTTTCACAGCCCGGGCTCCTTTACTAGCCTGTCCAAAACCACTTCCATGCTGGCACAGAACTCACGGCTCTCAGACATCCTGGCCGGCGTTCAGCCGGCGTAGGGAAAAAGCAGTGATCTAGCCAGCTACAGACCCATGGCTTGGGGTCTCTGCGTGACCCATAAAGGCTCTGTGTGCTCTCCTCTCTCCTTCTCCCTTTGTACTGTTAAATTTAATTTCGCTGGCTTTCTTCCCATGGAGGGTAGAATCGGCCCTTTGGGGAAATTGAGGCGGCCGTTTGTGAAGGCCGGCCATGGCGGGTTCCGCGCCCCTTACTGAGAGCTTGGCTGTTTATATAAGCATTCTGCGCAGCATGGCTGGTGCACCAGCGCGACAACCTTTCTCAGCAGTGTGCCGAGAGGCTGGGGAGGCGGGGGTCTCGGCACGGAAGGTTTTGATTGGTCTTCACTCAAGTTATTGACAGCCCTAGTGTTCAATCAAGGCTTACGAAATAGGTAGGGGAGCCTCCTTAAAAATGTTACCTGGAAAGACCCCAGGTTTTTGGACAGTGGGACATGGGCTCTCCCTCCTGAAGCCGGGGGGGGGGGGGTTCTCTGAACATCCGGAGAAGCCCAGGGACCGCAGGGATGTGGCCAGGATGTGCGTGCGACGCATGTTTTAAACGGGAATGTCAGAATGAGCGTGTGACAGTTGTTTTTAACGGGAATGCCCTTAAGGCACAATGCTCTTACAACACATACACACTAATGGATGCCTTTTCCGGAACTTTCTGCACAGAGATGAAAGGATCTTTGCTGTGAAATATCTGTGAAATGTTTCTTCTTCTTTAATCTCAAGTAATCTCCACGCTCACACTGTATGGTACCAGTCATGCTAATAGGCTAGAGGTGTCCTGAAATCTGCCCTCCAAAAAGTCTTGAGTTATTAAATTCCTTGAGATTAACTTGAAGGACTGTGTTTTCAAACATGTTTTTTGTGGACAAAGAGCTTGCGACTATGACATGAGGACTGTGGGGTATCAGCTGTGCCCCCCCCCCCCCCCCCCCCCCCCCCCCCCCCCCCCCCC
>JAODJU010000001.1:6442909-6456879 GCA_026776725.1 Gnathonemus echidnorhynchus
CTATTACTGAACCGATACCGAATCGTCCTCGTCTGCATCGCGATGCATCGTAGAAACGATTAATTTTGACACCCCTAATGCTGAGGCTGATTGGAGTGAAATTGCCCATAGGTGTGCATGTGTGCCTCGTGCCCCTTGCTTCCGGGATAGACTCTGGACCCCCTGCAACCCAGTCAGATAAGCAGGTTGGACAATGGATGGATGGATGAAGTCTGGTAAAAATCTGATATTGCATGCTAGGTTGTACTGGCTGCTTATGGATCTGCTTGTGGATTAGGAGGCCAAGGAAAAGGTGGCCTTCAAGCGTCAAGAGGAGCCGGAGCTGTGGGGGAAGCTGCAAGAGGAGGAAGCTGCCAAGAAGAAGATGCAGCAGGTGAGGAGATGGGCTTGTCCGGCCTATGGTGCCCTGTTTCTAATTGAGAGAGAAGTGCTGACTGGGAATCCTGTGAATGATGACTTAGGAGGAGGAGAAAAGGCAGCAGGAGTTGGGGCTGGAGCTGTCAGAGCCGAAGTGGCTGGAGCTGGAGCTGCTGCCAAGAGCATGGAAGAGCTACAGGTAGGACGTGTGCTTATGGGCAGCTCTCATTTGTTCACATCTCTAATCCTTGTGTGACCTTTGAACTTAAGCTTTGAAATCCAGTCCAACCACTGTATAGCAATTATTTCCTCCTTATGCTGGACTTGTTCTCCAGAAATGCAGCGGTGGTAGCCAATAAATTTGTTTGGAATTCAGAAAACTCGACTGCTTGTTGGTAGGAGTACGGGTCCAGAGTAGGGTTAGTTTTAGTTATGAGTGTTTCTTTAAGTGCATGCACCCCTGTGTATGATTAGAGGGTATATTTCATTGTGTCCCCCATATCACTTTCCCATAGCAATCGCTATGTGGGCAGAAGCACCATCCTCAATGTAACTATGGAGGTATGGTATCTACTATAGTTACTATAGTGATTTTCTCATACAGCCTCTGTCACTTACTCACCTCGTCCGCTGTGTATGCACTTCTGTGACATACGCTAAACATTCATCATGTCTCAGTCTAAACTGTACTCTCAGAAATACAGAAAGGAGTGGGAATCAAGCCCTGAATTCAAAGGCTGGTTGAAGCCATTTATTGGAGATGCTACACGGCGATGTTGTCTATTTAGGGTATTTTATGTTACTGGGAAGAGAACCAGTTCTCACTAAATCTCCTTGACTGTTTTCCTGCCATACGGCATCGATACAAAGTAAAGACCCCGTAAACAGCGGACTACTCTGTTAGGGGAGATTAAATTCTGTTTTTCATGGCCTTAGGTTTTGTAAAATACCAGAATTATGTCTGATGGAGGGTCGCCTCCTGGTGAGGAAATCAAGCGAATCTTTCCAAGCCTCCGCAGGGCGATCACAGCTCCCCGCTACTCTCGTAAAATTGCGCAGACAGTTTTGTTCTCGCTCCCTTGCCTCCAAAAGCCAGAAAACACACCCCTCCGGCCCCCCTCCCCCCCCCCCTTTGTTCCCCCACGGTGGTTTAACCCACACGTAACCAGTCACATGGGGTCTCTCCCATTCCCACCAGCTAGCCCCGCTGTTTGTGAATGAAAACATGTTCCCAGAACAGGATGTGAGATTCTCTGTTGTTCCTGAAGCCTGTGAGTAGGGGGATGGCGTGCCTTTCTGACTCGTTTGTTTGCTCTCAGGGTTTGTTTACCGCCCCCCTTTGAACGTGTCGGTCGCATTCTCACAGAGAGGACTCTCTCACAGTGAATCGTGGCTCGGAAATTCCAGCCATGAGAATTCCACCGCGGTATCCCGCTGAGAATTCATTACGGTTCGGCGTTAACCGGCCGGGAGAGATGTGGGAATATCGGCGTAATCTGACCGCCGGGTTTCCTGAATGATTGGTTGTGAGGATCAGGTGGTTTATTTTCACAGTGGCGCATCTGACCAAGGAAGCAGCAGGAGATTTACAGATTAGCATCCCTACTGATGGGAAAATAGGACAGTTTTTATTTATTTAACAAATGCATTTATCCAAAGAGCCCTGCTATTTTTGAGCCAGTCCCTGGAGCAAATGAGGGTTAAGTGACACTGACACTAACACTAACCCTAACCCTAACACTAAAAGCACTTTACCGACTACACAGGATTTGAACCAGTAACCTTCCGATTCCAGGAACAGTGTCTGAACACAATGCATTGCACACCCCATTGCCAGTATTTAGAGCTTATCTGAATGATCAGAGAGATTAAACAGACCAGTTTAGACATACAAAACAAAACATGTAACATGTTGTAATGGAACAAGTGAGTTTTATTTTTGGAAAAACAAAAATATTGCGAAAGATCAAATTGTGTAAAGACGGAATTTTGTTAGGAAGCCTTTCATATTGCAGTTCCTGTCACACCATGGATGAATTATGCGTTAGGAATGTCACTGTCTCGTCAGGAAGAGGGATTTTTGGAAATGGCCGGACTCTGTGCACTGTGTCACACGCAGTAAGACATCTGGAATGTGGAGATTACTGGAGGAGACCACTGCATTATGGGTAATTGTGGGGTCGGGGGAGGGGGGGGAGTAGCTTAAGGACAGGCCTGAAAACACACTTTGAAAGGCTTTTGTTTTGGGACGCTCAGTCCAGGCCGGCCTGAGTCATTTTAAAGATATTTTCCGTAAGATGATTTGAGAACAAACAGCTCCATGATCTGGAGTTTGACCCAGCTCACTCCATCCCAGGACCTTTCTAGCTGTGGCTGAGGTGACCCACACGTGATGCCAGGCTGACCAGCGCCCTGGACACCCTCCAGCACACACATGATCTCCTGTTTCATTTTCCCACCGTAACCTACTTACCATTAATAGCAAATCATCTCCACAATGCCACCCTGTTATCGCCGGTAATTTCAGGCCGTACGGAACGGCGTTCGCACGCTAGAAGGTGCTGGACAGGCCCCAAAATGCCGATTGGAGAGTCCAGGAACTGTCTAAAATTCTCCCCTCTGTACAGGTATGTCATGTTTATTGATAAATCAGCTGCCTTGGCTTCACAGGGGAAGCTCCAGAGTTTACGCTTGGAATGAAATGTTCCTTATCTTCAATCCCATGATGTGTCCCAGACCTTAAAATTGCCAAATCCTTCAGAATCCATTTAGATTACATTTAATTTCCATTACTGTACATTATAATCCATTATTTCTGAAGCAAAAATTGAAACAGGGAGAACACTGAACTTAGAAGGTGCGTCCTTGTGGTAAATTTACATTCTTTCTCCCATTTCTAATATCTAACTAAAATATGAGGATCATTTTAAAAATATAATTGCATTCAAATGTTTACAGACTCTAATAACTTGTAAATAAATTATCTATATTGCACAGTGTATAATATATTAATAAAATGAATTGAGATGTATTTACTGATCATGGCACCCTAACATGGGATGCTCAAATTACGAACAACACGATTGCATGTGACAGAGAGAAAAATATTGCAGGGCGGAACAGTGAAATAGCAAAGTTCTGCATGTGACTTTTGCTTGGAAAATGGTGAGAGACTTTGGCTTGGGGAGCTGTGTTTACTTGGTCCAAAACTTGACTGCAGCAAGAGTAGGAGAGTAAGCCTGTCGTTAAATGAAATGGTCTTCACCGTTTTTTTATTCCCCTGTACTGTTCGGACGGCCCCTTTCTCCAGTGTACCACGGTAACAGTGCGGGCCTTAGCGTCCCAGTCCCAGCTCCGTCCTACATGTGATCCTGCTGCGTCCGGAGCCAGGCAGATTACGCACTAGGGAATCTCCCCGAGGCATATGCCAGGCCGAAAATGCACACTTCATAAAGGGCGGCCCGACGTGAGGTGCCACGCCAGTCACTGGAGGTGTGGTTCTCAAACTGGGCCCAGAGTGAGATCACATGGAATTACCATATCAGCACCAACTTCTGCTTCTCACACACATTTTCGCATCCCTTTTACTTTCCAATGTGTGGCTCAGTGGCTTAGGAGGCTGTGCCTGTGATTGGAAGGTTGCCGGTTTGAATCCCGCTGTCGACAAAGTGATGTCACCATTGGACCTCAGAGCAGGACCCTTAACCTTATGCATGTCGCTTTTGATAAAAGCGTCTGTTTAATAAATGTAATTATTGAGTGACCATGTTCCTAGCTGAGGCGGCCCTAGGCAGGCAACGAAGGTGCAGCTTCTTCTGAAGGGACGCTGACTAGGTGTCCACATAGGCTTTGAGTGGCACTGCATGTGATTGGCATCCCACCCAGGGTGTCCCCTGCCTCATGTTTTGTGATTGGCTGGCATCCCACCCAGGGTGTCCCCTGCCTTGTACCCTGAGCATCCTGGGATATGCTGCCCACTAAATGCAACCTTGTACTGGATAATCAGTTATGGATGATGGACATGTTGCAATATTTAGGCAGACATACATCCTGTCTGTTATATATAAATGAACCTAAAGGTGAACAACAACCTGATTTAAAGGTTTTGTATGATAATACACCTCGGTTAGAGAGATAGAGAGCATCTCCAGATATCCTGGATTGAATCTTTAACAGATTGTAAGATGACGACATTCTTGACCCCGGCAGGGTCATTGTGACGACAGGACATGAAATCAGGTCACGTCTGTGCCCTGTTCTCTTCTCCTACACGCGGCTCTGCGTTTGCCTCGGGGCTTGGCAAGTCACCGCGGGGACCGGCCCACTGTGCTTGCAGACCGCGACACCCCATTTATTCAATTAATGTCCACTGTTAAAGGGACAGGCCGCTTTTCCAGGCCCTAAAGAGCTGAAAAGGACATTTGCTGGCTGAAGAGAAGGAGAATACTTAGAGCACTCTGCCTGTTCCTCATGGAGTAAAGGGGGCGCACAGGGGGCATGGAGACTCTGGCAGATTGGGGGGGGCAGCATATTACAAGGGCTCGTGAACACATAAAAGTTTAGGTAAAATTGGACGGCAGGCCCAAGGTGATATTTTGTCAGGGGGCCCAGAATTTCTAGCTACGCCCCTGGGCACGCTTTCAGAAAGTCTGTGGCAGAAAAGGCGTCGAGGTTAGGCCAGACCTGCAAACTCACTTTGAAGGGGATGGGGGGGTGCGGCCCCTTTTGCGTGTGGGGGGGCTTCCAGTGTCACAGGGATCACCGAATCAGAGGGAGTCGTACGTGCTTCATGTGGTCAGTTATTGTTTGAGGCCTGAGCCAAACTTTTTGTATCCATTGTGCAGAGAGCTCCTTTGAAGGGCCTGACAAACACATGGGACACGTATAGTTTTCAGAGGATACCAGGGCTCTGATGTGGTAAAAAACCCCCCCCCCCCCCCCCCCCCCAACGGTGACAGAGATAACATCAGTCAGAGCTGCTAGACTGACTCGGATCAAGTCGATCTATCAAGTCATAAATAAATAAATGGCAGTATATCCTTTCAGAAGCTGTTCCTTCCAAAATCCTGCGAGGCCTTTGCTATTTTCTATCTGAATTCTGTTTTTTTTTTTGCTGCTGTTCCACCAAATGCCACACCCTGACATTACTCCATCACAGACGTCTTTGTGCAGGTCCTCAGGGACCTGCAGATAGCCCACATCCTATCTCCCGCCTAGCTCCCAAAATACCTGCACCAGGTATTCAGTGTTCCTGGGAGTTTCACTGGGAGCTGGGAAGGAGCGAAAATATAGACTGTCTGGGGGGTGGGGGGGTAATTTCCCAAGGACCAGATTGAGGAACACTGGAAGAAACAAACAGGGAGTTTTCCTAGGCGAGTGAGAACGTTTTCCCTCTGAATCGTCCTTGTTTTAAATAATCCAGTCGCTCAGTCGCTAACTGAATCAATGATAAATGTGGCCAGAGGCCCCAGCATCAGCTGTGGTGAGATGCATCCTGTGTCTGTCAGCCTCCAGCACACTTCCTGGGACTGGCTGGCAAGGGAAAAATGCCGATTCCCGTAATCAGAACCAGGAACTCTAGTAAGTGGTTGGAGTGCGATGCCATTTGCTAATGAGGCAACTTGAAACTCGGGTTTGTCAGAGTGACGTGTGTCGGCTTCAGAATGATCTGTCTGTCTGCCGTTTCCAGGTGAATGGATCAGCAGTTAAGAGTCAGTAACAGCTCTGTACAGTGAAAAATGTCCAGGGAGCCAGTGGGTTTATTGCCGTGCAGTCAGGTTGTATGTGTGTGTGTCTGTGTGTGTGTGTGTGTGTGCCTGTGTGTGTGTGTGTGTGTGTGTGTGTGTGTGTGTGTGTCTGTGTGTGTGTGTGTGAGCCAGCCAGTCTCTGTTTGCTTTCCTGCTCTGCCCTTCATTTCAAATCTCTGCAGAACCTCAGCATTTCCGGCAACCAATCAGAACGATGCGTCCCATGGGCGACCCCCCCCCCCCACCCGCCCGCCAGAGTCAACCCCATTTTGGTGTTTATGCCCCCCCTCCAAGTGTTACCAGCTATATTAAACATGATTTCCCAAGCCAGGGACAGGATACACACAGATGAGGGTCTTTGTTACACTCATCTAAATATGAAAGGACCAAAATGAAACCTGATGCAGAATTGGTGTGCAGATGAGTTAAATTTATAACGGCTTTGTCTTGGCTCCCGACGAACGATGGAGACGCCGCAGAGATTGGAGGGGTGGAGTGTATCGAGCAGGGGAAGCATTATGTATTTGATGGAGGGATCTGATCGAAACTCTTCCAAGGCCTCAAACGGCCCCCACTCTCCTCCTGCAAGTGTTTGGGCCGGGTCGGGTCGGGTCGGGTCCCATCCTCACTGGACCCATTTGCTCGTTATTTTTGGAGGTCATGCTTGCACTCTATTCATATTTCTCACCGGTTGCCATAGAAACTCTTGTTGTCACCGGTGCCTACCGCGATCATGTCTTCTGCAGGTATTCCACTAAGAAGGTGCGAGATGTTACTGCTGAGTTCCTGCTGTCACTTGGCTCCTCAGGCTGGGCTTTCTGCTCTTCTCCAGTTGGCCAGGACTTGTTGAGATGGTGGTGCAGCTCAGCCCTGGCTAAAATAGCCATCTACCCAGCCTCATTCTTGTGGGAAACGAGTGTGATATTTTAGGAAAGTATGTTAATGGTCTGACACCCCCTCCCCACCATCTTCAGTGAAGCATCTGCAGATCCTTATGGAACGCCTGGCGGGGGCTGCCCGATTGCGGGTTCGGGTTAGCTCGGCCAGTTTGGCAGACCTCATTCTGAACATCAGGAATGGTAGAAATAATTTACAGGGATCCTAAACGAGGAATCCATAACCTCGAAATAACAAGGTGCAGCTGAAATACAGCTGACACGTACTGCCACTTCACACGGCTTTGGGCGGGACAGAAATGTAGCCACGACTCGATGCAGGGCAGTCACTGGTCTCTGACTGACGCTTGGAATCGTCTAATGCAGTGTTTCCCAACCCGGTCCTCGGGGACCCACAGACAGTCCAGGTTTTTGCTCTCTCCAGGCTCCCTGCCAGACAGTCCACATTGTTGTTCCCTACTGGGAGCTGGGAGACATGACTGTCTGAGGTTCCCCGAGGAGCGGGTTGGAAAACACAGGGTCTGACGTCAGAAACCGCCACGTGGGTCCTCATGGGCTCGTAGAGAGAAGACGCCCCAGTCCCCTCTCCCGTTTCCAGTCCTGCCCCCCCCTCACGCGGCGACTTTGAGGCTCGGCTTACGCTAACGGCTCCACTGCAGAAAACGAGGAGCAGATGTGTGTCCCAGACCACTCTCCAGCTAACATCTGGCATGTGAGCCTCTACATGACAGCAGAGTGAGATTTAAATATTAAATCAGTCTGATAACCACGCGTAACACATCTGCACATCTAACGAGCTCACCTACCCCATGATGAGACAGGTTATGTGATGAGATATTATAACGTTAGTTCCGCTAAAATATTTCCCATGACATCACACCTATCACTCAGGGTGGAAGGAACGATGCTGTTTAGCAGTTGGGTGATATTTTCACACTTTTCACACTCCGTAACACCTCAGAGCACCACACACACGTGTGAACTTAAACCCTTAGTGTTATTTAGCTCACAACAGTGCACCACTGCAAGCTGCTAATGTAGATTTTTTTTAAAGGCAATTGAAGAAACATTTTACTGATATCTTGTGATGAGTGAGCAGGAGAGGGTCATTTTTTTGAGCCCAAGGCAAGATGACCTCAGAGTCCATAGAATGTTCTGGACACAGGGAATGGGCAAACAGAGCAGAGGCTTAATCCTGTCTGGCCACTGGGAAATATGCCGCATGTATGCATCATAGTCTCCTTACACAGGAGAACATGGCTGCCACAAACTAATAAAGTAAGACTATCTGGTAATGTTATTGATATGAGCAGGCAAAATAGACATTTGCTTTCCCAGTGACTGTGGGCTGCATGGCTGGAATATTTCAGTTATACTGTCTGGACATTAGTGTGAGAGTTCAGCTGATCTCTCTCATCTCTCTGCCATGACAGATCCAGCGACCTTAACAGGAAAATGCCTGGATCAGCCCTTGTAGTGAAGTTCATCCTCTGAGCAGATCTGTCCAGAGCAACGGCTTGCCGTGGAGAGAAAGATATTTGTCCTCTGTTGCAGTATCAGTTTCACTTCCTGCAGATGAATTTAGATTGCTGGTATTACAGTGAGATAAATAACACCACAATCACCAGGTAGTATGATGAATGAATGAGGCCCATTATTCAAAATAGGTCTGATGCACCATTCTGGTCTAAGAAATAAACTCTGCATCGCAGGCAGATAGATTTCATTTTCCCGTGCAGAGATTTAATCTGTTCTTCAAAGGAAGGAATGGACCATATCAGTCACAGGGAGAGAGTGATTTCAGGGTAGCTGTCTATCTAGGTCCTGAAACATCCAGAATCTTCCTCATATCTTAACCGAGTTTCATATTTTTTAAAAGGCTGTTCATAAAATTTGACGAGTGAGAAAATCTGTGATTTCAAGGTGGTGTCAATAAATCAGCTCCGTGCAGAACTTAACATTTAGCGTCCAACTTCTGGCAGCTCTACAGACAGCATTCTGTCGTCTTTGGGGTCCTCAGGCTTTCTAATGGCATGCAGAAGCGGCCTGTGAGACCTAGATAAGTGTCACCCTGCCTTCGGCCAGCCACAGACCTCCCTCTGTCAGAATCTATGCCGTCCAAGCTGTCCAAACTCCATGCCGGAGAAATGGCTCAAATCTGGAGCAAGAACTAGAGTTTCATTGCCAGAGCCAAGCAGTGCCAGTCAACCCCTTAGGCCTGATAGCAGGCTGGCAAGGGTGCCATCTTCTGAGGGGGCACCAACTTAGCAAGGCAATTTCACTGTGTGTCAGACAGGGGGCACCAGCGGTGAAGCTTCTCTATGGCGCCACATGGGCTTCCACCGGTACTGGAGCCCTGAGGTTAGTCAAGAACAGGCGGGAAATCGGTTAGAGATATGTGTGGCACCATCCTGTGCTTGAAGCCTGCTTGTTTGTAAAGGCCGAACTGGGAAAATAGTGTCTATCCACAAGTTTCACACACACACACACACACACACACAGACACGACTGCAGTTTTCCCAGAGTCACGGTCGTTTGTCAGCCGTTTTCAGACGATCCGCTCTGTTTGGACGTTCCCAGACTGGGGCCTGTTCTCCAACCGGCCAATCCAAACAGGAGGTGCCTTTCCCACAGTTGCCTGAGTGCATCTCATTAGCCTCCGGCCAACACTGCCCCCACCAGCACCCGGACGGGATTGCACTCCAAGCTGCTCCGTAAATTACGCTCCTCGGAGAGTGCCGGCAGCCTGCGGCGGTGGCCCTGGAGTGTGTTTAATGTGGGAACGGTGTTTGTTTGTCTGGGTATTTGGAATTATGCATAAATCACAGGGATGTGGAGCCGTCCCGATTTCAGCACGACACTTATGGAAACAGCTGGTGGCTGTTTGATCTCCAACCTCCATGACAATTAGCACCTAATATCATATATACACTGTTATATACATACAGTGCATGTTCATGGGGTCGAGACGTATGGGCTAAATGTATGGTCTTACCATGTCGTTTTCTTTAAATAACCATCCATTGAAATTCCAACATTAAGGAATCTACCCTTGGTCTTTGGCCCCTGTTGAGGGGGGTGCGTTGACAGACGATATATCCAGGGATACACCAGCAATGATGTGTAATAAATTGCATGAGGAATGGCTTTCCTGGGATTTCCCTTTCCTGGACCTGCAAAGGATCCCCCCTACCAAAAAAAAAAAAACCAGTTGCTTGGCAAAAGATGAGAAGAAACTGCAGTTGACTGTAAGGACACAGAAGCTGAACTGAACTGGGCTGTAGACAATCCCTGCATAATAAATGCCTGTGGATCGATCTGAGGAAGACGGCTTTGCCAGTGCGGAGAATATACACTGTTATTTAAAGATCTCCAGATCATCATCAAGCTTTAAGAGCTTCCATCAGACTCGCAAATTTATCCAGGGGCCCTTGTAGGTAATTACTGCACCTCTGTGAGCCTCACGTCTGTCTTCAGCTTGACGTTGCTGAAACGTTCATTACAGACCGCTGCTGCGAGGGGTCGAGGCGGGGCGCCTACCCAGATTGCATCAATTATGTGCCTGGTGGTGTTTATGTTCCTCTTTTTTTGCGTGGGGTCCCTTTGCCTCTTGTGAAAACTGGTGCATGCAGCCAAACAGTACTTGGGTTGCAAGTTGCCCCCCACCCCCACCTTGATGATAAATCGCGAGTGAGACAGCAAATCCCTGGTTGCATATTTTCTGCAAATTCATAAGTCCCCTAGGAAGGAACCCCTGTGATTCTAAAATACTCTAATCACTGTACTTTTAAATCTTTCTGGAGACAGTTGCACTCTGGCACTAAAAAAATGTCTGATTATTCCGTCCTGCTATCTGCGTTTGTAAGGGAAATCCATGTGCCTTTCTCTCAATCTCCCCTGATTATCTGTGCGTCGAGCTTTTATTGCAAAGTTCTACTCTGTTCCCCATCTGAGTGACATTTGAGTGGCTTTCAAGGATTATTTTCAAACGTTCAAACTGAGGCTCGTGAATCTACAAACCGTTTGCCTAGGGAGGCTGCCAATGAAAGGAACAAAAAAATATTACCTAAAAAAAGCACACACAGCCATCATGTGGAGATGTTTAACTTGGATGGGGCGAGGTTCCGCTTAGCGATGTTTTAAGCGGTACCAGACGAGGGCTTTCAGGTCTGTTCTGGAATAGTGAGGCACCGCATTTTCTAAAGTGATCCCGGTTGCTGTGCTTTACCACAGCATTACCGCAATTTTAGGGCATTCAAAGCCTCACATTTTTAACAATTATTTTTGCAGGCAGTAATGATGGTGGCCTATGACCAGGACATCTTCCCCCACACCCTGATGAGTATGTCCCTGACTGCCCCCCCGTGTTATTTGCCTGTGTGTACCTATATGATCAGCCAATGTACATGTCACGCAACATAAAAAGCCAGCCTTTCCAAGTAGCCTTACACTGAATTATACTGCATGCAATAAAACAGCGGATCACTGTCTCTTTGTGGTATTCAGAACCGATTCCAACCAGCACAGATGTCCGCAAATACCGATAAATTTATGTGAGACTTAGTAGTTATAAAGTTCAGGACAAAAGAAGCTGTGGGACGTTTTTAATCGATTCCGCATCTTTCAGGCAATGTTTTCACTTCTTGATCTTGCTCTGATAGGACTTTGTTTTGATAAACAGACATGTTGTACATTAACTCACATATTTCCAGAACACCCACATAGGTACAATCTTTTTAATCACTTGGACGATTATAAAAAATAAATAAATAAAATCATGAGCCACAAATGAATAGGTCTACACGAATTACATTTGAAGGTCCCTGTTGTAAAAGCTGTCCTTTGTGGTCGTACCCCGGGTGCCGAGACCCCCCTCCAGCGCGTGGCTCCGTCCGTACAGCCGCATGTCAGGGGGTTGGTCCTCCGCCGGACAGTCTCTGCGCCGCCTTTTAAACTTGTAGTTCCGCAGGATCGCCGAGGATTTCCTTACCCGTCCCCCCTTCCTGCTCCTTCCCCCCGCATACGGCTCGGTCTCCCTTCGCGGTCTGGCTTTTTTTTTTCGTGTCAGCGCGAAACCCTTTAAACGGCGAATATAAAATAAAGCGACACGGCGCGGACCTGAGGCTGGCAGGACAGTTGCACGGGTGTCCCCCGGTGTCCCCCGCTGTGCTCCGATGGTATGTCCTCTCCTTTCGCTTGTGCGGGGCATTTCGCCGGTGTCACCCGTGCAAGGCGGCGGTGGCAGTAATGGTGGTGGATGATGGGTGATGTGGGTGGGGGGGGTCGGTGCATGACGACTGATCGGCCGGGATGAATAGCGCAGTGCTTCGCCCTGGGAAGCGGGCCAGCATCCCTCTGAAAAGCGCGTTTTAGCGGGGAGACAGGATGTCTTGGCACCGGGATTGCTCAGCCTCCTCGCCTGCAGCAGGGCTGCGTCTGACCGCCGAACACTACGGGACGGATCCTGCCGTCCTTCTAGGCCACGGGGGCGATCGCGTCTGTCTTTTTCCGCGGGGATCGGATTAATATTACAGCGCGACCGGCGGGGACATTTATAAGGTAACATCTGACGCTTGCTTTGCTCGGCGGCTTTGTGCGTTGGACCGGGTCGGCATCGCAGCACTTTTCGCGGAGTCGGTGCCTCTGTTATGTCCCGAAACAAATCGCCGCGGACGCGATCATTTGCAGGAACATCTCCAGTAAAAACAAATCCGTCCGACCTTACCAAATGAAAGGAGTAAAAGCATGCATTGAGAAGCACCTTTTCCCAGCGGGCAGGCGGTTCCGACCGGAGATGTTATTCACCTGCAAGCGGCGTGACTGCAGCTGGAAATGCTGCTTAAATGCGGCGCTGCTGTTATCAATGTTTATATGCTTATGGATGCTGATGTTACTACAGCTCACACGATCTTATACTGCTTTCCAGCTGGTATATCCCCATAATGGAAATACACTGCGAGAAATATTAACTTGCCACCAACATACTTCGGCAGAAAACGGGCTTTTACTGATTTACAGATTAATTAGCAACGTGTCTATGAAAAAGACACAGAAGTTAAATAAAGGTTGCTATCTAAAAGCAAACGATTCGTTGAATTTGAGTGGGCAGATTTAAATAGTTTACCACAAGTACACAGTGTTTAACCCTGCTCTGCCCCGGTAGATGTGCCGTATCAAACTTTTGTGGCTAATATATGGCTGTTTGTTTGTTTATACAATACGCTAATAAAAGGCTTTGTATAAAAAAGAGGGAAAAAAACATAGACTGATCTACTTTGTGCGTCAGATTCGCACATAGACGTGTGTAAACGAACCCAAGTGTTTATTCTTGCTGCTGAATTGAAAAATTGACTTGTGGTCAAGGTCTGTACGCTTGTGCAGGTTAGCAGGTTAGGACAGTGCTCTGTCATGCTTGTCTGGTTCGTAATGAGACATGAATAACTGGAACATTCTCTGGCTATAGCCTATGATTAGAATTTTCAAAATTGTTGTTATTTACTTTCCACATAACTGATTCATTTTACATTCAGTTTTATTTTCATGTTTGATGAAAAGGCTTTTGCATGCACATTTCTGTCTGGATGTGGAGGGGCAGGCGCGTAAGCCATGAACAGCCAAAGCAAACATTGGTGTAGGGCTGTCGATTTGTGTCCAAACAGCACCTGCGTGCCTCCCCCTACCCCCCGCCACACCCCACCTCACCCCATCCCACACCACCCCACACAAACACACGCACATACACACCACGCCCCAACCTGCAGTGACAAGCCAGCTTGTGGTTTTATAGCCCTGCAGCCTCTAACGTTGCAATTTTAATGTGTGGAAATTTCTGATCAGCGTTTACCGACTGATGGGACATCGACTGGCCGATAGGATGGGTTCATGGCAGGACGTGGTACTGGGTTTCTTGTTTGTTTTGGTCATGATGTGTTCTGATATTTACAAGCAAAGTTGCCTGTGTGGTTCCCCC
>JAODJU010000001.1:6456979-6488622 GCA_026776725.1 Gnathonemus echidnorhynchus
CAAAACTGCTGCATTGTCTATTAATGTTTATTAAATTGCCATCAGTATGGAGAGCTTTTTAATATCTTTTGTACTTCCTTCCTCCGGATGTTAAGGAAGCATAAAGCTGTTCAGCTTTCTCTGTCACCTCTATTGTGAGCCCCCCCCCCCTCCATTGGGACCGCGCTTCCGGCTGGATCGCGGCTCACACTCACATGTGTCGGAGCTGTAGCATAAATAAAACCTCGGTGACCAGAGGTTTCAAAGACAAGCATTTATGCTGAGAGATCCACAGGGTAGAATCCTGGATTTCGGGCCTGAAACGAGAAACAAAAGGTCTGCTTGTGAAACTGATGCAGACGATGAAGGAGGGGATGGTTGATGTCCTGCAGGGTGATCCGAGCCCCTCCTGGATCCTTAAGGCAAACAAAGTGGCATCCGTGGGGGTCAGGGAAGTCACATGGGCCTTGGTGTGGGGCTGATCCCCCCCCCAGTGCAGATTAACAGATTAGCATTTGGTCTGACGCCTCACAAAGGTAAACATCTGCTAAACCTTGATGTTGGTGAAGAGTGAGCAGTCAGTGGGATGCTGGAGAAGCTCAGAGAGAAGCATCTTCTCAGCCCTCTGATTCTTCTTGAAGTTCTTGAGCTCTGTTGTTGGGAAATATGGCATTGGGGTGGGGGGGCAGTGCCACCAGATCTCTGGCTTAGTGGCAGAGAAGTGCAAACTCAACAATGTATTCAGTGAGGACCCTCTCTGCGGACGTGGTGAGTCAGCAGATGAAGAGTGCAGCCCTCTCTCTCTCTCTCTGTCTCTTTTCCTTAATCCACAATCGATAACTCAGGAGGTGGAGAAACAAACAGGGGAAATGCTGAAAGTCACATTCCGAGCGCAGATGTTTCAGAGCCTCCGCCACCTGGCTGCATGTTTACAATCTGGAGTGGCGATTTGTTGGGTTTGGGGCTCGAGGGGTTAATGCCGTCAAACCCATTATCAATCATGACCAATTATTAGAGAGTCTGCCAGTTGTCACCCTACATTGGGGACAGGGAGAGTTAACTGTCAGCTCTGCTTACCCCCAGCTGTCCAACTGCGATTGGTGTGGTTTTGCTTTTGTGCCGTGAAGATGTTATGAAGCTCAGTCAGTAGTGTTGCTCCCTTGCAGCTGTCTGTGGTTGCACTTTGGCCCAGAATCCTTCTCTCGCTGCTGATCGTGCTTCAGAAGTTCCTAAACAGCCTCTCCTGCTACAAGAGCCCACAAGCTGTAATGCAACTGAGGAGAGACGGAGATGAGCTGGATGGAGGGTGATGGCTGATGTTTATAGACGTCCTCCTGGCCTCATGCGCTTCCTCTGGGAAGCATGCCAGCATTTCCAGACATCCAAGAGCCCCTCACGTGCACAGGAAATTGCTTCCGCCAAGACCATTGTTTGTGGCGTGATGGAATCTCGTCCGGGACGATGGATGGCCCGAGGCATGTACAGGAAGTGCATTCTACAGGCGGTCGAGTCTGGAGGTTAAGTGCGGAGGAGCTGCCAGCCCCAGAGAGTCAGGCGCAGGACACTGACCTAGAAGGTGTAGCGTGTCTGATTAGAAAACATGCAGCTGTGACCCAAACCGAAATTCACCACTGAGTCCCATCAGCACCAGCTGCTGCGGACAGGATCTGCTCCTTCAGAACTCAAAGATGGTTTTGTCAGGCGCAGAACCCATCATGAACATGCTTCCTGATCCGAGCTGATGGAACGGGAGACCTGGAATCGCCTAGGTTACGGCACGGAGGCAGCTTGCTGCATTGGGGTGGGGGGATTGGAGATGAGGTGCCCTTGTCTGTGTTGTCACTCTTTCTGAGGACTGATGGAAATTTGCAGTGTTCAGAACAGGAAAAAAGTCAGATGCTTCCCTCCCCCCACACACACTCGCCTGGGGGGGGGAGGTTCCCACTCCCAGTGTCATGTCATGCTGAAGCTAAATCTGGTCTCTCCTCCCTTTCAGATGACGGAGGGGCGGCGATGTCAGGTGCACCTCCTAGATGACAGGAAGCTCGAACTTCTCGTGCAGGTAGGTGAGCTGGGGGGGGGGGGGGGTGGCTCCGCCACACTCATACCCCACGGTATCTATAAGGAGCCAAAGGTGAGAGATCTCACTACTGAGCTACTGAGCCAGAGTCTGCCTGAGAGTCAGCAGCTGAGTGTGAATGTGATCTGGCATTTTGTCTTTAATGGGTGGCAGCCTAAGGAAAATAAAATCTGGTTTGAGCCCATGTGATGTTTCACACACCCCCGACCCTGGCACCCATGGATGGATGGATAGATGGATGGATATGTACATATCCATGAATCAAACTGTCTGTGGTAGTCATAAGGCCTTTTAGAAAGAAAGAAAATACTCTTTTTACTAATGAGTTATTTTAGTTATTTGTTTCATAGATTAATCTCAAAAGGTACTACCTACTCTATATCAATAGACCTGACAGTAAAGGGTTACAGTTTTTGTGTGCTCCCTGAGATTTGATCCCATGACTTTTTAAAGTTGTTTGTGCAGTGCTGTAATTGTTGTGCTGCACAAGCCTAGATATTTGCTTATGTAGTCACATGATCCCACATCACTGATCATGTGACCCCCAACCTCATCACTTCAGGCAGTCGGAAACAAAATGCAGCCTTTGTTTACACATGAATGGATCCGATCTCAGTAAACCATCCAGGACCATGTGGTTCTTTGTTCTATCCCAGCTACGGCGGATCTTACGAACTCCCCTGCAAGATAAATTCTCCTGCTCTGTTTCTCGCAGACAGTAATAAACGCTGGTGCGGACAGATTGGACAGTCACGAAAGCCAGTGCCCCGAGGGACAGCTTTCCGCATGCTTCTGGCCTTCTTCCACTAAAAATGACTAAGCAACTTTTTTAGGGAATGTCTCTACTTATGCCGGAAATGTTGGGGCAGGGAATTTCTCATGTTACCTGAGGGGGAGGGGGAGGGGGACAAACTGATTCTTGGAAATGGCCTCGTCCGCATGTGAGTCATTTTGACGAGTCATGCGTGTGTTTTCTGAAAGGATTGCAAGCACCGAGGTAGTGCCTTTCGGAGTGCTTTGTGTAAATTGATCCAGGAATTTGTCTTTGAAATTCATCAAAGGAAGGAGCGTAACACCTCAAAGCGCTTAGACTTGGTGTTTCTGCTCAGAACGATCAATGCGTGTCTGATGTAACAATTGAATCACAAGCAGTGCATTAACTGCAGTCCAGTCAGCGGTATGTTTTCTACAACTTCAGTTATTATTTGGGGTTAACGCTCACAACCAAACCCTTAGTAAGGGCTGAAGGACCTGGCTGTCCAACCAGCGGTTTGGGATTCCACATTTACACTTCATTTATCTAGCTTTTATCCAAGATGGATAAAAGTTGAGAGAGCAGAGCCAGACAGCCCCTGAAGCAGTCGGGGATAAGAGTCTTGCTCGGGGAGAGGTCACTAGTGTAATCACTCCGCCAGTCGTGGGATTTGAACAAGCATCCTTCCATTCTAACCTGCGGAGCCACACACAGACCCTGCCGTGAGCAGATTTGAACCCCAAACCTCCAGATTAAGGAGCCGTCACCTTATCCACTACCCCACTTTGCCACTCTGCTTTAGAGGTGCTGGACCATCTGTGGTAAGTCATGTGACAAGGCGGTGACTTTCAGTAAGGAGGGTGGGGGTGGCAGCAGATCCCCTCCTAGGCCCCGCCCTCTCAGCCCGGGTCAGGGAGAGCCCGGTCTCAGCATAAATGCAACATGCACACACCTTAATAAAGCAAGTGTCGAGAATCCTGTTCACATGCGCAGCTTTAAAAAGAAAAATCTGCAGAACGATTCAGAAATATCTGGGGGATTCACAGCGCCTGCCAAGCAGACCCGCTCCGGAGATGCGGACTGCAGATACCGTGGAGGCTGGACGCTTTATCTTCCTGCTTGGGAACATGGCCGAATCAGTACAGGGAAGATGACGGCAACTACAAAGAACCTTCGCAGGAAGAGCGGCAAACCGATCAGTCGTTTCAGTGATTTGTGGTTATGTGACACTTTTATTTAAAGCTACTTACAGTAGAAGGAAGGGTTACAATCTATGTGTGCTCCTTGGGATTTGAACCTATGACCTTTGTGTTGTTAGCACAATGTGCTCTTTGTTGAGCTAAACAAGCAAGATGTAGAACTATTCACCCATAACCGAGCAGAAGAGACTACAAAATGAAAAACACATCATGCTGCCTTTCCAATATATATTAATAATTGTAGTGTACACAGAGCAGGGGTGACCAGTCTTAACCAGAAAGAGCCGCTGTGTATGTGGGTTTGTGTGTGCAGGTTTCTGCGTGCAGGTTTCTGTGTGCGGGTTTCTGCTGCAACTCCCTAATTAGATTATTAATTAGAGGACTGATTGGCTGAAGAGTCCTCACACCTGGGTTTGAACAGCTGACCTAAAGGTTATCTCAAAAACCTGCACACACACCGGCCCTTTGCGGGTAAGATTGGCCACCCCTGACGTACAGGAACAGTGGACGTCAACAGCCGTATGCGGGGATCAACACCAAGGCAGACTCTGATGGACACTGTGATCAAAATTCATCACAGACTTGGCATTTAAAAATGTAGTCTGCATACTTTTTCATCACAGACACGAATGAGTCTTGCCACGAACGCGTTTGTCCGTGTTCAGATAGATTGAGGGTCGCTGGGCTCATCCGGGTTTGTGGCTTCGGTTTCTCCACGTTATGTTGGGGTTGGATAAGCGCTTAATGCATGTTAGCCTGAAAGACTTCACTTCGCGTAGCATAGATTCAGCACCTTCATCTTCAGAGAGGTGATATCAAAGTCGGAGCTGTGCTGACACAGGAGCCTGGTACGTCGGTCCCAAACTCAGCGGGAGATCCAAGCAGCCGATGGGCAGGACACAGTGAGCGTGTCTATTAGATCTGATTGCATTTTAATATTCATTGCTTTTAAGTAAGACTTTATTAATTTTCCACTGAACTGCACAGCCCTCCTCTGTTTCTTTGTCTGGCACCGAACTGGATTCACACTGTCGACAGAGTTAAAGTTGTCATATTTTAATAATAAAAAAGGTCACATTGCAGCGAATGCAAGGTACAAAGAAACACACCACTGAGCTATAGAAGCACCGTGTGAGACTGAGACCTGACCAGCGCTCTTGAATTTTGTGGTGTAACCAGAGAAGGTGGGGGGGGGGGGGACGTGGGTGGTGCGGGAGACGGATATTACCTTGGAGTGTCTAATCCTTCTTCTCTCAGAATCTTGAAGGACCTTCATGGTGAAGGTCTCACGGAAGTTATCTTCTGATTTATAATCCCTCCTTAAATGTAGCCAATGGCAGTAGGAGCCTAACAGAGGTAGAGTATTGAGAATGTCCGTTTTCGCACCCTCTATCCTGCTTTTGAATTCCCCCCCCCCCAAAAAAACAAAAAAAAACAAAGAGGGGCATTCTGCACCCCACCGTGGCAGGTCTCAGACAGATCGCCGGGGGCCCTGGGGGCATCTTTGTCACCTCCAGTCTTTTCTGGAACCCTAAGAGGACTCGATTGAAAGAGGATATGTGTTAATCACCAGTGTGCACGATGGGGGGGGGGAGGGTGTCTTTGATGGTGACCCAGCCGTGTAAATGTGTTTGCTAGTCGCTTTCTCCAGGGGAGCAGAAGGCAGATTAACGGGGGCTTTGCCATCTCCTGCTACCCTGCTCCTCAGGAGCCTGGCTTTTCTGTACTTTCCCCTGTCTGCTGCCACCAGGAGATCCTTAAAAAATGGACCCTTTCATATTTTGTCACCGAACACCCGTCACTCACCCCCCTCCCCCTCCATGTAAGATGTGCCCCAGGGGATTGTGGGTTATTATGCTAATGACCCCTTTGATGACGACTAAAATCTAAAATTCCCGGCCCCGTCTGCTCCCCACCTCCGCCCCCCCGTCACAGTGGGTCTGTCGGGAATTCGGAGCGGCTCGCCGGGGGCTCGCAGACAGACCCCGCCCCGGCTGAGGGCTTTGCATGTCGATTAGCGGCTGAACCTCAGAAGTTTTCGAGCTGCGACTCTAATGAGACGCAAGGACGCAGCTCCGTGTGCGACTGGGGGAGGGTGGGGGACCCGCCGTCGTCACGCATCACAGAAGACATTCACAGCAATCTGCCCGCCGCACGGTGTCCTCGCCAAACCTGATGGACAGAATAAATCCATATATAAACAGAAAGCTGCATGTTTACGGAACACCGCCAATACTATCGTTATTAAATCACCGCGAGCCGACGTTCACCCTCACACCGATGTCGTGTGAATGTCGCCATAATGCTTTTGTCAATAGTGCAGCTGGGCTGGTGTACAGATACAAGAGTAGAGCTGTGATTTACTGCCTGATAGCAAAGACCTGCTTTATTGGAAGCAGGACGGGTATTTACAGGGCTGTGGTCACTCTGGGACAGGGAGAGGTTGCTTCAAGCAAATTTGAGATCACCATTCTGTGAATGGGCCCCCACCCACCCCAAAAGACTTGCTTCATGCAGCTATGGTGCACTCACACAATGCATTTGCTTGGGCTCCCCAAGGTTAGGGGCCCCCTGTTGGCCACAAAGGGTCACTACACTAGGGGAGGTGGTTGGGGGCGGGGGTAACTTTTTGAGTGACGTCGTGGACTTGGCCGCCAATGCAGCTCCGGTTCAGATCCGATCTGATCTGGGGAGGGTTTACCCTACATCTTACCTGTGTATAACTTTTGATTTCCAGTACATTTGTATAGGACAAGCGTGGCCCCCCCCTTAAGGTCCCTGTTTGACCGGCGACAGGCAGCCAGAAGAGTACATACGTGGCTCCTGGTAAAGCGTTTTGGGCTGGGGAATCAGCTGTGTGGAGAGCAGCCAATGGAAGCAGCAGGGCTGAGTGATGTCATCTGCTGAGGGGGCGGGGTTTGTGTGGTACAGTGCAACAACTGGCATTTACATCCAGGTCGAACTTCCTGAGTCAGGACCGTGAGAGAGAGACCTGTCCATGGGCCATCTGTTAGCCCTCCGCTTCACCTGGAGTTTGGGATGACTTGCAGAAAGATAAAGTCACTGATGTTGTTCCTTTGCTTGCAGTCATCCTCAGAAGGACGAATGGAGGGAGGGGGGAGGGGGGGAGAAAACAGCAAACCTAATCAATTTATGCAAATGAAGCTGGTTGAAATCGTCCCTGCTTGGAGATTAATGGCTTCCCTGCACCATGAGAACAAAACTTACTTTCTTTTTTTTTTGCTTTTGGTTGTAATTAACATAAATAAATGGGTTTGATTAACGAAGAGCATGTAATACGGTCTCATTCCCAAAGGCATATGAAAATTAGTTTTATTTCTTAATTTAATTTAAATTATGCAAAACATTTGAAGTGCCCCCCCCCCCCCACCATCGGGGGGACAGGGACTTTACTTCCACCACTCTCACGACTGGGGCAGCAGAATCCATGGCCTTTACCGGCGGCTGTCTGGCGCGATGTCTGACAACGTAATTGTACACTGCTCCTGTCTTTTCCTTGTTTACTCACTCCAGTGACTATTTTTGTGAGAGCTGGGCATGCCCGGCCCGCTCTAATGGCTGCTATTGCCCTCTTCCTCCTACTTAATTGAAAACGGCCTTTGTTGGCCCGAGTCGAACGAAAACAGCGATTACAGCTTTTGTGGAGCTGACTGCAGGGTTGGGTGTAGGACAGTCGGAGCTCCGCCCCCTTCTTTGGTGACCCCTGGTGGCAAAGTTCCGCAGCTACAGCTTGGACTAACAGGCTTGGTCTTAGCCGAGGTCTGCTCAAGATTCAGCAGTCTGGGTGTGGAGAGACCGGACCTAAGTGAGCCAGCCCCAGAGGGGGATAATATTTGTCTAATTGATTGTTGATGCCTCCCACACTATATGGTTCTGACAACTGGGTCTTCTTGCCCTTTATTTGGAGGTTGTCCTCCTGCTGTGGGCCCACTGGCTTCGGACTCATTCATTATGGTCAGCTGGGGTGGGACTTTCCTTCTGCGGCTGAGTGAATGTACCACATAACTCTGACCAGCAGGGGGCGCTGCACTCGAGCAACATGCTGCTAATGCTCTAGTCCAATGACGTTCACTCAGTACCTTTCTGTAATGGTTTGTCCATCTTTTTTCCCTATGCAGCCAAAACTGATGGCAAAGGACCTCCTGGACCTGGTGGCATCCCACTTCAATTTGAAAGAGAAGGAATATTTCGGAATATCATACACAGATGAAACGTGAGTGTGTTTGATGGATGTAAGACTTATATAAATGATTTCAAAGGTTATATAATTGTGGTGGGGTAGTCGTTTTATTTCGCCTTACAATAGTCCAGCAGGCTTTGTCTTTTCAAACAGCAGATAAATTGCTGCTGAGTGCTGTTACAGCTACAAAATTAAGAGACCACTCTATATTTAAAAAAAAATAACTGCATTTTTAAATCCTGGTTCTACTCGCTACACTGCGAGGCAGGCTGCTTCCAGGCTCAAAGTTTCTAAGTCAGCAGTACACAAGAACAAGGTGAAGCAGGAGACACTGGGAATGACCAAAGACCAGTAAGGCAGAGGGTGGAAGCGACTTTCTAATGCCAGAGATGATGTCAACAGAGATGATGTCAACAGAGGTGAAATCAGTGCCACATACATCGGAGGATGACCTCAAGTGACCTTCAAAAGGAATGGGAAACATTAAGTGCAGGTGTGAGGTGCACTGCTAGGATAGTTCATATCAGGCTCCTAGAAGCAGGACTGAAGTCCCATAAAGCAAGGAAGAAGCACTTCATCAAGGAGAATCAGGGAAGAGCCAGGCTGGAGTTTAAAAAGAAAAAGTGTATTTTAATATACATAAATTGAGAATTTATGTGAAAAGAGTGAAATTGAAAATTTTGCTGTGATCTCTTAATTCTTTCCAGAGCTGAATAACCTGTTGGCACCGGCAGGTTATTGGGTAGCTACTTCTCCCATATCAAAGTGGCATGGCAGACAGCTGCTGTAACCTCCACTCGCCCGAGTGCAATGGCTCAGCCTCCCAAAGGGCGACAGCTTCCCAAACGCTTCTGACAGCAGGCTGAGGTGTTTGCCATGTTTAATTCCCCCGTCCTGGGGCCGTTCCGGGTCACTGGCTTCCTCTCTTCAACACGGGGCGCCCCGGGTGTCTGAGCCACCTGCCTGCTTTTCTGTTATTTCTTTATTTTATTTCACACTTTTGAGGGTGAGACGTTTACAGGAAGAGTGTGAACATCTACCTTCACTGCTGGTGATTCACAGGAGGGAGAAAAAGCCAGAATCTAAGCATGGGGATGAGGCCTTTACAATATTACCTGAAAGGGATGGGTAACGACGTGGGACCCTGCGGAAGATTATCTGCTTTTGTCCTTCCTACTCGTTGATTTTTAAAAGGTTGAAAGGAGGGATTTATGGGATTGAGGTTCCTTTAAGATTAAACCTCAAAATCCTATTTCTGACGTCTCTCTTTCTAGAGGTGTATATGTGTGTGCACATTTAACTGATTCACTGTCTCCCTAACATACGGATGTTAGCATTTGCATCATCATTAATATAATTTGGTTGGTTCCGGGTTACACAGGACCGTGGAGGACATATTTGTGCCAGTGAAGTAATCTGTATGTAGCTCATGACTTAAAGTGACTTAAAGATTATGGACGACTGTGTAAGAGTGTGCGGAATGTTTGTCCACCAGGGGGCATTTCAGCTGGCTGCAGCTGGATCGGCGGGTTCTGGAACATGAGTTCCCCAAGAAGTCTGGACCGGTGGTTCTGTTCTTCTGTGTCAGGTGAGCCCCCCCCCCCCACACACACACAGACTAGGCTTCCAGCACCACCTGTGTCATAGTCGCTGCCCCGTCAATGGGCCTGTGTTTGGTGTGTTTGCTGCACAGTTCGTGGGCCATTCTCCGACGTGTTGGGTCTGGTGTCCGGATCCGGTGCCAAACGATGGCGACAGGGCAGCCAATCGCGGGCCCCCCCCGCGTGGCGAAAGCACTCGCGCTCCTCAAAAACAGCTGCCGTGTGCGTTTGTCTGATCGCGTTGCCAAGGCACCGGGTTTCCAGCCGATTAAACGTGAGCTGTGGAGACGACCCAGCTGGCCACGACGAAAAATAGAGTCTGTTTTGTTTGTGCCTGCGTGAGACAGAGTTAAAAGTCCTTGCGTGTGTGTGTGTGTGTGTGTGTGTGTGTGTGAGAGAGAGAGAGAGAGATTCATGTGGTTTTTCCAGTTTGTGCTTTTCTGGGAAAACAGTGTCTCAAGCCTGAAAGCAGGAGTCGTTGTCGCGACACCCAGAGAAGAGCGGCGCAACTTCATCTCCGTGCCGCACGTCCCAGCAGCGTCTCCGGGGCTCTAGGGCACTTCAGGGCTTTTCTGCAGAGGTGGGGGGGCTCTTTTCATCATGGCAGTCTCAAACAGTCTTGGAGTGGCTCCTGCTTTTCAGAATACAGAGGGTGGTCTGAAATTTTGAGAATTGATGGGCAGCCACTTCAACCCCCACCACTGTGTAGCACCCACCTGGATGAAGCCATTCTGCACCAGTACGCTGACCACACAGTAGCTAAGGTGGGGAAGAGGCAGGAGAGAATTCACCAGTTAGATGTAGGGGATGATTAGGAGGCCAGATTTGAAAGGGCCACAGTGGGAAATTTTAGCCAGAACATCGGGGTGCCACCCCCACTCTAAGCAGCCACCTGGGGGGCATCTTCTGAAGGGGCGCTGAGTTAATGGGGCAGTTTTACTTCGTCTGGGATAGTGCCCTGCATGGTCACCCCCTCTGCAGTGCCGGCACAGATTAGCTACCTGATGTGGGTGGGGGGCGACCGCATGAAGCTTGCCTTTTTCACTGGTCAGACATTTCGACCGCCACTGCTCAGATGTTTTTCACTGGTCAGACATTTCAAGCACCACTGCTCAGTCATTTTTCACTGGTCAGACATTTCGACCGCCACTGCTCAGTCATTTTTCACTGGTCAGACATTTCGACCACAACTGCTCAGTCGTTTTTCACTGGTCAGACATTTCGAGCACCACTGCTCAGTCGTTTTTCACTGGTCAGACATTTCAAGCACCACTGCTCAGATGTTTTTCACTGGTCAGACATTTTGACCGCCACTGCTCAGATGATTTTCACTGGTCAGACATTTCGACCGCCACTGCTCAGTCGTTTTTCACTGGCCAGACATTTCGACCACAACTGCTCAGTCGTTTTTCACTGGTCAGACATTTCGAGCCACACTGCTCAGTTGTTTTTCACTGGTCAGACATTTCGGCCGCTACTGGTCAGTCATTTTTCACTGGTCAGACATTTCGACCGCCACTGGTCAGATGATTCTCATTGGTCAGACATTTCAACCAGCACTGGTCACACATTTTAAAATTCTTTTTACCTTCTGTTCGGAAGTTAGGTTTATTCACTGGGCTCAAATTGCAAACGGTCAGCACTACAGGAGGTTCACAGCGGAGGTGAGAAACATCACAAATTTAACTATATTAGACTGAACCGCCTAGGATAAATTACACCAGACTGGTGGTGATAATTAATAGCAGCAAATTAGTGGGTCGATTACAGCAGAAAGGCATCAACTGTTGTAAAATTGGCTCTGACCCCGATGTTAAATTTCTTCCACGGGGTACCGTGCAAATATCCCCCATTAATCCCAACTGCGGACAAGTGTGTTAATCACAGCCAACATTCAAGGGCTTCCCACTGACCCCTGTTTTACTACAGCAGAAGGTAGTGAATTTGCCTCCAAAATGGATTTTCTTCAACCTTGTCTGAGACTTTATGTGCAATGAAGGTACAGAGGCGGTGAAGTGCTGCCTGCTTCTGTCTATAACCCGAGTCAGGAACTTCTAGATCGATTCAAAGTCACCTACGATGACGTCTTTGGCCGGCCCCCTCAAAAACGTCAAACTGTCAGCTTAAATGGGGAGGTCTTTTAGAAGACGTGCCCTCGGGTGACACATTCAAACCTTCCCGCATGAGCAAATCCCATCTCTGTCCGACGGGCGGGTTCCGGACCTGATGGCTTGACGTATTCCAGATTCACGGCTGCATTTCTGTACGTCTTTCAGCCGTGGACCTGCCAGGTATTTAGTAAGACTGGAGTAATCCGCGCAGCGGGTAGATGTAAGTCCTTCATTACATAGGATGTTTTAACATAAAGATGAAGTAAATGCTGCATTCTCGGTGATGTCCGGTTCCGCACTGGGCCTGACCGGCGGAGCTCCACGCAGACACCCAGGAAGTTACTGAGATGGCTGCATGTTCATGCTGGAGTTATTATCATGACAGTCAACAGCGGTGTTTACCGGGACCCGAGGTTTTGGGAGCCCCTGCTGGCCACAAACTGTCACTACATTAGCGAGCCAAGGGGCCCCAAAGTGACTTTTGTGTGGCACCCCTTGTTGACAGTGTATGCAAATAACATGTTTTATTCCATGCTGCTGCGACCCCCTGCCTCTCTCACACACACATGCATACACACACACATACACACACACACATTGTCAGAAGGTCAATCCTGTCAGATGCCCTCAGGGGGTCCTGCCCTTCAGCAGGTTATACAGATGTTCTGGTCTCTCATTGGTCAATCAGGTCTGCTCTGCCCGCCTCCGGTCACACGGCATGCAGGTGCAGACGTCTCCCATGGGCGGTCATGCGATCGCGCGTGGAGCCTTGGAAATTTCCGGAAGGCACAGCTGTCAAACACAGCAGGGTGTGCGGCGGCCGGCCCCGTCTCGGTCTGGGAGCAGATGCGCTGTCTCCTTGCTGGGTCGCTTCTGGGAGCGTGACAGTGGTGACGGTCGTCTAATGAGAAGCCGCGGGACCGGGGACACTCACAAGGGCAGGCAGTCTACGGTACACAATTTAATTTGTGTATTTTTATAAACGGGCATCTAATAAAGGGCGTTTGTTTAGCATTCACCTTAAGGACTGCCTCAAAGCTTGACCTCAGAGCTGAGCTGATTGTCCAAGCTTCTCAGACTTGAGCCAGCCACTGGTGTTATGTGATTTATGATGCCATACTGAGATTTGGCCTCTAGAGGGCGTTCGTTCTGCATGAGCCAGTCGTATTGGAAGCTGGGTGAAGGAAGAACGGCCCACCTGTGTGGGCCAGCAGCCTGACCCTGCGGGCCGAAATTAACGGCTTTGCCCAGCAGGGATCTGCGAGACAACAGAACGGTTAAGTGGACATGAGCTGATTCTTAGGATGGGGGGGATTTGTGGCTTTTGGTGTCACCCTGGTCTTTGCCGGTGGGGCTCTGCCTTGCAGAGAAGCGAGAACATCTGGGGCCAGGGTAGAGGATGGAGGCGCAGGGTCTGACAGAGATGTTAGCGTAGATGTTTAGCTTGACGGTAAACTACGGGAGGATATTTTTGGTGGATAGTTCCAGAGATGATGTCACATTCCGGTCCCCTGAACGTTCTTCGAGGGCTTCAGTACCACCCAGCGAGCTGATGAGCTACTTATGCTGTATATGGTCAGGAGAAGCAGCCAGCTTGTGCTTTGTAAGGACCTCCTGGGCTTTAGGAGTCTCCATTGTGTTTAAATTACAATAAGTGCTCTCGAGTGGCCACATTAGACAGAAGTGGTTCAGTTTGTTTTGGTTGCCACAAGAGGTAATTTCGAGACAAAGGGTACCGCGGTAAACAGGGATCTGAGGAGGACATTACTTATATGGGTCACAGGTCCGTGCCAAGGAAAACCTATAGCAGCCGTGAAAACAGGCCAGCAGGGCCAGGGATGGTCTGTATGTAAGGATGGGAGGGTCCACTTTGGGGGGGGGGGACAGCAGGAGGTGCGAGGTGGAGAAAGGACAGCACACGGAGGGAAGGTGGAAATCCCAAACCGCGTGCGCATTCTGACATAATTACCGCAGCCGTGAAGAGCTGATAGGTACTAAATCCACAGGAGGCTGCGTCTGCATTTCAAGTGTCTGCAGGTTTGTCTGTTACTCCAGGTTTTAAAAGAAACAAATAGCAATTCTTAGTGAGTCTTGAGGGAATCCTTTACAGTCCATAACATCGTATATGAAAGCAGATAAGTGATAACAGCACAATGACTGCGGACGGGAACAATGGCGGTAATCGCTAAGCTTGCCGGGGTCTCCTCATGCCCCTGTAAGAGCTCCTTTTGTTTCCCAGTTCCTGGAACAGGATGCTGTCCGGGCCCGACACCCCCCTCCCCCCCCAGCCCCCCGCCCTGGGAGTTTTATGGCCTTTCCTTTGCACCTGAAGGATTTCCATTTCAGCTGAGCCAAGCTGATTTCAAAACACGCTCAGTCCAGCCCCGGCGAACCCGGGGCCAGCTCTTAAAGAGACGGTAATGTGAAACACATGGCAGCAGCGCCAGCGGACAGAGGAGGGAGCCTGGCGTTGCTGTAGCCTGAGAAAAGCCCTGCGCTCAAACCACTGATCGCCACTTAAAAAAGGCAGAGGAACCGCCCGGGTTCTGAGCCGCTCTCTGCCCCAGACAGTGAGATGATGCCAGGTGTTTGTTTCTTGTTTATGGGGCCACACTGAAATAGTCACTTCGGGGCTCTCCGCACCCTTAGCGTAATAACTGTCTGTCACCAGCAGGGGGCCCCCAAATCTCTGGGGCCTAAAGCCAACGCGTGGATTGGGTGGTGGTAAATACCACTGCTGGATGGCACATTGGGTGATTTTTGAACACTGTAACCCAGTCTACAAATCACATACAGCCCGAAGCAGATCCTTGTGATTAAGATCTCGCCCATATTCTTTGATTAACAAGCGTCTGTGAGCCTCACCTCAGTTAAAACTCTCCGAGGTGGATCTGCACGGCCGCCGGTACCGTGATTTAGTGTTTGCTGCCCTGCGGTGTCGGGCTGTGGTGAGCTCAGCTTTTCATGCATGCTGGAACCAACAAGGTAATATACAATCGCTGAACACGAAAACAAAGTGTCTTGTTGCACGATGGTGTTATCGTACTCCTCGCATCAGCGTTTCTGTGATGTTCTTTTTCTGTCACGATGGACCAAGAAGGCCAACAGGGACACGGTAGCTGAGATTTAACCCTCCGGATGGTATGGGGGCTGAAAAAGCTGCTTTGTATGGATTTTCCACAGGTATCAGGGGTCGCTGTACCACATGTGACAGTAGGGGTCCTCTTATGAAACGCCAAACTTGTGTGATTCTATCAGGCCAAACCCACTCAAGCAGGACTTCCTAAAAAGGGAAGCATGCCGTTTTTTTAGCCTTCCAGTGTGGCAAGGGTCCCTGCCAAGGACTCTACGACCACCGACTCCAGAGGCAGAGGGAGGCTGGGATTATCACTCCGCCCCTTGTCTTGCTCCTCGGCTTCAGCCATTGGCCCATGCTTTGATGGCGCTAATGCTGATTGGAGGATGGCGGCTGTCATGTTGACAGGGCCCCGGGCCTGTGTCTCAGCCTGGCATTGAAGGATGCTGCTATCATGGGCACGCCAGCCGTAGTAACACAAACAACATGCAGCGAGTCAATGGGGAATTGTTATGGACGTGTTCCACAAACACACCCCCCTCCCTCCCCCCGTCTTCCTTCATGGGAAGACAGAGATGTAGTAATTTACATCTAGTTGGATTTTCTGTCGCTAAGCAAACCGCCTGAAAGATCACTGTGCAAGAAATTTTGGCCAAATTGCATCCAAGGTCATGTTCTTGTGCACACTGCCCCCTAGTGGTACATTGTAGTAGTCTGCACATATAATATATGCATGATGCTGAAAGCATTGATGATAGGGCCTGCTGAGCTGAATATTTATGAAGAAGCTCAAGTTCAGTCGGATGTCCTGTAGATGGCATGATGCTTAAATAAAATGTGATTCCACAACTCACTGAACTTTACTCTCCGTTGAGCTGGCAATCTGTAAGTTGTACCTGAGCATGGTGCCCAATACTGCATGGGATCCAGGCCCTCTGTAACTCTGACCAAGCATTTAGAAGATGGACAGACGGACGGACGGATGGATGGATGGAATTACTTTATAGAAACTGCTTTCTAAACTTGTAAAACTTTAGTGAAATGGGTGTGGGTTTTCTCTTTTATTTACTGGGATTAAAATTAAGATTTTTTTTCTTCAAAGACAAAGCAGTAATGTTTAAACTCCTTGACAAGTCGGCCAGACACGTTGTCACGTAGTGACTGCCCCACGGTGATTCATTTCATGTTTGAAATGGCTGTTTTCCAGGTTCTACATCGAGAGCATATCCTACCTGAAGGACAATGCCACCATTCAGCTCTTCTTTCTCAATGCTAAATCTTGTATCTACAAGGTAAGCCACCTCTTTTTTTTCTATTTTTTTTCTGTGTGTTGCTCTCATCACTATTTGGATTTATGAGACTATATTTGTGACACAAGATCATGGCTGTTGCAATGTCAGCTGTGCGCCAGCAGGGGGCAGATCGAGCTGAGATAGAAATCAGTGAAAGCATGGCAATACAGTTCACGCTGTGGGCAGTACTATTCTTCGCAGCTGAGGCTCTGTCATAGGTTGTAATGCTGCCTGTCTCGTCATTCGGGATCCTATACGTTTCTTCAATGACTTTTTGTGAATGTGAAACTGTCATTGTTGCATCGCGAGCCTTCATCTGTATATGAATCTATTGACTGCGGGCATTTGTCCAGGTAATCTATAGGAGGGTCCAGAAGATACCTGCTCTCTGCTTCACTCTATTATTCAGAAGCTCCATTGCTGATTAGATGAGTACTATAGACTGACTGATTTATTGAGGTTGTCTTCTACAAGTCTAGCACTGAATGACAGAGAAACGTTTGTGGATCGCCAGTTTCGGAAGTGACTGCCTAAGCGTGGAGCCTGTTTAAATCTTGAACGGCCCTGATGCATTTTAAAAACAGCGGTTCACTAGCACTGCCTCCCTGTCTGAGTAATAGCTTGTTCGCCCAAGCGCAGTCTGCGTGACTTGTTTTTAAACAGCATCTGAGAGTGTCAGCTCTTCACTGCACAGGACTCTGCTTGGGTAGTCGTTGATCAAACAGCCTTTGTAAGGGTAAAGATGCATAGGGTGTTAGTGTAGAATCCAGGTCAGGTCGTCCAGACCCCCCCCTCGATTCGCCTCTTTCCCAATCCCACCGTCATCGCTTGCTTTAGGGAGGCGTGGTGAATCATCTCTGCACCCCAGCAATGCATCGTTATGACACATTCCTGATGCTGCTTTGTCCTGTCACTTCCATTCATTATGGACTGGAGCAAGACCACCAGGATCCTGACCAGAAGATACATACAATACCTCTTCTTCTCCATGCCCCCTGTTTTGAGGCCATATCCTTTAAAGCAGTGTTTCCCAGTCCGGTCCTCAGGGACCCGCTGACGGTCCATGTTTTTGCTCCATCCCTGCTCCCGGTAACTGCCGGCCAGGGAGTTGGGAGAGAGCAAAAACATGGACCGACTGGGTTGGGAATCGCTGCTTTAAAGTTTTCTCGCCAAGCAGACGGCGAGACACACAGACAGTCTGCCCCCGTCCTTCCAGACCGAACTGATCGTGCGTTCAGCCCCTTCTGTCAAGAAGAGCTTCGACCTCTGCTAACTGTCAAGATCAAGGCAGCTTCCCTCATTAGAAGAAGAGATCTTTCTCAGAGATTCTAATTAAATCTGAGTGGTTGGCATACAAGGACAGAGTCCTCTTTGTCTGCCATCACTCAGGCCGTGAAAATAGAACTTAAAAGGGGAGCTACAGTGCCTGAGAGGGAGGTGTCACCATGCAGTGGTCTGGTCTTCCAGACTCCGCTCCCTTGTTCTGATTGGCCAAAATCAAACACTTTTTTAAAAAAGAATCATAAAGAAATACAGTTATTGGTTATTGTTATAACCAGTTACTGTTATTGTTGCCTGTTCCGTCTGCATTCCTCTGTTAAGTGTTGCTTGTTTATCTGAAAGTTTAATTCAATATTTTGCATATCTCTATCACACTGATAGAAATTCCTTTTAATGGGATGGTTTGTGATAAAATGATTCCGGTGTCCTAAAAGTGTGCTGATTAGTGATGCTCCAGCAACGTCAGCAGAGGCCCGTGGTCATTGGGCCTCGTTATCCAGGTACAGAAAGCCGGCCATGACACAGACTGACAAAGCCGGCCATGACACAGACTGACAAAGCCGGCCATGACACAGACTGACAAAGCCGGCCTTTCTCGCTGCCTTTCAGGAGCTCGTTGAAGTGGACAGTGAGGTGGTGTTTGAACTGGCCTCCTACATCCTCCAGGTGAGATTCCCAGGCTGCTGTCTGAAGGACTTGCTCTTGCCAAAGTCACATTGGGTCTGCTTGCTATACTGGGCTATACTTTTTTTTACATGAGTAATTTACTCAGGGCTTGACCTGAGGTTGACCACTGTGCAGTATTCTAATACACATTACTCATGTATATAAATGGGACACGTACATAAACACATACGCAGACATTCATAGACAGAAGTATGCAACTGAGAAAGATATTGGGCCATCCTTGACTCTACTCTGTATGTCAATTCTAATATGCTTAACAGGCCGCCTCTTTAATGATGTCATTTGGTACCAGTCACTTCTGACCACTCCTAACTACAGACACCTTCCAGATCAATGGATAAGTGAAATTCTATTTCCCGTGCCGTGTGTAGGAGTCTTTTTTTTACTGCTTTCCTTTGAACACATATTCTTTATTACCTCCTTGTTCAAGTCGCCGAAACTATTAAGTTTTGGCTAAAACATTACGTCGCAAAACTGTTCTGTTTCCCTTAAACTCTCGCACGCACATGGATTTTGATTAAAGCAATCCGGCCGGCCACATATTTGATCTAACCTGTGAGTCATTGTAATTTACAGCAATATTATGGCTAAGTTTGGCCCTTTCATTCAACATCAGCAAGTGATAGCCGCTCATGAGAGGAAGTCTGTAGATTCAGGAAATGAGGTCGTTGGCATGATTTTTTTCAGTCAGTTTATGGGCGTGTTTTCAGTAAGAATATACCGCGAAATTCCACCGTCGGGAGTTTCATGGTTTTGTGCTCAACATTATGTCAGCGGTGACCTCAAGACGCCCCTGCATTTATTCAAAACAAAAACGTTGCTCCTCAACAACTCTTGGTGGATTTCATAACCCCCCCCCATCCCGTCCCAGCCCCAAAGATCCAGGGCTAAAGCGGCGACAGTAAATTATTCATAACCTCCTTCCAAACTTCCAGACTAGCACATGAATAAGAAATCAGGGCAGGATCCCCTCTCCTCCTACATGGAACGATTTAATCTCCTTGTCGGAAGTGCTCTGTCTTGGGGTTCCTCCAAATGAGCCTTGGAGCTGAAAGGTGTTACGTTCCTGCGCCGGGGAGTGCATGGTGGGGGATGGGGGGGGGAGCTGAATTAAAGCCCAACAGGTTATTAAAAAACAGTCCAGCAAGGGAGCCTGCAGGTGCAAAAATATCAGGTGTCCGCGGTAAAATGACCTTCAAGGGATTTTCTCAGACGGCAAAGCGATCACATTTCCCAGCATCCTCAGCACAGGCCTGAATGAGCACAAGGACCCCCCCCCTTCCCCCCACCTCAATTAATTCACCCAATCCCTCTCACACAGGAAGCAGGAGTCGTGTGTAGATTTACAGTCAAAAGGATACGTTTAAGGATATTCATCTGGGTAGTAAGTGCATATGTGCTCAGAACAAAAAAATTCTTTAACATCAGAACATATGGAAATTAACCAATGTTTAACACAATAAAAATAATAAAAAGGAATTTCTTCCATTCCCCAAAAAGTCACTGATATCTTGTCAGACGGCTAGATAAACACCGATTTGGTTCCCAAACCTCTCGTCAGGGTCACCTCAGCCATTGCCTGTATTTGTTTAATTTCACCAGCGGCTCAATCAATTAATTATTTCATTAGTTAAAAAGTCAATGAGAAATTGATTAGCTATAGGAAGGGTGCTAGTGGTCGAATCAAAAAGCACATGGGGGTGTTAGATAGCTGTGGGTACTGGGGTGACTTCAGGACAGGTTCTGATATGGTTATGCTGACGCACTTTGACAGACATCATGGTTTTACACCCACATTTACGCCTCATTTATGCACCATTTTCTTTGACTGCCTTTGACATTTGCAGAGTCCTGCACATGAATGCATCTTCTGACACTCATTCTCTGTCTCTCTCTCCTTAACCAGGAAGCAAAAGGCGACTTCTCAAGGTAAGGACACACTCGAGCAGTACTCTGTCATATACTCGAGCAGTACTCTGTCATATACTCGAGCAGTTACTCTGTCATATACTGAGCTTTAGCAAATAGCCTGGAGTGACCAGCTGTGGTTGGAGCAAGTGAGGACACACATGCTGGTGGGGGGGGGGGGGGCAGTGGTGTTATGTCGATGTCACAAACAGTGAATGGACAGGCTTGGGGGTAGGTTAAGCAGAGTGTATAACTCTGAACCATACTGACCCAAGGCTGTAATAAACAATACTCACAGGTTTTGCCCACCGCCACACACATCTTCCTCCTGATCATGTTCTGTGCATTTTTAATGTCTTTTCATGCAGAATAGTTCACTGCAGTTTTTCAGCTCATTGTGGGGCTGACAGAGACATTATGCAGTGCACTGTGTGGGTACGAGCACTGCACAGACCAGGGCCCTCCTAGTCCGCTTTTTGTTAAACAAGCATCTTCAGCTTTCACGGCACAGCCAATGGCATAAGGAGTTCTCAATGAAGCGGCGGTTGCTCGGCAACAGCGCAGCAACAACTTTGCAAGAAGTACTTCAGTTTTACTTTTGTTTGCAGAACAATTTATTCTTGCTGTTATTCTTACTGTCACATTATCAACATAATGCAAAGATATTAATAAAAATATTTAATGGCTTTAAAAGAAAGTGAACGGCAAAAGTATAAAATTGGATATTTGGAAAAGGGGAATAACAAAAAAGTAGTGCAATAGATTTGAATTTTATAGTGATAGGAAGTGAATAGGCTGTCACTGCCTTCCTCCTCGTCAGTCTGCACTGTGACTGTATGTGCTTCCTAGCATGAGCAAACCTACCTCCTTTCATCCATTCAAGGAACAAGTCATAAGTGCAAAGAAGGGTCATGCCCCCCCCCCTTGCAGCCCCCGCAGTCTCTGCAGCTATGGCTCTCCACCTGTCACCCACCCACACATACACGCCACCCCCTCTCCCCCCACGGAGACACGGCTCAGTCCTACGGTGCTTTTCAGTCAGTGTGAAATCCGTTCGGGTTGAAGGTTGCGCCGGGCGCCTGAGGAACAGACCGCGCATTGTGCCCAGGAACAATGACGTAAGGAAGGGAAGCGTTGCACTTGGCATCAGCCAGGATTGTCAGTCTGCTCTCGCCATACAAAGCTGACTTTTGTGAGGCTGTTTTCCACCCTTTCCTTCTCCTTATCCCCTGGCTTCTGACATATTTTCCATGTCCAGGAGACATTGTTTTTGCATTTCTCCGCACATCCTTCCAAAGACTTCAGGGGGCGCTGGTTTGTCTGTCTGAGCGAGCCAGCAGGGAGGAATAAAAGACAGACAAAAGGCTGAGGATGCGCACAGTATAATTGTCTGATCCTTAGACTAGAAAAGCGATTAATGAAGTAACTCCACTTGTTTACCTGCCTCAGACTGTCCCTCTGGAAAACAAGCATATTAGCCTGCAACTTATGATAATGTTTCTGAGCCACGTTCCTACAGAGTGCAGATGTTTAGGAAGCCAAAAGCAAAAATTGCATTTCAAATGGAATCAGATGACTTGGGCATGCATGCATGCATGCATCCATCCATCCATCCATCCATCTATCTAATCAGCTGCCGGTGAAAATGCAAACCTGGGAAGAGAATGAAATGTTCAGGCAGAATTTTGGAGGCACTGCATTCAGATTCTCTGTGCTGAGAGACAATAATATTCTTTGCAGATCTACTGTGCCGGCCAGCCTCTAAGTAACAGGGGTTGTGGTAGTAATATAATTATCCTACTGCCACTACAGCCGTGTTTGTGTGTTTTTAACCTGTAATAAGGTTGTTGACTTTCCAAAATAAGAGGATTAAGCACCAAGTGGAACTGGTCACCTACATGAACGGCCTGGAAAACAAGGAAGGTTAGGGGTCCAGTTATAGATCACCTTGTCAAGACTGACACAACCCCGAAGTCCAAAGGGAAACCATCTCCACAAGACACATGGGGACGGACAGCCAGGCCATATGCTGGGGTTAGGGTTGGGGGAGGGATTCTGTTATCTGAAATTTGATTCAAGCTTTTCAACCCCCCCCCCAGTGGGAATCGTCTGTCTTCATTTGATACCTTCATTATGATATATTTATCCTTCATACAAGCAAAGCGGAACTCCCAGCAATGAAAAACATGATGCAACCTCCAAACCATTCGACCAACATTGGCCCAGACCTACATTTCAGATCAGATTAAATGTACCCAGTGCTACGCTAATCAAACAGCTGCATTCCGCCTTGGACCCTCTCCTCCCCCACACATCTTCCCAATACTGAAATTCCATCCTTCACATTTCATCGAGACGAACCATATTTAGCACCTCTAGATGTTGTCGGGTCGTGTTAGTCATTAGCCTGTCCCTGTTGGGGGGGCCGCGGTTCTGTTCTTACCGTGTTCTGCCTCCTCTTGCGTTACATCATCAGCGATGACGCCACCCGGGCCGATTTGAAGAAGCTGCCGGCTTTGCCCACCCAAGCCCTGAAGGAGCACCCATCGCTGGCCTACTGGTGAGTTGGCAGCCCCTGGAGAAGGTGACAGGCCTCATAACATCGGGAGGCCCTCAAAGAAGCTATAAGCACAGTCTATATTTATGCTGAAAATCCAAAACGATGGTGATACATCCATTTGTTTCAGGGTAAGCTTTAAGTGGACAGTCTTGACTTCATTTTCAGTGGATACCTTAAATTTATAGGACTGGGATTAAAATCTTGAGGACACAGATATAGGCATTGTGCAGTTGAGATAAATTGTAAATGAATGTGGATCTTTTTGTAATCTGACAGTTGAATTCAGAAATACTGTATGGTTCTATTTCAGTCCCAGGAGCTGGGTTTCATCTTGAATATGTCCAACATGTTGTCATACGAATTGCACGAAGTCTCACTGTTAAGGGTTGTTTTGTTTAGTAATGCCCAAGAAAAGTAGCCCAGCAGAGGGGAGAGGATTTTCAAAATGGGAATAGTGACCAAAAGTATTGAGTTACTTGTGGTGAAACATCAGTTATGCTAATCCAAGGTGGAGCTTCTTAATTATGAATTCTGCATTAGAGAGTGCTGTTATATAACCTTTCACTTCCTCCATATTACGTTTCTGCTGCATGTCCCAGCCAGTTCTGAGGTAACAGTGCTCATATTCGTGCCCAGAGCAGGCAGGGTTCCAGCAGGTTAAGTGTGGAGTGGGCGTGGCCCAGGCAGAAGTAGAGTGGGAGTGGCAATGGCAGGTGTGCAGTGGGCGTGGCCCGGGAAGGCGTGGGCAGGCACTGAGTGGGCGTGGCCCAGGCAGGAGTGGAGTGGGAGTGGCAATGGCAGGTGTGCAGTGGGCGTGGCCCGGGCAGGTGTCCAGTGGGCGTGGCCCGTGACGGCGTGGACAGGCATTGAGTGGGCGTGGCCCAGGCAGACATGGGCAGCCCACAGTGGGCAGACCCAGCAGGTGTTGGCCAGCATGCTGGGATCCGGCACAGCTGTCAGACAGAGCGACTCTGCACCATGGCAGCTGCAGACATCCTCTCCCTCCCCCTCCCCCATCCCCACCCCCACCCTGCCAAAACCCCAATCAGTAAGTCTCGCTGCTGAAACTAGGAAGCTTGAAATTTCGCTTCTCACATTTAGAGTCGCTTTTATGATGAGCATGGGCTTCTTTGGGGAAGTAAGTTCATAAATCACAAACTTTCTTAATATATCTGCATTTATAGCCCTGCTCTTTGCACACTACAAATCCTGTTCTAAAACAGCAAATCTTCAGGAATTCCAGAACCAACACTGTATAATTGAACTTTCTTCCCCTGTGGTAAGGGGTCCTGTGTCACCATTTGAAAATGAAATGACTAGTCTGTTTACCAGCTCTGCTGAATTAAATGCTCTTAATCAAATTCGATGTCTTACTTCAAATGAGTACAGATCCTCCCCTGGGCTACAATGGGGTTACGTTCTGATAAACCTATCGTCAGGCAAAAATATCGTAAGGCAAAAATGTATTTTAATACAGTACACCTAACTTAACAAATGTCATAGCCTAGCCTTAAACATGCTTAGAACACTTACATTAGCCTGCAGTGGGACAGAATCATTAACGCAAAGCCTATTTTATAATATCTCGTAATTTTTTGAATAATGTACTGAAAGTGAAAAAGAATGGAATTGGAATACCCATCGTAAAGTCGAAATATCGTAACATAGACCATCGTAATCTGGGGATCGTCTGTATTAGGACCTTCTTACAGAGGTCTTGGTATACCATGCTGGTCCAGAAATAAAGTGTCTTTGGCCTGTAATATGAGTGATCTATGTCAGAGGAGGTGAAATATCCAGACCCAGGTTACTATGATATGCAGACGGTGATGTGTGTGTGTTTGTGTGTCTGTCAGTGAGGACCGGGTAATCGAGCACTACAAGAAGCTCAGCGGTCAGTCCAGAGGACAAGCCATCGTCAAGTGAGTACAGCCTATAGAGAAAATTCACCACCGTCTTCCAAATCAAAAATGTCCCCATTTCTTAATCGCACCGTGTAACCGGACTTTAGACCTTGTTGTTCTGATCCAAATGGACTGTCATGGAAGCCACATGTCCACTCCGTTCTTCTCATTTTCAGTTACATGAGCATAGTGGAGTCTCTCCCGACCTATGGAGTCCATTACTATGCCGTGAAGGTAGGGCTGTGTGACGATTCTGTCTTAAGGGCCGGGGAGGTATTAGGTTAAGCTGCAATATTAACCGCACCGTTAAGATTTCAGTGGCATTAGTTAGTTAAAGATCATAGAATAGGCCATAAGCCAGCTACATGAAATGTATCCAAATCAGTCCAGTAAGACTGTAAAAGTCCATCTTGTATGTTGAAACATACGTAATGAAGACCAGCTGCGAAAGACGTGGGAAATAAGGGAGAGCTGCATCCTCTAGCGTGGCTTAGTAGAGGGACCTCGGAAGAGCGCAGTTAGCATGGATGGGGGATGCATGGTGTATAAGAGGTTCTGAGTAACCCTGCTCTCCAGGGAGACAACATTAATGGCAGGGAGTAAACTGGCAGTTTGACCTGGTTTTAAAGCTCTTTGAGGCCCATTTGCACTAACACCTGTAGGGGCAGGATAGTGGGACCCAAGTGTGCTCTCTTTTCAAGTGTGCTCTCTCTTCTCTAATGCCTGAATCTACTCACTGGTGTGACAGGACAAGCAGGGAATCCCATGGTGGCTGGGGCTGAGCTACAAAGGGATCTTCCAGTACGACTACCAGGACAAGGTGAAACCGAGAAAGGTGAGCATACCCCCGTCCGTCCAGCAGAGCTGCTCGTTCACACCGTCCTCAACAACGGTATTCAGTTCACAGGTCCAGTGTTCAGTACACGACGCATTAGTGGATCATAACAATAGACAACGCATTTTGTATCGTTCGTTTTTGGGGTCCTGCCGTCTGATGGATGTCATGCATGCCTTTGATTTCCAGATTGCTAATGGCTAACGGCTAACAGGAAATTCAATCGGCGATCCAGCCGTGCAGCTTCGCATTCCTATAGCAATGCAGTCTGCATCCTGCGTCTTGTTGATCAGCTGTGCTTTGCCGTGGCAGTTGTCAGTTTTAGTTCTTGGATGGTATTCAAGCCTTTCTGCCATGCAATTCTGGGAGTCAGACCTCCATTTCGCCCTGGTAAGGACCCCCCCCTCCATCTGGTTCGGGGACCCCGCCCTCCTGTGGTGATGCCTTGTCACCAAAGCTGCCTTGTTCTCTTTTCGGTGATGTGGCAGACCGCCGTGTTTATTCAGAGCAACGGTTTCACCCTCAAGCCCAGCATTTTGTTTACAGAAAGTCTTAAGGGTGAGAGGTCACTTTGTGCCATTGCCACGAACCTCGTGGTTGCTGACCACGGTTCTGAGGAAAAACAAGAAGCAGGAGGACACCGAAACAGAATCACTTCCTAGAAACCCGAGGATGAGGTCGAAGGACGGTTTCTGCTTGGTCCCCTGTCCTTTCAGCGTACTTGTTTTCATTTTAGGCAGACTACAGCAGATGTTTCTGAAACTCGGTAGTCATGAGTATTTCTGCGGTGTGGTTTGTAGCAGATCATGGTTTCCCTGTGGGACACGTAACCTTATGGGACTTAAGATCTGCATTTTTTTTTGTCGGTAGAGCCATACTGGCTCTTTGGGCTTCCGTTACATGGACCCAAGGGATGCAGGTCACCGTGGTGACCTTTGGATGTCCCTCCCCCACTCCAACAGATGTCTGTTGTAGTCAGGACAATGATAGAAAGGTGGGAATGATGTGGGTCCATAAACCAGCTTGATGATCTGAAATTGGATCGTTTTGAAACAAGGTGCCATGACGGAAACTGTTTCGTCTAACATGTTGCTTGCTAACCTACCGCAAGACACATAGAAGTGAGGCTCAGCTGCTCTTCAGCTGTTGACAGGCGGGTCATGCATTCTTCAGGCATTTTTTGGTTCTTTATGCATCCTAAACCTTCAGGAGCGCACATCCTCATGTCTTTCTGTGTCATCAGTGGTTCAGCCAGTCATAAATAAGGGGGCAGGGGGTAATGGAACTGACTCCCACCTCCACACACTCTTGACCAACCCAACTTGCTCTGGCTTCGTTGTCGCCCAGATCATGCTGGAAGGTGGTCGGTGATTTCTACTGGAAGGGCTTCAGAGATCTGCTCCACTATTGCTCTCAAAGCCACCCCTTGGCCTCACCCCCAGACTGTATTTATCAAGAGAATGTGGGGCAGAAAATATGCTTGAGAGGTCTGAAGGCTGTTCAGTAAATAGAGTTCAAAGCAAAATCAAATCAAAGCAAGAAAAGAGAACAGTTGGAGTAATTCAGATGTAGTCTCAGTTGCAAAATTATACAATCCCACGTAATAGAACTGCTCTGGGGATTACGCTCATGGGGAGGTAAGATGCCGATGTCGTGGAACGGATGTAGGGCTCAGAGAAGCAGAGCGGACTCTGAACCACAGCCAGTCAGACTCAGGGGCCCAGTGACCAGCAGCTGCGAAAATCAAATGGAAAAACAGGACCATTTTCATAGTGCTGCTGACTCAAGAGGATGTCGTAAATTAGCACGAAGGAGACCACAAGTTATCAGGTCCTGAAAGTATGACATTCCAGTGCTGGAAGCGGTGGAGTTTACGAGGGCCACCAGCAAGCCCTGGGCTTCCCTGACCCTCTCGGGAACCTCACTTACACTGCCCCTGAGTCTCAGCTTGCTGATGAATCTTTGCATTTGGATTCTTGTTCTGGTAGACAGCAAAATGTGCCTGCTTTGTTCCTGCAGAGTGCATGGGAACAACTTGTGTTTTTAAGTTTCCTTGGCTGGAGTTATTCATCCTATTTCATTTGAAAAGAGAATCATTCTTTCACTCTTTCACAGCATGTTGGTTAGGCACCTTCACCTTAGTGCCATTACCAACAGTCCACAGTTGATCTCTGAGCTGTTTGAGACTAGTTAAAGGTAGTCCTACCACCTAAAAAGGAGACAAGAAGTGGAAGCCTGGTTATGTCAAGGGCAGTGCCAACACTACTAAGTGTTTGGGCATAGATTCTCAGATGTTGTTGTAAAATCTGAGCTGGGGCTGCATTTGAGGACCTTTTGGGTCGCTCTCCTTTGATCCGGTCATTCAGCTCGACTTGGTGGTAAGTGAAGCAGGGAAACAGTATCTTGGGAATTCTCAGATATTTATTACCGTGGTAACTGCTGTTCCCTCCCCACCAGCTGCTAAAGGAAGAGCCTCTGCCAAATTTTAAGGATGTCATAAGGAGAGCATCCACGGGAGAGTGCACAGGACTGGAATTCTTCATTTTGGGTTCCTCACCCCAAAGATATAGGCAATACAAATACAGACAGGTGACTTGTCAGGGTTCTGGGGAGACGTCCGCATGCTGCATTGGCGGGAGGAACTCATTATCTCCCGTGTAACTCCTGGGATGCAAACTTCAATTCACCCGGCCTGATGGAACTACAGCAGTCACGTTACATTTTATCTCAGCCCGGGCCACCTGTCATCAGTCTCTGTGTCAGCCTGCTCATTTTCCTCCCTGCCGCCTTAAACCCATGTGTCATTTAACCCACAATCCCAATGAACAGGGCCACCGCATTTGGGCTAAGACGTCGCCAAAATCAGCCTTTTTGTACCCTTCGAAATTCCCTCAAGAAGAAATCAATCCTTCACTCAGTCTCAGCAGCAGCTGGATAGGTGGAGGTGGTTGGGGTCCTCAAGAGATTTTGGGGACATGCTCAACATAATCTTGGCAGCACTGTCACCGATGTGATCATTAACCCAAATGATTAACTCCTACGGTTGACGTTAAGTTCAGAGTATCCCACAATTGGTAGAAACAGGCCTGTGCTGCCACAGAAGTATGCAGCATGATTAAAGATGGCGTGAATCTTAAGAAACGTGAGGTTTGTTTGTTTTTTATGGGTGCCTCTCAGAGGTGGAGGCGGTCGTGGGAAACTGGAGGGAGGTGCACCTAATGAATTCAGGTCTCAGCCTCGTGGCCCCCACCTCCCCTCCGAGCGGTCGGGAGACCTGGGGGAACCATGAGCGAGATTATGGGGCTTGGACCGAGACATGGTGACATGCTGGAAATATTAGTGGGTCCCCCCCCCCCCACCCCTGTGTGGGGAGTGCATCCGGCTAAGATCGCCCTGGGATATACCATTGTGAGGGAAGCGGGGGGCCGCATACTCCAAAGGGCAGCCAGGCGCTTGGCAGGAATCACTTTTAGGAGGAGCTAATGGGGAGGCCATGACCCCCCCTGGGTGGGGTGGGGGGGGATTGACTAAAGAACTGCATGAAGACAAGGAGAATGGTACACGACCAGGTAGTCTATTAATACCTGGCAGTTCATTTGTTCTTGACCCCTTCTCCTCTTTCCAGATTTGGGAGGTTTTCAGCACCGTTCTTTGTGCCCAGAGGGTTAGAAGGATTACACTGCCGCCAGTGTTCATCCTGCGAGGTGATTTGGTCTTAAGGATACGATACAAGCCGCAACCCTCATTATAAATCCATCAAAAAATGACCAAAATGCATTCCAGCCGGATGCAGACGTAGGAGGAAATTGCTGGGATGATACAGCCTTCCTCCAATACAGGATTCTTATTGGATGCTGTTTAGGTGGTGAACTGGGAGCATCGGAGTCCTCTCAGTACAGTCAGGATGAATCAGCAGCTACGGGAATTATCCAAATTACGAAGCTGTCTGAAAGCATTTTACAGAAAAGTCGACGGTTCAATCGGGCGTGAAGACAGGTAGAGCTGATTGTGGCATGTAGGGCGGTTCAAGTACGCAGAGAATATTCTTGCAATGTTCAGAGCCATTTGCATTCCAGGGGAGGGAAAGGAGCATCTACCCAGTTTGTATGTGGACCTCCCCCTTCCCCCCAGTGGCTGTCAGCCAAACTTCAACTTTAACCCCTGTAACCTCTGCTTATAACGCCTCCCTAACACTATATTTTTCGGTTGTGCCGTTGCCATGGTAACCAGGGACACAAGGCACCTCGAGTGTCAGACTGAAGATAAATCTGAGGTGGGGTCTGCTGCAGCTTGGAGCTACCCCAGGAAGCTGAGATGAAAGATGAATTTTTGGTGGGGAAGAGGGGCATCTGGGGGGGGGGGGCGGTTAGTGTCTTCATGGATTGGCGTCACACTGGAGCCAGGATTGTGTCAGGGGTCTCCCTGAGCCAAGTCCACCCCCACTACTGCCCCAACTCCAACCTCCTGTCAAACACTGTTGTTCTTGGTCCTAACAAACAGGCCCTTGGCCCTGAAATAACTCCCTTCATTCGCAGCAAATGCTGAACCCTGAAAGGACGCCTCTTTGTGCTGAAGTTCTAGTTTTGGTTCCTGTCCAGGCGGGAGTTTTACACAAATCGATTTCATTCAATAGGATTAGTTAACTAGTTCTCCTAAAAAACACTATGCTTTGAGTTTACAAAACTGTTCATTAGTTTTGGGTTTTATGACCCACCCGCACATTTTTCTAGTTAGGCTGTAACTTGAGGGGTAAATTTGTAATTTAGATTTAGTCTGCAGTGGCTCAATGTTGACAGAAAGGCTGATCCTTCAAGAGACGCACGTTTCCTTCCCCCTGCCTGTCTGTCACCCTTTGGGCCTGTCGACGCTGTAAATTGTTTAGTCGTGGAAACCAGTGAGCAGGACTTCCGAGTTCAGTCACCGCAAGTGCATTTTGTCTCCAGGGGCTTTTCTCCCTACAGGAGCTCCCCAGTGGAAAGTGTTTCCCAATGGAAGTTTGCTCTTTTTGTCACTGAAGAGGGTCTTTGAAAAGACGTTAAACAAAACAGAGAGAGCTTCTTCTCTGTGGGGCTGAACTTCTCCATGGGGCTGAGCTGCCTGGGGCACTCAGTCTCCACCCCCACTATGCTGTGACCCCGCCCCCCTGAGCCAGAGTGAAATGCCAGAGCCTGCTGTTGCAGGAAGCGTGGTCCCACTGGGAGGTGGGAGGGGTCGGGCGGGAGGCGGGTCAGGCAGTCCCCCCCCCCATAGAGGAAGTGTCTCTGTGCTGTGGCTCCACATTCCCAGGGCTGAGACTGCTTCCTGCTCGCCAGTCCACGCAACCCCTGACAGATTTTACTCCCACAAGGAGGGGGGCAAATGGGTGGGTTGGCTGTGTCGTTTTAGCCAAACAGGGCTGGGGGGGGGGGATGCTGGGGGGTGGGAAACCGCTCACCAGAAAAGAAACTCCACCCCCTAGGAGCGGAGAAGTTCTGGACGGAGCAGAGAGTCGCGGAGCCTGGATATGATCAGCTCCAGGGGTTTGGCGGTGCTCAGGATGTAACGTGGGAAAGACGGGACGAGGGGGCAGAGTGACGCGGGCCTTTCTCTCTCCCACACCCCAGGTCTTCCAATGGAGGCAGCTGGAGAACCTCTACTTCAGAGAGAAGAAGTTTTCCGTGGAAGTCCATGACCCTCGCAGGTAACTCTATACAACAACTCTCGGCCGTGGTTAAACTCCTGACGTTAACTTTATCAGCTCGTGCCGTTGGGAAGGAATAACCGGCTGCACTATAGTATTTTTCTCTTTTTATACTTTTATGTCCTGCAATTTCAATCTTGTAAACAATTGTGCTGAAAATACTCAAGTAGAAGTACACTGTGTGTAAAGTTATGAGTTGTTATTGTTATAGTGCTGTTTCTGAAGCTCTGTAGATGTGATAGGTCTGCGCTTGAGGCTCCAGCATCGCTGCTCTGTTTAAACACGTCTCGTGTGATGTGATCCCCTCCCTGGGCTGAGAGCACTCGTACATCTCAGACATTTGATCAAATGCCCCCACCCCCCGTAACCCCCCAGGCAGCAATGCAGAGCAGATCCCTGTCGTCTCGGGAAAGCACGTTTTGGGGTTACTTTGTGTGGGGGTCCCCCCCCAGTCCGATCTCACTCGAACAGGCTTCAAGGAGACTAGCTCTCTCC